>PVKU01000761.1:26950-401391 GCA_004027475.1 Anoura caudifer | reverse complement strand
AACCACTACAACAGGAGCAGAAACACAGAAATGGAGATCACATGGAGGGTTAGCAATAGGGGAGTGGGAAGAGGAGAGAGGGGGACAAGGTACATAGAACAAGTAGCATAGATGGTAGGTGGAAAATAGACAGGGGGAGGGCAAGAATAGTGTGGGAAATGTAGAAGCTAAAGAACTTATGACACATGGGCATGAACTAAAGGGGGGAATGTGGGTGGGAGGGGGTGTGCAGGGTGGAGGGTAATGAAGGGGGGAAATGGGACAACTGTAATAGCATAATCAATAAAATTAAAAAAAAAAAAAAAAAAAGACTTCAAATCACTGTGTCTCCAAAAAACCCCCCTCAATATCTTACTGCTGCCCATGGCCTTCTCAACTCTCAACTTTCATTTGATGAAAGTGAGAGTTGAAAGTGGGATCTATATCACCCTCTTCCACATAAACCGAAGTGGCAGCAAGCCACTGCTTTGAAGTCACTGACTCACTGATGGGCAGAACAGAATCTCCAGCAGGCCCAGTGTGGTCCGCTCAGCATCTAGCACAAAGCATGAGTTAGCAGAACTCGCTTTTCAGGGTCAATGTGGTCAGGCATTCTCTTCCCCCAATGCATATAAACTGAACCGCAGGAAGTCAAGGACATCAGGGTCTTTACTAAAAAGTGGCTGACCGCTCTCCCTCCCTGATCATTCGGCCATTATAAGACAAATCAGGTGGACAGAAGGCCTCAATGTGGCCAGTGAATAGCAATAGAAAGACTGGGAGTGGTTATTCTGAAGGAAAAAAAGATTTGGGATTTAAAAGACCTGATGATCCCTTTGTCAAAGAGAAGATAACCTCCAAGACCAGCAGAGAAGAGGGCACCTGGCCCCATCCCTGACCTGGAGCTTGGATTTAAAGAACCAAATGCCACCAATGTGTGGCAGTGGGCAGAGACTCACAACACTCGTGGGCACCGTTTCTTCCTCGTTCCTCTCCAGCACTGAAAGGACTCAAGTCCATCCTGCAGCCACACGTTAAAGGAATCCACACCCTCTCCTACAAGCAGTGTCCAATTATCTAAAGTCTTGAATCAAGACTAAATCATAGCATGTGAGTAGAAGAAAGAATAAGAAATGAGGGGAAAAAATAAACTATGGGTTTAATTTACTTTATTACCTACATACCTGATGGGAAATATCTAACTATCTGGGTTTTTCTATTTATTGGCAAAAATAGTTTAATAGTTTGCTTTTGCATCCAATGTTGCCAAAGAAAATTTACATGTACAAGAGAACACTATAAAATATACATTAGTTTACCAAAATATAACACCATTGGGCTTGCTGGCTGAATAAAATATTTCTTGGGTAAAATGCTGCTACACTCTTAACTCATCGCTGAGAAAACAGTATCTGAAAAGATAGGTTCCTCAGAAGAAAGCTGCCATATAATTATTAATGGTAGTGAAAGCATAGTTTGCAAAAAGTATACTTTACATGTTTTTGGTATTTAATATTTTGTTTTTTGTTTTTTTTTTAATAAGACCAGTATGTTATTTTTCAGTTTAAAATAAAATATCTTGCCCTGGCTGGTATGGCTCAGTTGGCTGGGTGTTGCCCCTCAAAGTGAAAGGTCGCTGGTTTGATTGCAGGTCAGGGCACATGCCTGGGTTGTGGGTTCGGTCCCCAGTCAGGGCACCTACAAAAAGCAACAAACCAATGTTTCTCACATTGATGTTTCTCTCCCTCTTTCCCCTGGCCTTCCCCTCTCTCTTAAAAAACAATAAATAAAATCAAAAAGCATGTCTTTGGGTGAGGATAAAAAAGAAATACAATATAAAATACCACACAGTACAATAAAAGAAAACAAAATAAAAAATATCTTCACTCTTTAGTTTTCAACTAACTTCACTACCAAGAGTAGAAAACATCAAGGAACAAGACGTGTCCCTAGAAACCACATCAGAAGCAAGTCTCCATGGCTCCATTTACCTGAAGCTTCAGTAATCAAGTCACAGTCTTTGGCCAACTTTCCTTCTTTATGTACACTCAAAGAATCTTTATAAAGCTAAATGGACTCTTAAATCCTTCAAGAGTCATTCAAAGGAAGTACTTCCTCCAAATTCCTACTCGCTTCACAAGAGCCATGCATACCCAACAGAAAATGCATTGAAAAGAAGATTGCAAACCCCTATATTCCAGGTCCACGAATTCCTCCATATGCAAAATGACATCCTCTCAGCCCATGAATGTCTTCATTTTTATTTTCAATATTAACTGCAGTATTTGAAAGCTATAAGAACACCTGGGGAGAGCACCAATAAAGCAAAAAAAAAAAAAAAAAAGTAGAAAAATATATATTTAACAGAAAATTAGGGTGGGGAGATATGTTACAAATTAAAAAAGAGGAATGTGGCCCATTTGTCTTATCATTAAGATTTTAAACATCTTTTTCTATTTCACTACCATTCTATGTACCATCTTTTGGTCAAATTCTGTTAGGTACTTCTGCACAGGCAAGACAAATGTAATTATATTCTGGTTGGGGAAATGGCCACCAATTCAAGCTTCAGCTACTTCATGGCATGAGGTGGGATGACACTTAGTAAGAAGGACAACATAAACGCACACGAGGAAAATCGGCCCCACTGACAACAGCCAGCCTTTCTCACAGCCTTCATTACTAGAGTGTGTGTGAGTGACATAGAACAAGTTCTCTCCCTGTCACAGACACAACTGCAGAGTGAGCCAGACCACCAGTAGTCACGTCCATCACCACCTCTCAAAGGACAGCACATTTCTTTGTAGAACCTCACCAACGATATGGCACCCAGGCTGAACAGGAAAGATGTGAGTGGTTCTGCACTGCGTTCTTCATTTCACTTCTCTTTATTCCCTCTATTCGAGCCCTCTATAGGAAAATCATTTTCTGTATAAACAAATTCATCAAGTTAACTTATTCAGGGATGGAAATAACTGGTATCACGTAACATTTTGCAAAACAAAATTGCCACTGCTGTATTCCAGTGCTTAAAAGCAGACTGCCATGGCAATTCAACCCCAGTACTAACATAACCCAAACCCCCTATTACCTTCATCACTGCATATTCAATTTACATAATTATTCTGCTATGCTATTCAGAATTTACATGTAGTTGTATGCATTCTTATCCTTGCTTCAGGATGCTATTTCCTTTCCAGACTTAGCAGAACAATGAGACCACAATTCGACATATTCAATTCATCTAACCAATAGAAACCCTGTGGCTCAACAAAATAATGGGTTGGTTTGTTAATTTACTGAAAATCTCTATTCCATTACCATATTCCTGGACAGTCATCCCCATCACCAACAGGACAGCCTCTCAGGAATGTCCTCACCACAATTCATCGTAAATCAGCAAGTGGTCCTACAAGTGATCAAGTCATCCATGGCCAACAGAGATGCCACCAACTCTTTTGGTGCCCCGTCAATGTGGCCTTCTGAGCTTCTGGGTCACATTACATCAGCTCCCTTTTCTCTTGAACAGAAACAACAGAATGCTTTCTCCATACAGAAGCATTCCACTCACACATCTTCATACCACTTGGGGAAAGCCTATAGCAGGAATCGAGTGAGACTACTAGTCAAAAACAACTGATGGGGAGAAAAAAGACTAGACTTTCTTCTTAGGAGAAAATAATCGCATGCTCTTCCTCCTACCAAAAGCATGTTAGTCTAGTGCAAAGCCATTGCACAGATTCAGCAATGCCAAAACATATTCCACACACACAACTCAAACTTCAGGGTGAGCAGCTGAGACCTTGCAGATGGGGCCTGCGCTGAGGTTCCTCTGGTAGACAAAGATAGGTCTGTACCTGTACCAAGGAGGCATGGGTGCCCAGCACTCACTGGACTTGATGCCTGAAGTTCCTAAGAGTTGTCTAGTTGTTCAGAAAATTTTAACAAGTTTCACTGTTAAACACAGCATTATAATATCTGCTCCAATGTATTCTAGGATATGCTAAAGTACATTTTTAAAGCTAGGGCCAATTCTATATAGACTCTTAGCTTGAAACAATAATGTGGATTTGGGAAATTTATGCCCAGATCCACAATATAGTGGATTTTTCTTTTTTTGCTTATCAATTTTTACCATTAGGTGATAGATTCAAAAAATTAAGATAGAAACTACAGACAGATACATCTTGAGGCTAAAACGAGTTGTAGTGCTGTATTTTCTGAGCTCTCTAAAGCTTCTTTAGAGCACAGATTCTCACTGTTCATTAAAAAAAAAATACACGCCTTTTCAATTTTGCTTCGATGTCTTTCTCCAAAATAAGCACATGCTTTCTCCTTTCATTTGCATAATACATAGATTTAGGAAATTATATACTTTCAAAACCCTTCATAAGTCACCCAAATTCTAAGCAAGACCTTCTTGCTCATATCCCTAACATTAACACAGTACCTACAAAGCAACTGATTCATGAACTATTTCTTAAATAAATGAAAATTGGATTTATAATAGGTTGTGAGTTTAGAAGAGTGTTCATAAAGAGAAAATAATGACTTTCAATTAAAAGACCACATAGCAAGGCATCAAAGAACATTCATAAATAAATGAAAATATCGTTGCCTATAAGACTGAGCTATTAAATATAATTCAGTTATTTTGACACCATAAAAAGTACTGATGGCAAAGATTTTTAAATGACTATGATTCAAACTTTCAAAACACTACAGAATAATGTATTGGGGTTGTTTAGAGATTTTCAGCAGGCAGTTGAAAATCCAAGTTTGTTCTTTCGCTCTGCAGCATCTACAGTCACAGAAATTATCTCTTCTCTTTGTGTACCTGCACGTGCACACACACAAAAAAAGCCTACAAGAGGATGTTTATGGGCCAGCAAGCTCAAAAAGTTCACACTGAGCACATGAATCCCAGAACTGAGCATGCATATGCAAACAGGGGTAGGAGGTAGAGCGTGTTTTCTAATGGAGTTTGCAAACAGGTTCAGATTAACCAAGTCTGACCATACTTCCATCTGGAAACTATATTTTCTAACATGAGCCATATTCTGAAAAATAGATTCAGATGTTTGGAACTGGTTCAGAACAGTTGTAAGAAATGTTCAGTACAAATGAAAAAAATTAGTCTTCAATGTCTTCTCCTCTCAGCTTTTCTTACTGAGTAAATATGCCTTCTGGGGGGTCAGAGAGTTGGTGGGGGGAGTACAAAGGGGAAGAATGGAGTGGAGGAGGCTCCTTCCTAGAACCTAAACTTCATGCTATTCTTGAATGCATATCTAATGGACAACTGCCATTTGATTTCTCCCGCGTTGCCCACTAGGATTTCAACCCTGCCCCTGGAAGCCTACTCCACCAAGTGGAGAGAACTAATTCCCCTATTTCAGCTTTTGGGACTCAGGGCTGAAAAGCGTAGTGAAACGCAATGACCCGTCTTGCACACTTGCATAACCCTTCTCTCCCAGTTTTGCACTGTCACTGCCAGTAAGGTTGTCAGTCTAGACTTAAAAATAATTATGCTGGTGACTTGGCTCTGGTTTTTAAATGACAAACTTTCACAAAATACAAAAAAAATGTCATTTTAAAAATAATTTTTTCCAGTAAAGTCTAAAATTTATCAACCAAATCAACAATTCATAATAATTGACTCCTAAATTTCAGAATGCAAGATTTTTATCTTAACATTTTCGTTTGGACATTAGAGAAAGAACCTCGACGGTGATAATGACAATCAAAGTGTTCCCTTCTCTCCTCTCCCCTCCCCCAAATTCACAGGCTGCCCATCTCTGAGCTGAGTTTAGTGATGGTGTTTCTGCACGCAGCCTACCTTGACTTTTTGCTGGACTTGGGTTTTGGCGTGGCAGTTTTTGCTTTCTTTTCCTTTGGCTCTTTGGGAATTTTAGGGGCTTTCGGGGTCTTGGGTTCCTTGGGCTCTTTTTTCTCCTTGGGTTCTTTCAGTTCCTTCGGATCTTTTTTTGCCTTCGGCCTTTTCTTTTTCTTTTTTTCTTCTTGAGACCCATCTAGTGACTTCCTATTTAGTTCTTGGTTATCAACCCCACCAGGGAAGTCATCTTTACCAAAACTTTTACTGGGATCATCTGCAACAATGTGGTTGTTTTTCTTTTTCTTCTTCTTTTGCTGTGGCTGCTGCTCTATGGACGGCAGGTAATCCTCACTCTTCACTAGCTGAGTGTTCGGTCCGCTAACCTGAGTCATATCCGGCACTGGTTTCTCTAGAAAGGGCTCCGATGGAGAATGCTAAGAGACACAAATAGGAATTGAAATTAGTTTATCATTCTTCGTAGTGAAGAAAGGAACTGAAAGTTACTGGCTGGTGTTTCTGAAACTTACTCTACACTCAAGGTAGCAAACAATTTACCAACTATATAGTTGAAAAATGTATCATTTTCTCTCATCAAAAAAAACCCCATATTTTTTTAACGAGAACGTTTTTAAATAAACAGTAAAAAGAGGCAACTTAGTAATACAGTAAAAAAAAATTAGTTCAGCAAGAAAAAACATTCTTATTCAGCTGAAGACACTGTCCATTTTTTTTTAGCAGCCTACATAGAAAATGATGAATGACAAACTAGTAGCAAAAGCTAAACCATACAGGGTGAATTCAAGTGGAATTCTTCCCCTCATGTGGGAATGGGAACTCAAATTAAAGATATATAATTAAGCTACTTTTAAAAAGAACAAGTGTACTAAGTGAGCACTGCAATATTCAGGTCCTGTGAAAGTTTGAAATCAAAGTGTGAACACACAAATCTTACACAGTACAGGTCATTCCTGATTTAAATAACATTAAAATGCCAAATTAAAAGCACAGATCCAGACTTAATGGCTTTGAATTGGTTAAATTTCTTGTACTAATATGAAATGCAAATATTATTTTTCACGAATTAGTAACTTTTATTTTTCCAAATTTCAGTGAGGGAAAGAGAACTCAAATAGTCATTTCGGCATGCCCTGCAGAAGATAACACTCACTATGTGACTGCCCAGATGGTGAGAGATACAAGAGAGAATACCAACAACTGGGGCAGGAAGCTCAGCGATCAGCTGAGATCAGAGCCAGTGACTCCCCCTTGCAGTTCCCGGTGCAAACCAGGGCCGGGGCAGAGTATCATCTCCACTGTCAATTATGACACCTAACGAACCTTTACATTCCAATGAGATACTTGAAAATGTTATTAATGTATCTGCAAATCCCACTCATTTTCTGCCTTTTTCATATAGTCTCCAGATACCTAATACCTAATAGTACCTAATACCTAAAATGTTATTAATGTATCTGCAAATGCCACTCATTTTCTGCCTTTTTCATATAGTCTCCAGATACCTAATATAACATAAACAGCTACAACAGCTGCCAATGTTTACTGAACAATCTTAGTATGTGCCTGACATGTGCTAAGTACATTATACTTCTGGCACCATTCAATCCCCACACCAGTCCTAAGAGCAAGGTATGGTCACTGACACTTAAGATGCAGTGACGAGCCCAAGGGGTTACATATGGTAAGGGACAGAACTAAGACTGCCATCCAAGCTAATGCCTGCAGAGTCCATGCCCCTCACCACAGCACCTCCAAAAAAGGAGAAGGCAGGACAGCCCAGGTCCCAGTCTACAGAGGACTCTAGAGTAATTCAGAAGCTATGACTTACCATCAGCAAGTACTATTAATTCGATTCCAACACAACTAACATTTACTGAGCATCTACTTCATGCCATGTACTGAGCTGAGTGCTCCAGAGTTAGTTCACCTGAAACTCACAAGAAAGATGTGATCATTTCCCCCCATTTTTCAGAAAGGAAGTAAAGTCTGAGCAGGTTTGTGACCACCCAAGACCACACAGCAGAGAACAGAGCAGAGATCTGAGACTAGCTTTCCTAAATCCAGACACTGCCCATCTCCTAAAATCTTATACACGAGTATCCTTCTGGGAAAGGCTCCACAGGTTTTATCTGATTTCCAAAGTGTTTGGTGACCCAAAAATCACTTTAAAAAAAAAAAACCACTAGCCTGAGAAGAAAGTAGTTATACTATTTCCATTCCATTCTCCACGGGCAAAAGGATAGGAGAAAGCCCACAACAATAACGTAAGAGATAAAAACTCCAGTCCAGGCACTGCCATTAGATCTAGTATCTGGGGAAAATCACTGTACTTATCTGGGGTTCATTTTCTTCAACTGCAAAATGAAGGATTTGGGTTAGATGATTTCCAAAATCCTATGGTACTGGAAGAAGAAACCTCAAAGAGTGAGGACACACAAGAAAAGAGAGTGCAAGGGCACAAGTTTGAGGAGAATACATGGATGTAAGTCTACATGAGCAGGCTCCCTGCAGGCACAGCACAGCTAAGTGAACACTGAGAAAACTCAGCCCTGTGAGGTATTTTTCCCTCACAACCACTTTAGGAAGTCAATCAAGGTTCTTCCACATTATCACTACCTAAGCATAAATGCTGATCTGAGTTAACTGCTTTATTATATTTAAGTTGAAGTCAAATTAACTGTTACATATTATTTTCTAATGTAAATCAAAAAGAAAAAGCCGTATTTTTTGTAAGGGACATAGACATCACCTTATTTGGGACAACCTATTTTCCAGGAAATGGAAGAAAAAGCATTTCTTGGAAAAGGGAGGAAAGAGAAAAGTCTATCAGTAAACAATGCTTAAAGCGTAGAGTGGGAATTAATTCCGGTGCGTGTACCTGTCCCTAATCTACATGGCAGACTCCAGCAGCTGAGTGTGGCTTCTCATGTGAGATGCCTGGTGCACACTGATGAGTTAGAAAAAGTGTAGACCACCAAATACAACAAGACTAAAAATTTAATTACACACTTTAGCATACAAATGATTTTAAATGCTCCTTTCAGTAATAAATGAAGCCAGAAATCAGTATCCCTTAAAAGTTTTAATCTTCTGTTAAGGAGAAAATGTAAAGATTAAATACAAAAAACTATTCATCCTGTTTGATATGCAGCAGAATTATGTTTTGGCACTATCTGAAATTGGGTGAAAAAGGTGCTCAGAAATATTATAGTGTTTACCAGACCTATATCTCCTTAAATCTTTTAGAGAGAAGCTGTTTTTGTAAACATTTAACAAAGAACAGATGGCCTGCCTTAATCGTGTGCGGGGGGGGGGAAAAACCTGGAGCTCACAGTATTACCCTGACAGAGTCTCCCAGGCCCAGCCCAGTCCTGTCCTCTCCCCGCACCCCCACCCACCCGCACATGATACTGTCTTCTCTAATGCTGTTCAATTTTACAGCGGATACTTTTCCATCAATTCCCACTGCCTGACAGGTAATCAATGCCATTAACACCTGATATTACCATACAGGACATTCCTAAAACCTCTCATTTATTAGAGTAAATGCGGAGAATATTAGATACCAAAGGAATTTTTAAATACACCCCATAAGACTTTCTGCTTGACACATTTTCTATCATACATCCATGTGTCTGTTGGAATATTATGGAATATATAAGGACCAGGCCCTGAGCTTTTGGAACTAAAACAGAGTGACTGACATTTACCATATTTTGTTGTGTATGATGTGCACATTTTTGCCCAAATTTTTGAGGGAAAAATAAGGATGCACATTATACATGGGTAGTTTTAATTCCGTATCTATTTAAATATTTTTAATTCTTTTATTTATGCCTATGCATTAAAGTGTAACTCTAGAAAGCAATAATGATGTCTGTGTGCAAAATAATACCTTGAAGATGATAATTGGTTTTGTTCCTAAATATAAATAAATAATTAAATTAAAAAATTGAAATGAAAGCTTTTTTTCCTGAAAGTTTGGGCCAAAAATGTGGGTGTACATTATACATGGGAGGACACTATACATGACAAAATACGGTAAACTATAAATGAAAGTGATTCAAGGCATGTGTGTGCATGTTGTCAAAAAAAATTACCATAAACTCAAGGTAACTTTTTATCCTTAATTCTACTTTTCACAGCATATAAATGAGATGTACACACAAAATGTGTCTTATATGGATGGAAAGGATGCAATTTAACCAAAGGAGAGTTACGGTGGGGAAGGGAGAGCAATCCCTCTGTTACCTTTAGGCAAAGGCAACTCAAAATGTTCAGGAGCATGAAAAAAGGAACGGGGAACTTTCCCTCTATCTCAAGTGTGCTTCTCTTCCAACACTCATCAGTATTTTTCTGCTTTAATCTAATTGAATTGTGTTGTGCCTTCATTATATTCTTGAAGCCTCAACCTGTTGGTGATGTCGGGTAACATGAGTGACCAACATAACATCAACAGGGTACAACACCTCCCACATGTACACTCTCTACAAACCCACATTCTGTAATACAAGACATCTATGGAAACTCTGTTTATTGGGTGATACAAACAAGTCTAAAGCCAAAATACGACTTTATGACAAAGAAAAGATACTACCAACTCGACAAGAGTAACATGCTCCCTTCTGCAAGACACATCCCCCTCCCCACAAATTGAGCTCAAGGGAGGCACTCATGCTCCCAGACAATCTATAAGATTCTGGTGGCCAAGTGGCAGACCAATTAAGACCCAAGAAACAGCAAAGACAAACTTAAAACACACTAAACTATGATTTAAATGATTTGTAAAATCATAAATATTAAGTACTCATTGAAGATTGAAACTTACTTTTTTTCTAATGGCTTTCGAAACATTTTTATTACTGGCATTTTTCATTCTTATTTTTTCAGTATTTCCCAGGTTTTTGATGCCTCAACACTCTTATAAAAAAGAATTCCAGTATGAAAACTAAAGCTCAGTCTTCAGCCAAAGAGTGTACAAGGGTTCAGTAAGTCCTGTTGAGATTTTAACACCCTCTTCTTGTCAATGACATGGATGAAAAGAAGAAGCACTCAATATCTTGTGTTCATTTATTCATTCAAGGAAAATTTGAGGATATAACAATAATTAAGGTAGCTACAGGACTGCCAGGTGAGGGCAGAGCACCTGGCCCAGGCTGACACTGAGGAGGCTTCCTGAAAAAGTCAGCCAGGTGATGGCCGGGAGGTGGCTTCCTTGATGGACCCAGCCTTAAATGAATCATGCCTGAGATTGGATTCTGGATTGGATGACTAAAGGCACAAAAATGTATTCCAAGCAAGTTTTTGAAACCTCCTTTGTGGGAGAGTAGATCAAAATGAGCAGATATTAGTTTAAATAGTCAACTAAAACAATTTTTAACTTTGATTCTTTCTTATAAAATAAGCATAAAGCCCTGGCTGGTATAGCTCAGTGGATTGAGCAGGGGCCTGTGAACCAAAGGATCGCGGTTCGATTCCCAATCAGGGCACATGCCTGGGTTGCAGGCCAGTTCCCGGCAAGGAGCGCATGAGGGGCAACCATACATTGATACTTCTCTCCTTCTCTCCTTCCCTTCTCCTCTAAAGATAGATAAATAAAATGTTTTTAAAAAATAAGCATAAAAATATGCTTAAGAAGAGAATCAAGGGTTGGAGAATTTTCTGCTTGGCTATATTTGGTATTAAAGTCAGGGCCTCAAGTTCAAGTCTTTTATATTAGTTTTATTCAGCTCATTCTTAACAAGTTCTAGGAAAAATTATATAGTGAATAAGTACATTTATGAAGCAAATAAATAAATGAACAGTATCAGGATTGCTGGTCATCATATGAATTAAGAAGTTAAAATGTGCAGAACAACTTTTTGAGTTTAGGGTATTAAAAACTGTCATATGAAAAGACAACTCAGGTCACCTGAGTTTAGAGATTTCTGGGCTAAGCAAAATCAAATGATTTCCTTTACTGCCAAACTCTCCAAGCCCTTTCTGCACTCCGAGGGGACACTGCACACTGTGTTTCCTAAAGGTATTCAACCACAGCATCCCTTTTTCCAAGACTATCTTGAATAAAAATGTTCTTCAAAATATACTTTGGACTATAGTGATTTAAACTACAGCAGGGCAAAGTCAGCTGCTCCTCTGGGTGGGGATAAATGCATGTGTGTGTGTGTCTGTCCCTATCTGCCTCAAAGCAGTGGTTATCAAATGTTTTATAAGATAGAATATGACTCTATGAACAAATATAATGTTATATAAAATGTACTTAAACAGCTCCTGAGTTGACAGTTTCTTCTATATGCAATTTAAGTTACTAGTAGGCATAGAATAGGAATATTAGTATAATCATATAAAGATGACATATAATTTCTATTATATACATAATGAAGATAATTACCAAGTTAACTAAAGTAAATGTTGAAATATCATAATGTAATCATTTATCTTTGCTTGTAACCCAGAATTACTAAATTTTTTAAAATTACTAATGAAATATCTCATTTAGAAATCACATGAAGGCATTTTTGAACCTCTAGTTTTCTGCTTGTGTTTTAAACTGTCCTTACAATAGATCTGTCATACAAACAAAATCATAAAGAGCCACAAATTAACATGAGCCACTCTTATGACATGTCAATTACGAACACACTTCGAATTAGTCGAGTCCAAAATAATGAACAAAGTGGTTATGTTATATTTAATGTTAAATAGCTTCGTGTGGAATATTGAATACTGACCATCTTCTAGGTATTAGAAGTAAAATTCTACTATAGGAACCGTCACAAGTAGCATTTTTAATACGTAAAACACTATGCTGCAGTGTTTCTACAGTCAATTCGACTAGAGTGACACAGCAGTGAAACCTCCACCCATGTGAACCCCTAAGTGCCTGGGAAATTCTACATGCACTTGTTCTCTATGCTGACCAGGCTGCCACACTGTCCTGTGGTACCTGCAAGGCTGCCTCCAGCCTGGCCCCACTTAGGGTGGCAGCAAAAAGAGTACCGGGTGCAGCCCGGTGTTCAGGGAGAGATACCACTGGGACTGCGGTCCTGCGGCCCTCCTAGGACACTGAACTGAATATACCGTGTGCTCTGCTAAGCATCGTACCTACCTCTTCTCCTAAGACCCTATAATAACCCCATGAGGTTGGTGATGTGGTAATATAATTCCTCTTCTATAAATGATGCTTTAAGATGAATTTACCCAAAGTTACAAGCTAGAAAATGGCAAACCTGAAATCCTAACCCAGACATGGCTACAAAGTCAGCATGAAGGTGAACGTGGCCCACACACGGCTGCAGAGGGGCAGCAAGGTCTCCAGGCCCAGCTGTGGCCACAGTACAAGCCTGGGAAGCCACAAGCTGTTTTTGTCCAAAACCATAAAGGTCTTAGTTCTAAAGACCTTAACCCTAATCAACAGGTTGAAATGGATTTTAATTTAATACAAATTTGGAATTTTGCTTTCAGATGGTCAGAAGAAAATCCTAGTTTAATTTCAAACTAAAGCTATAGAGAATCACTAGTTTTTTTCCCAAAGATAAAAATGTGGATAAGAACTGACATTCATATTGTACTTTGCAGCTAATAAACATAATCCAGTTTGAATCTCAAAATCACCCTTTTTGACAGAAGCTGAATTCAACTCAATCAACCTGATTTAAATGTCCTAGGAACTGAATTGAGTCTTCCAGAACCAGAAAAAAAGTAAAAAACAAAACAAAACCAAGCAAACAAACAAAAAAGAAATCCCACTATCCCAAAACCTCTTCCCATGAAATCTCTCCCAAAATCACCTTCAAAAAACAGTTTATATAATTTTTAATTCAATCTACTCTATTTCAAGGAATCTAATGTAGTCAGTTCTTTTCTCCAGTTTGGTAAAAGATCATTCTACTTCTTGGGAAAAACACCAGATGAAGAAGCAGGCTTGCATTTAAGGGGCATGTCCTTGAAATAATGTGTCTACACACACACACACACACACACACACACACACACACACACCTAGGGCATAGAACTGAACTGATGTTAACCTGAACATACTTTTGATGTATCTCAATTGCTTCATAAATTCTTGGAAAAAATAGCTTGTTTATATAAGACTTGAATTATGTTTTTACATGTGTTAGTTTTCCAAAAAAAAAAAAATGTATGCAGGTATTCGGACTATATTCCTGATCTTCAGAATCATTTCCTGAAGTACTTTTAATTGAAGGGGAAAAAATGTAGAGGGGCCAAAAGAACCCATCACTAACTTAGGCAGGGGAGAAACACAATCCACCTGGAATTTAATACAATTCAAAGCCTATGTCAGTAATGGCAAATAACTTCTTAGGTCTCCTGGACCCCAAGCAGAGGGGCCCGCTTAGAGAATACATCCATTCTCCTCCAACAGCACCGCCCCCCAAAAAAGCAGGGTCTGCAACTCGGATGTCATGATGTCTCTGACTTGCAATAAGCAAACCAAAATATGAACCCATTAGAGGAGTCTGAAATACAGTCACTGTCACACTCTTGTTCTAAATTTCTTAGTGCCTTCAGGCAATAAATTATAAAGTGCTGTAAGTTTTACCAAACATTACTTTCTAGAAGTAAATATTAAATAAAATAATGAATATGCTCAGGGTCCTTACCGAAGTCAATTTTACTTTCTCTTCCTTCCCTCTTTCTTCTCTCTTTTCTTTACCACCTTGCATGTAGTGTTCCCTTAGTTAGCTGGACTCAATAAATATCAATGAACAAGACTCTCTCGGCCCAAATCCCACTTCACAGACATTTGTCAAATTAGCTCTTAGGTCCATATTGTTCTCAAATGAGCATGTGGAGGCTTGAATTTGGCAGCTGCCCTCTAGACCTGAAACTACCCAGCTTGCTAGGGATTAAACTCAGCAAAACATAACACAACAATGCTTCAGGGCTGGCCAAAGTGTTTTGCATAAATAGAACCTATTCAAAGATAGTAAAGACAATGACCAAACTTACTAAAAAGTTAAGCTCAAATCTAAAATTCTTTGCTGTACACTTACACTGTATTTTGCTGTCACTGGTATACTACCCTCTAAAGGTCAATATTAAAAGCAATTTACTAAGCTATTCCTAAGAATTAAAAAAGTCAAACTTCAACAGACTGAAAGGAAGGTGTGTCTTTATCTAACACTGAACTACCCCAGGGGGTCTGTGTAAAAATGGGAATAGAACAATCTTTGGAGCAGGGTGGGGTGGGGGGAGTCAATTTACAAGAGGCTTAATGATAAAGCTAATTTACACTCTAGGCAAGTTTTTCAGGATTCAGAGCTCGTCAGTTTAGCAAATTTAGTTGGCTATAAATGCTTAATGACTGCTTTGGTCCAATAAACACTCACCCACATCTTGTAGGAGACAGATTTCTGAGGCAGCCTCATGCTCTCCTCCTCTGACTGTGGGGGAACCTGTGGCTTCTGGCAACAGAACACCGCAAAGGTAAAAGAATTTCACAGGTGTGTCAAGGTCCCAAATCAGTTGGTTCTGAGTTACTCAAAGGGGAGATTGTCCTGGCTGGGCCTGACTTGCTCCAGGGAGGTATGCGAAGCGAGTGATAGTAGGGAGACACCCACCGTGGTGAGGAACTGCAAGTAGCCTTGAGGAGCAGTGGGCAGGGAGACAGCTGGCAAGCACTGAAGCCCCAGTCACAGCAGCAGGAAATGAATTCTGTCAACAACCCAACTGAACTTTGATGCAGATTCTTCCCTAGTCAAAATTCCAGGTTAGAATGCAATCCTGACACCTGAGAGATGCTGTGCTCAAACCCTGGCTTGCAGAAACAGGTAGGATTTCTGTTGCAAGCCACAGAAATTATTATACAACAATAAACAACTAAGCACATACTTTAGTGTCCTCTGCAACTCTCATCTGAAATTTTTTCAGTCTTTTTTCCCATCCACAGAAAGACAGGCTGTTCAGGAGTATCTCTCCTTATACCTCTGTAATGCTGCTGCTGCTGCTGATGGTAACGCCGAGCACTTTTGTGACAAGCACTGTTCCAGGTCCACAACTTATGAAATTATCTCCATTATATAAATGGGAAAACTAAGGCACACAAAGAGGCTAAGACGTTTGCCCAAAATCACAAAAAGCTGGTTCCAAGAAGAGTAGGGATGCAACCCAGGCACCCTCTCTGCAGAGCCCTTGTCCCCACCATCATGCCTACTTGCCTAATCGCTGTCACTCATGCACTCCTGCTGAAGCCGCTCCAAAAGGAGGAGGCTATGATGGCAGAGGGGGCTGGTACAGGGGAGCCACTGGACAGAGGTGGGCCCCGCTCGGCCGTGAAGAGTCCAGGTGGAGCCAGAGGTGTGGCCGTCACAGGCAAGCTGGAGCCTGACATTGTTAGACAGTCAACCACCACTCAAACCAGCACAGGGAGGGGACTTTAAAAAGAACGTAACTTCATTTTCAAATTTAAAAAATATATAAGAAACTGTACTATAAACAATATTAAAGACTCTTGATACTTATTTTAAAAGAAAGTTTATTGTACGTCAGAAACAGCCAGTTAACACTTAAAGGGGATGGTGTCCCTGTGACTCCTTCCAGCTGGAATCACACATGAAACAGAAGATACCAAAGCAATTAAGTATTTTATAAACACTGCTGAAGGGTCAAAAAGAGGGAGGTTCACTCACTGACTAATAACGCAGTAATAAACAAACAGCAATGTTATGCAACTGAGAAAATTGTTACAATTGAATCTGCACAGCTGGGCACGAATAAGAAGCCTGCTTATATATACCAGCTCACAAATGCTCTGTGTGGGTAGGCTTTACTTTTAGAACTGTCTCAGATTTGAGTCCCTTTTACAGTCAGATTTTTTTTCTTATTTGAATATAATTCAACAATTACAACTGCAGAACTGACAATAACTTAAGAAACTGCCCCACCGATTATTTGCTGTCTTATTTATACTACAAAGAAGCGTGTACCTAGGGGTTAAGAAGCAAAGCTTTTTTGAGATGTACTCTCTTTAGATCTGCTCTGGCAAAACTTACTTTACCTTGTTGTGTGCAGCCATATAAATAATGGATGACTGTGTCTCCCAAGCATACTAGAGGGAAAAGCCCAGAACAAAGTAGCTTTTCACATTTTAACATTTTAGCTCCCACTGTGTTCTTGGAGTTTCCTTCATACCTTGAGATTTTCCCCTTTGAGAATACAGGCAGAAAATGCTGCCAATTACCACACTTAAGCTTACACACACATGTCACATAGAGATAAAAGAGTGATTCCTGAATTTGCCAGCATTAGAATCCGAGAAATGTTATTCTCTCAGATTCAAGAATGAGCTTGGTAGAAGTCCACCATCCTCCCATCAATTAAATGTAGTTAAAATGCAAAACAAAACAAGTTTCTTTTTGGAAGATAGTCTAGATAGATATTACACTTATTACTGCATGGAATTTTTTCCTTAATTGCATAACTAAAATCTGAACGATTTTGTGATCTATGTCAAGTTCCCGGCTGCATAAAACCTAACTAACTTCAAACAAAAATGGATGATTAGCTAACCAGCAGGGCAGAGGTACAAATGTATCTTCTACAGGCACACATTTTACATCAATGATATCTATTTTTATGAGATAAAAGTACTAAAGCTTTAATGGTGGCAATTAAAACAGCCAAGAGTTTGAGTAGCTCAGTGGCTGAGTCACAGACCTTTTACCTATAATGGGATCCATTATATCCCTGAACTCAGTTTGACGGAGTGAAAGAGGAACAGATTTTTAAATATGGTTATAAAACAGCAGTACCCTCTGAACTAACCTTAAACTGCTGTGATTTACCCTGCACCTTAACGTCAACATCCATTCAGCACCTTCTTTATAGTTCTTAGATACTTATGTCTATTTAAAAATATTTGAACAATTTGAAAATGCTACAAAGATGCTATTATGTAATCATTTGTATTTAAGTAATTTGTTTCTGTTTTATTTACATTAAAAATGTTTCTGTTCTAAAAATGCATAAATGCAGATGACTTCTGACAAAATACCATCATTTGTGCCTAAAATATTTATATTTTGATATCTCTTTTAAAATACAATTTAGAGCAGGTGAATAGAATGTAATTTACAATGAGATGGTGCATTCTGGCAAATGGGTGGGGCTTTTTTATGGTAGTTTAACATTATGCAAAAGTATTAGGATAATAAGCTCTGCAGTTGCAAAATTTAATAATCAACTAACCTCTAACATCAACTACTTCTCAAATTCAAGAATCTAAAGATGTTCTCTTTGGCTTCTATTATGGCACATTCAGAAATGTAAATAGAAATTATCTTGGGAACAATCTCACAAGTTTTTGTATGTTACCATCATCACCCCCAGGGACAACTGACAAACAGAAAACAACACACAGAATGGATTTACCTCTGACCAGGAAAGACGGAAGAACAGGAATAGGGGACAGTCACAAAGCAGCCTTGGCCCTCACGACCCACAGGTCTCTCGGGGTTGGGTGGGTCTGCGGCCCCCACCAGCATTAGATGGAGAGCACCAGATGCTTACTTGGGCATATATACTCTTTCATGTGCTGGCAGCTCTTTTTAGGTAAGATGTCAAAAGGAAGGATAGCAGGAAGGACTTGAGGATCCACTGTTAGGGTTGGTTTTTGACCACTCTGTGGAAGCTTTTACCAATCAAGTTGGCAGACAATCATCTCCAGATGCCCAACTGCCTCATCTGTGAGATGGCCTTGGGGAAGCGGATTTACAAGTCCCCCCCAGCTCTGAGACCAGGTCTCTACCGTTAAAGTCTGGTTTCAGTCCTGCTCAGATGAGAAGCGCCCCACACATCTAAAGCAGACACAAGCATTCGTAGGGGGTGTGGGGAAGCAAAGAGAATTTCAGAGGGAAGTGTTAAGGAAGTTTCTCAGATAGACATGAACAAATAACTAAAACTTATTTAAAAACCTACAGTAGAAATCCCAAAATTAAATAAGATATACCAGAATTAGTACAACAAAGTCTTAAAATACACAGTTTACTTCCCCCATTAAAAAGGAAAACTTTCAGAACAGTATTCCAATAATACATAATCTCATTTCATTTACCTAACAAACGTCTACTAGGTTTCTTCACATTAAGTTTAGTTTCTGCAGCATGTAACATGTTTGTGAACCTCTGGAGTCATAGACCAAATCAACCATGGAGAGGTGACAGAGATGGGGCAAGAATTAAAGAAAAAAAAACGTTAAGTCATTCAGCACGAGCCCCAGGACCATGAGAGGAGCCACTGCACAGCGTAAGTCTCTCACCCAGAAAAGGTCTGCTGAGACTTTCAGTGCTGAATTCAGGGACACAAGGACGGAATTTTCAGGGCCCTGAATTCCTCAGGGCACAGCTGAGAATGCAGACCATAGCGGCAAATCTTCAACTCTGAGTGCCGTGAGCTTCAAAAGCCAAAAACACCAGCCAAGACATATCCTGCGCTAGCTTCAAATCACCCCCAATACGTGACACCCTTGTAGCAACACTCTTGAAAATAGTCATTTAAATGAAGTCCGCCCTACAGAATGATTTAAATAACTATACCCTCCAAATTTATCTACCAACCTACTTTTTCATTTGCTTCCTGCCTTTCCATACTTCCCCACATCTTCCTCTAGCTCTCGCCACCTTTCTTTGCTCCCTTTATTGCAGAGTCCTTGACAATATTTGCTGCTGTCTTCTTCCTCCTTCCACTTGCTCTCAAATTTGTTCTAACCACACTAATATTCTACAAAAACAGCTTTTGTCAAGGTGACTTCCAGTGGCCTGCTCTCTGCCCCTCACTGCTCCTGACCTGTCAGCAGTATCTGGCACAGCTGCTCACTCCTAGCTTCTTCACATGACTTCGTCCGGGATAGTCCTCTCTCCTACCTTGCAGCCTCTTTCTCTACTGGTTCCTCATCAATTTCTCGATCTGTCACTGCTGAGATGCTCCAATCTTTCATGTTCGGAGCGTAACTCTGTCTATGCATCCTCCCTCGTCAGGTTCCACTGCTCTAAACACTATCTACTAGCTGTGATTCCCAAAGTTCTTCGTTGAGCACAAACCGCTCCCTCCCTTGAGCTCTCTACTTCTCCATCCAACTGTCTACTTGATGCATCCACGTGGATGGGCCAATACGCATCTCAAATTTAATGCACTCTAAAACAAATTCTTGACTTCTCCACCAAACTCCATCCCCATAAACTGTTGTTCCACCAGCAGCAGAGGTTAAATACATGGAGTCGTCCCTGATTCTTCACTGAGTCTCATGAACCACCTTCAACCCAATCTGTAAATCCTATTGGCTCCACCCTGAACATTGACAGAAAATACCTCAACAACCTCTCCTATCACTCTCTTGTCTAAGGACTGTAAGACCTTGCCTGGGCTACTACAAGAGTCCCTATAACTGACCCCCTGATTTGTAGTCTTGCCCCACAGACAAACTATTTGCTACAGTCTGAGTGATCCTTTAGAAAAGCAAACACAATCATGCCACATCACATCTACTCAAAACCTCCAATATTTTCCAATTTCATTCACAGTAAAATCTAAAGTATTCACCACAGCCTACAAGGCCGTAAATGACATGAACTCCTGCTACCCTCCATAATCGCATCTCCTATAATTCTCCTCCTCGCTCTCCTCCACTCCAACCACACTGTTCCTTGCTTACGGTCCAACAACAAAGGGCAAGGGCCCTTCTACCTCAGGGTCGTTGCACAGGCTGCCTCTGCTCTCAGAGCTCTTACCCTAATATCTCCCTGGCTCCCTCTTGCTTCCTTCAGGAGGTCTTATACACCAGTATATTAAGGCAAATGTGACAAAATGTTAACAATGGGTAATTTTACGTGAAGGATAAACATGTGCTCACTGCATTATTTATTCCTTCAACTTTTCTGTAGATTGAAAAATTTTTTAAAATCAAAGTTGCAGGGATAAAACCTCTTTGCTACCACAATATTATTCTCCTTTGTACCTGTTGCTAACCATTCCTCCCTCGTCCGCCCCTCCCTGACTCTCTCCCTCTAATGTTTTGCTGTACGTTTCCATGTGCCTCAGCTCAGGATTCCACTGTCCACATGACACAGGCCAGCAGACCCAGGTGTTTGTTTCCACCTAAGACTAGATATCTTTCCCAGCACCCTCAGATCAGCAAGCCAAAATCACTCTCCTCTACCAAAAGCCCTGCTTTCCTGTCTTGGTTAACGTTGATTCCCAGTCACCCGGCTTTGCTTCTTCCTCATCCTCACTGGACACATCCAAATGGCGGTGAAGACCTGCCTCTCCTCTGTCCACTACTCTAGTCCCAGCCTGTCACCAAAGGGCTTCCTTGCTAGTCTTGCTCCTGTTGGCCTTCTTCAATGCATGGTAGTCCCCCTTCATCCACTGCTTCACTTTCCATTGCCCATGGTTTCTATTACCCAAAGCATTACATGGAAAATTCCAGAAATAATCAATCAATAAGTTTTAAATTGCATGTGGTTCTAAGCGGTGTGATGAAATCTTACACCATCCTGCTCCATCCCACCTGAGATGGGAATCACCCGTTGTCAGCGTCTCAGTGTTGTACACACTCTCTGCCAGACAGTCGCTCAGGAGCCATCTCAGTGGTCACATCCACTCTGGCACTACTGCAGAGCTTGCCTTCGAGTAACCCTTACTTTACTCAGTAATGGCTCCAAACACATTCACATGACTTTTATTACAGTATATTGCTATAATTGTTCTATTTTATGTTACTGTTGTTAATCCCTTACAGGGCCCAATTTATAAATTAAACTTTATCACAGGTATGTATGTATAGGGAAAAAAGTAGTATATATACAGTGCTCAATATTTTCCATGGTTTCAGCCACCCACTGGGGGTCTTGGAACACATCCCTGTAGATAAGGAAGGACTATTGTACTCTCTGTATCACAACAAAGAAATCATTTTAAAGTATAAATCACCTATGCTGCTTCTCTTTGTACAATTTGTCAATGATTCTCCATCAACTACATTTAAAACTGAGACTCTCACTGGCTGGTCAGGGTCTTCCCCATGCCCACCTCTCCAGCCCCGTGCCCAGCCGCCACACACGCTGGCACCGCTGGCTAACAACTGCAGTCACACAAACGCACTCTGTTCTTTCCCTGCAGTGCTGGTAAACATGTCACCCCTCCTGCCTGGAATGTCATTCCTACTGTCTCCTCCCAGATAAATTCTCCTCAAGCTTTAAATCTCACTTGAAACATAACCTCTTCCTGCAGCCTTCCCTGATCTCTCTAGGTTGACTTGAGTCAAATACTCTCACAAGGTCAAGTAACATTTATCACATTAGTTGGCTATTTATTATAAGATTTTTCTAGTTCTTTCAACTGTGAGTCACTGAAGGATAGCAGCATGTTATGCTCCTATTCTTATACACACAGGAGTATATACACACAGGAATGTGTATGTGGCATGATATACACCACAGGCTCAGTATGTATTGATTGAATATCAAAATCTCGCCAAACCACCTTCAAATATTACCACGGACATCACATCCCCAGCCCCTGCCCTGACCACACGTGCTCTCCAGGCACTCACACTGCCTCATTCGTTTACACCTTGCAGCAGCTGTAGTTCCAAGGCGCCCAGAAGAGTGCGTGAAGCCGCTTGAAACTAATAAATGCATAAATAAACAACACTGACTAGTCCAAGGCAATGTTGAAACATGTGCCATCCTTTCAAAGGACCACATTCTTCCCTGATTCAAGTACCACCTTTCTTGCTGGCCCTGAAAATAATTATGCTCTGTATCTACGCCCATGCAGATATTCATTTCTCTCTTTTCGTTACAGTTACATCACTGCCAAAATGGGATGTTTTTAAGGGGAGAACAGATCTTTTTCCCTTTATTTTTATTGACACTAATACAAATATTCCCATTTCCCCCCATGCCCACCTTCACCCATCCCCAGTCCCCCTTCCCTCTGGCTATCACCACACTGTTGTTTGTGTCTATGAGTCATGCACATGAGGACAGATTATTTTTATACCTCTGCAACCTCACAGAGTCACTGGCATGTTGTAAGTGCTCAACAATGTTGTCCAACGAATGAATGAATGAATGAATGAATGGAATGAATAGATAAGGTTTTCATCTCGTCTTTGAATATTTTAAATAAGACTCAAAAGGCAACAAATGTTGCCTCTCCACTGTAAACCAATTACGACCCGCCTCATTCCCAGAGAGAGGCTGCTCAACAATAGCACTCCCTGGAAAAAGACCTAGAAAAAGTTCTCAGAATCTGACCTCCAAAAACAAAAAGGTACAGACATTTTCCAGTAATTGCTGAACGATACTGATCATATTTTTATCAAAAATGGCTTATAATTTTACTGTGGTAATTTTAAAATAAATTTTAAAACTCCATGCACACTGCCACTGGCTTAACTCAAGAGCTGTGACCTCCCAGCCATCTTTCCTAAGGCCATAGCCACCAGACACATGTGGCTACTACACACTCGAAATTTTAAAATAAATTTTAAAATTCTAATGGCTTTGAACTTGAAATATTCAGTTACTTTAGACGAAGGTCAAGGCATGTTTGCAAATGTTGACATGTGTGTTTTTCTCCTTTTGGCTCTGACCACAGCCCATCTACTGGTGGGGGTGGGGGGAGGGCCATCTATCCTCCACTGAAGTCCAATGACAGACCCTGAGCCAGAGACAGGGCAGGAGACAGAGAAGTCTGAGTGGGCAGTTGGCTGGGTGGGGGATGGAGAGTCCAGGGGGTCAGTGCTAGGTTTAAGGGGCTTCAGTTCCAGTCCCAGGCCCCAAGATCACAGAGCCTGAGACTAAGCTCAGTATACATAAACCCAACGTCTAAACCTCAAATTCCACAGTCAACTCACATTTTACCTCTTCCCTTCTGTTCCTAAAAACAAAACAAGTATCTTGTATTCTTTTTCCTGAATTCTTCTAATTGTGAGCCATCACTCACCTAGTACCCAAGCCAAGAACTGTGGTAATCCAGTTTCACCCCCTCGGCTTCTCCATGCACACTGCCACTGGCATCACTCAAGACCTGTGACCTCCCAGCCATCTTTCCTAAGGCCGTAGCCACCAGACACATGTGGCTACTGCACACTTGAAATGCGAAAGTCTGAACTAAGAAGTGCTGTAAGTGTAAAATCGCATCACATCTCAAAGACTTAGAACAACAAAAAAGAACATCAACTATCTTGTCAATATTTTTATATTAAGAATTGTGTGTTGAAAAAATATTCAAATATTACCTGCTGAAACAATGTTGTGAATATTACATTAATATATATTAAAATCTAAGTTAAGGTGAGGAGAATTAAACAAAAAAGGGGAAAATAACCTGCATGGACACAAGTAAGAGCATGGTGATCACCAGAGGGAAAGGTGGGTGGGGGGAGGCAGAAGGAGGGAATGTGGGGATAGATGTAACGGAAAGAGACTTGACTTGGGATGGTGAACACACAATACAATACACAGAGGATATACTATACAACTGTACACCTGAAATCTAGATGATTTTATTAGCCAATATCACCCCAATAAATTCAAATTAAAAATTCCATTTCACTGTTTCTTTTTGCTTTTTTAATGTGACAACTGGACAATTTTACACAACACATGTGGCTCACATCCTGCTCCTACTTGACAGTGCTGCCCAGGATGACCTTCCCTTTCTTTGCTGGCCTCACCCCTGCAGTCTCATCTTCTCTGCCCACTAGAGTCCTCCAGGTTGTTGCCTTGTGACCCTCAGCCCTGGATGACTTCTACCCTTCAGGTACAATTTAACCCTCAAAGGTACCTCCTCTGGCAAGATGTCTCTGCATATCATTCTCTCCACATACCACCCCCCCCCCAAAAAAAAACACCTGTTCTCTCCTATACCTCTGTCATAGAATGTTGCCCACTGGACGAACACCTATAAAATACATGTGCCATGCACTGAGGATATGACAGAGAAGATGATGATGGACAGGAACCCTGACCTCACTCCAGTGGAGCAATAATATTTTAGCAAAAATATGGTCACCACAGTAGTAGTAATATAATGTAGCATTAACACTATAGCAATTTACAGGCAACATATACTACATACCACACACAATTGTAAGCACACTACATGTATTATTACTTCACTTACTCCTTCTTAATACATGACAGAACCAGGACTCCCAGGCCACATTCTTCAACACTGTGCCATACTGACTTCTGAGATGAACCATCACAACACGGAGAGAGAAAGGGCTGTGGTGGGGGCATGGAGGGGCAGCCTTAACCCCACCAGTTCTGGGGTGAGAAGAGGTGTTGCAGAGGCAGTAATTTCTGAACTGTAGGTGAATGTTCTGGACCAAAAGCTCTGGGATAGAAAGTTCTAGAAGAATTAAAATCAACTCACTATGCCTGGGGAGGAGAAAGAAAGAGCTGTACTAGGGGAAGACAATGCATTGTTTACTGTGGTTTAAAAGGGAACTCATTGAAGGAAATTGCAGAGAGAGTCCACGAAGACACAGATAGCTAAGACCAGACATCTGGCAAAGGACTGAACAAAAATAGGGAAACGGGGCCCCCTCCCATGGTACCTGAAAGGGAAGAGAAGGGAACACTATAGTCCTCATTCCTTATCCTGATGAGCCCAGCCAGAACCTCCACATCTCTTATCCAAGGGAAACCTAGGCATCCCCAGTCCTCTAGAAGGAATTCCATTGGCACTGGCCAAAGGATTCTAAAGATTTCACTAACTTTATCCAACTAAGACATACATCTAGACTTCAAGAAAATTTCTGATTATAAAGCTGTGTAGTAGAAATGTTATGAAACCTCAAGCATAAGCACCTACCCAAGAGTACGTGGCAAGCAGACCAATGGGGATTCGAAGAAATCAAAAAAGCACACCCTTCCTTAAGGACCAGAATTTTTGCATAAGGGTTTGGGTGAGGGACAGGGGAGTTGAATCATCAAACTACTATGCAAGCATGACATGTCTATAGTGCAAAGTTTACGATCATTATAAAGATAAAATGTGAGGTTTAAAAGAAATGCTTGTCTTGCCAATTAAATGAATACTATAGACATGCCCTCCCCTCACCACACACACACAGGTTCATACTTCTTTGCTTTTAGTGGTAGCAAATGTTAGGAAAGTGGGACAAGCAATGCACCAAAACTGCTATGATCCCCTATCCATGACCCTCACAGGAATCTGATTTCCTGTCTTCACTGAAAGACTTCCACTGAAGTGTGGTATGCTAGAAGTACAGTAATTTTGTTTTCACATGGATATCCTCCTATAAATATATTTGTAAGCTTTAAGGCTGTTTTTTTTTTGTGTGTGTGTGTGTGTTTTTTTTTTTTTTACATGTGTAACAATGATATCAGCTGGAGGAAGGAAGAGCAGAGACTGAAAATCAATGAGTCTTGGTTTAATACTGGTCTCACCACCAACTGACCACAACTGTTTTATTTTCCTTATTTATTTTTTTTTATCCTCACCTGAGGACAATTTTTCATGGCTTTTAGAGAGGAAGAGAGAGAGAGAGGAAGAGAGGGAGAAACATCATTGGCTTATATGCACCCTATTGGGGATTGATCTTACAACCTGAGTATGTGCCCTGACCAGGAATCGAACTCATGACACTTCAGTCCATGGGACAATGCTCTAACCACCTGAGCCAAGCCAGCCAGGACCCACAACTGTTTTATTATTAGCTTCATCAAATCTTCACATATTTATCATGCCAAGCATTGCACTACAATTTTACATACATTCTCTCCTAACATTACAAGTCTAGGAGGTTTACAGGGGTTTTTCTTATTCATTTTTGTATCTCAGGAGCCAGTACACCCTGATACATAGTAGATGTCTAAGTACTTTTAAAATATCTCTTGGTGAACTTCTATCTCAAATTCGGAAATCTGCTAAACTTCAACAACTTAAAAAAAAAGTTAATTTGTTATGATGTAAGGAAGCATATAAGAATACAAAAAAGGTGCCCTGGCCTGTGTGGCTCGGTGGCTTGGGCTTCATCCTGCAAACCGAAAGGCTGCTAGTTCGATTTCTGGTCAGGGTACATGCCTGAGTTATGGGTTCAGTCCCCAGTTGGGGTGAGTGCAAGAGGCAACAGATCAATGTTTCTCTCTCACATCAATGTTTCTTTTCCTCTCTTTCTCCCTCTTTTCCCTTCTTTCTGGAATTAATAAAAGAAAAAAAAAATGTTAAAGAATATGAAAAAGATTAATCTTTAAGACTCCAACTGGTGAGAATCAGTCCTCATCTTACTGGACCTCACAGTAGCATCTGACACAATTGGTGACTCCTTCCTCACCACCCTTTCCTCACCTGGGTTCCAGAACATGCAACCTGGCAGCAGTTTTCTACCTTCCTGGCTACTCTTGTCATTGTGCCTTCCTGGATCCTCTTAGTCTAGAGATGGGCTGCACAAGGACTCCATCCTCATAATTCTCATCTACCTGTCTGTTGTAGATGACCTCATCGAGGCCTATGGCAGAAAATACCATCTACGATGATAACTCATAAACACATACCTCCAGCCCAACCCCTCCCCTAAATTCCTGTATCCTACTCCCTATCTAAAATCTCCACTGGAGACTAGTAAAAGCGCCTCCAAATTAATGTATCTAAACCAAACTGGAGTTTTCTGCCCTTACCTGCTTCCCTCAGTGCTCCAGACCTTCCTATTGCTCAAACCAAAACCCTTGATTCATGCCTCTCATTCTCTCAAACTGATTAACAAATCCTGTCACTGCTACCTTGGAATATGTGACCACTTCCTACTACCACCACCCTAGTCTGAGCCTGATCAACTGTCCCCTTGAGCTACCACAATTTGTCCCCCTGTGCTACTATGTTTGCCGTCCCACCTATCCCTCACAGAGAAGAGCAGTGAGCCTTCTGAAATACACAGTAGGCCATGCCACTCTCACGTTCAATAGCTTTCCATCTCACTCACAGTAAAATTCAAATCTCTAACTAAAGCTCACAACACCCTACTTGAGCTGACCCCCCACTTACTCCTTTCACCAACGTTCTTACTACTCTCCCCCTCACCCACTACACTCCAAACATAATGGCTTTTCTGCTGCCTCTCGAACATACCACGTACACTCTCGCCTCAGGGCACCTGCACAGGCTGCACACTCTTCCCCCAGAGAGCTGCATGACTCACACCCTTTACTTTATTCAGGTTTTCTGCTAAGTGTCACCTCCCAAGTAGGCATTCCTTTACCAAGTCACCCAAAATATCACTTTCTATCTTCAATGTCCCTTTATTAAGTTTTGTTTTTCTTCATAACTCATATCACTTAATATTACACACACATAAAAACATGTAACTTTGCTCTGGTTAATTGGTTGATTGCCTCTCTCACTAAAATGTTAGTTCCACAATCATTGCTATGATCATTAATAAATATTTGTTGAGTGCTGCTGAATTAGTAAAAACAAACAAATGAGAGAAATATCTACCAAAGCAACATATCCTAAAGAGTAGTAAAAAGGTACCTTAATGAGTTTTGGAAACACCAACAGTCAAGTGTACTCCAGAAAAATAAAAGTTGCACAATAATCAATTTTACCAAACCTGGTGTGTGTGTGGGGGGGGGGGGGGACCTGAGAAAAAGAAAGACAGTATTAACAGAAGGGGTGACATTCTGCTAGGAGCCCCAAAAAACATTAATTTAGCCATTTAGCCAACAGAATTCAGTGGATACAAGTAATCAAGGAAAACCTCAACACGGAGGTGCTGTGCTGTGACAGGAATATCAGGAAGCCCAATGAAAGTCCTAGATAAAATGCTCTGACTGGTGTGGCTCAGCTGGTTGGCATGTCATCCCATAAACTGAAAGGTTGAGGGTTCGATTTCCGGTCAGTGCACATAGCAGGGTTGCAGGTTTGGTCCCCAGTTGGGGGTGCATGCGAGAGGCAACCAACCAATGTTTCTCCCTCACATCCATGTTCCTCTTCCTCTCTCTTTCTACCTCCGATGTTCCTCTTCCTCTCTCTTTCTCCCTCCCTTCTCCTCTCTAAATGAGCATGTCCTCCACTGAGGATTAAAAAAATAAAGTTAAATTAAAATGTCCTAAGATAAAATAAACCTCAAGAAAATCACTGCCTTCTGTTCCTACTGTATTATCACCAAACAAGGTCTAGTGATAATCAATTCAGGCTCCCATGTACCTTGACATCAAAAAGAGGCTTCTTGGTCACTCAACATCTGATGGATGGATGTATGAATGAATGGATGAATGATCAAACCAATGACTGCACTAAGATCGAACCATCCTCTGAGGCCCACCTGTGCAACCACAATCCTTTCTTAACAACCCTACTTCTCTACATCTAGTTGAAACAAGCTATTGTAACACCTGATTTTCACTGAAAGAATCTTTAACTCCATACTACAGACATAAGGAAGAAGAAGTGGGCATGGTGTGCCCTGCATCCCTGTCACAGTAGGGGTGCTGACATGACTGAGAAGGGTTCACCTTGGCAAGCAAAATAATGCTTCCCAATTACCCAGTACTAGGACCCAATTTAAAATGAGTTTTTACTGTAAATGCTCTCCCACCAAAAGGCTGATGCAAAAAGAAAAGCCAACAACTCCAGAAACCACAAATCCCTCAATGGCAAAAATCAGTCCAGCTGCTCCCTTCTCTTGCAGGCACTTGATTCTCTCTAGCTCAAGACAAGGCCGGGGAGTGATAGCAGCACTCTGACTCTGCTTTACCTTCCTACTACCAAACACAGTTGAGATTTTTCTAGAAAAGAATCAATTTTCTATTTTATAAGGAATAGATATTTGGAATTTCCCTTAAAACCAGGTACAATCAGTGTGTAAACCGTGGGTGGACTCTTGTGAGTTCCCAAAACCCTTTCAAAACATCCACAAAGTCAAAACATTTTCATAATAGACCAAGATACTCTGCCTTTTTTTCCCCTGTGTTGACATTTACACTGATGAGGCCAACACAATCAAAGCAGCGACAGCACGTTGTACTAGTGGTCATAGTTTCCTTGTGGGCACCAGCTCACGTTGAGAAGACAAATTGAGCTCATTTAAGAATGTCCTTGACAAAACAATAAAAACCGATTTTGGTTATTCTTACATACACATCTTTCTAGTCCTCTGTGAGCAATGGGAAGCATTTCTGCTATACACTGATGCACCAAGGCTTCACCTGGAAAAGCACTCATGCATCTTTTCTGAGTTGGGAGTCAAACCGGCTGGCCACTTTGTGGAACACTGTTTTTACTTGAAAGAATGACTGTAAGACAAACCATGGTTATTCGGATTTGGGTCATCTGCCAGTAATTTTTTTGAAATGAACAAAGTGAGCTTGTCACTCACTTTGGAAAGTAAATGATAGTGTTTATTTCCAATACTAAAATATGAGTTTTCAAGCAAAATTCAGAATTTAAAAACCTGTGACCACAACAATGAACTTGACAACTTCCTATTTTCAAAGACTTCTGATAAGATGATAGTGACATCAACAAATGTGATTTCTAATACTGTATACTAGAATGTGTCAATATTTAGAAGGTCAACACAATTCAACACACCAATATTTTCCAAGTGGTGTATCTGTGATGTTATGAAATCATACATGGTTAAAAGAGAGCTATTCAAAGCACAAGGATTTTCATCTAACTGCATGAAAAGTTCACAACTTGGGATACAACTTCAGATCCCACTTTCCAACTAACCTTTAAGAAACTGCCACTTGAGTTTTCATGTAGAATTAAAGAATGTCCATAATTATCTAAAAAGGAATTGAAATACCCCTCCTTTGTTCACCTGTACATATATATGTGAGAATACATTACCTTCATATATGTCAACCAAAACAATAAATTAGAACAGACCCAATGCAGCAGCAGAGACAGGAGCCAGTTGTCCTCTATTAAGCCAGAAATAAAACATAGGCAAAAACAGAAAATATGTCTTTGTTATTTATGCCAATGTAATGAGTTTATTATTTTTAAAAATTAGTATTTTTAAATCTTTCCTATTATAAATTTCTGATATAGTAAATATCCACAGGAAAATCCCTCATAAGCAAAAGCTCTTTGAGATCGTCAATACTTAAGAGCATTGCTTTAAGCAAAACATAGTAGTAAGTAGATGAGCAGTTACCTGTAGATACCAGTATCATTTAGGGAATGATCTGGACACATGCCCTCCTGCCTCTGTAACAGGAAGATAAATGTTCTTTCTCACGCTCATGCTTTATTATCTAGAATGATCCTGGAATCTAAATGTCAAAAGAGAATCATTCAAAGTAAATTCTATCAGAACTAGCATGGCCATCTTTGGTACCTATTCTCTAAAGGATAATGATTCAGACCTAAATAAATCCATGAAGTAAATAATAAATAAACTTGTTCAATTACCTGAGTCCAGTTTCTACTAATTCATCTTAGTAGATGTACTAGCAGGCTATACTATTCAACAACTTAGGGAAAAATTACTAAAGACTTTCTACATGGATGAACCTGACTAAAGTTTTTCAGACCAGAACTATCCCCACAGCACTCTGAGGCAGTCCTTCTCAACTTTTGATGCATCTGTGGACCATGAGGCTTAGGCATCTCTGCTTGGAGAACAGGTGATTCCAGCGTGCAGAAGATAGTAAGAACCACTACCAGTGTCAGAGTTGATCACTCTAGCAGTCTTTAAACACAGATAAGTGAAACCCTGGAGAACTCTGAAGAGTTTCTAAGGGACAGGGATGGTTTAACAGGATATTTTCCAGTTTCCTAAGGGTCACATAAACTCTCTACTAAAATTAATTGGCCTTCTACTGCTTCTCTTTTGCTATACTCCTTTCCACAATCACTTTTTACCAAAATGTCTTTCATTCATCCCTCTAGGGGTGAGGAGTCTTTTGGCAGCAAAGAATTTCAGTATCAAAGGGTGCAATGCCAGGAGACAATTGCCTGTTTAGTAAGATGACAGGCATACAGACAAATACATTTATTCAAACTGAAAAATCAAATCAGAATTTCAAATTTTTTTAAAATTCTTTTAGGGGATAAAAAAGTTTGAATACTATGGCTCTATCAATTATGACTCTACACTAGTGCTGTCCAATTGGCAGTCACTAGACAAATGTGGTTAATTAAGTTTAAATGGGTTAAAATTAAATAAAATGTTAAAATTTAGTTGCATGGTTACATCAGCCACAATTCAAGTGCTTCATAACTACAAGTGGCTATAGGCTACCATAAGGGGCAGTACAGAGAATATTTCCATCACCCCAGAAAATTCCGCTGAACAGATCTACTCTGGAATCTTGATCAACTATTTAATAAAGAGCTGAATTCCTTTTGGGGGGAATTCCTGGGTTTACTTAGAATTATAGCCCCAAGTGCCAGCAGGTGAGCTATTTCTAGGCACATGACAATGCATTTTAGGAAATCAACTTTTAAAGCAGAATGTGCACTCTACAGCCCTCTTGTCTGATTTTTGAAGAACAGAGCTCTGCTCCCCACCAATAAGATACAAAATTAGTTCAGACTCAGTTTTTGTTAAGATTTTAAATTGAAAGATTCGGTGACACTTAATATGTTCACAATAATTTAGACTTTTCGTGACCTTTACAATTTGTCCAAATTATCTTCTATAGAGGTTCTATCCAAGACCTACTTAAAAGCCCAAAAATCCAGGGGAGACTGCCTAAGGTATGCAGCCCATCCACCTCAAGCATCTTAAGTCATTTGTTTTACCAAGCAGGATCTCTGCGATGCAGATGCCTCAACCAGACCCACGTAACCCCCACAGAATGGCCTCCACCGTGTAGTCCTGTGTCACACACTTAGGTGGTACCATCAAGGAACAAGGAAAGAACTGTAGTAAAAAAAAACAAAAACAAAAAAACCCTGCTTCTATACTTGTAAATTTAGTCTTGTCAAGAAGGGTAATTGTGCCCTAACTGGTGTGGCTCCAGTTGGTTGGAGCGTCAGCCCGAAAAGCAAGAGGTCGCCAGTCTGATTCCCAGTCAGGGCACAAGCCTAGACTGCACGCTCTGTCACAGGGTGCATATGAGAGGCAACCCATCACTCTTTTCTCTCTCACAGTGATGTTTCTCTCCCTCCCTTCCCCCCTTCCCCTCTCTCTAAAAATAAAAAATTTCTTTTTAGATTTGATGGCAGGGAAAAAACATTTCTGAGAAAAAAGAAATGAACATACATTTCCTTCTTTCTAATTATATATGTTATCATGTTTCCCTTTGCACACTTACCAGGAAACTCAAAATATAATTCCATGCTCAGTCCCAGCAACCAAAGGCCATAATTAGCATAATCCCTTGCTCTACCATTCCAGGACCGGATTTCCTGTTTCTTTCTCTCTCTCTCTCTCTCTCTCTCTCACACATACATGCACATGCACACATGCATGCACGCACACACATTCTTTTGTCAGAACGTCTCAAATCCTTTTTGGAAAAATATCAACTAAGAACTATAACCTAAATTTCTATTAACTGTATTTACCCTCTGCCACTAATCACACATTATAAAATTTGGGGGCAACAATATCAACCTTAATATAGGAGTAATTCACTTTACAGTAACATCTTGTGACAACCAACATTTTTCTGCTTGTCTTCAAAGCCAAATAAAGGCACTACTGCGTTCTGATCAAGAGAGCCACACAGACATATACTCTGACCTGGAAATATGAAAAATGTGACTTACAGAACAATAAGCAAGATATGGCCATAAGCAGTTGAGAAATTATTTCAAATTTTTTTCTTTCAGGGATTAGGAGACTGAATTCAGTATCAAATTTTGAAAATTTTTTCAAGAAAAAAATAATTTTATCAACTGTGATAGCCTTTAACTTAATGAAACCAAATAATAACTAATGCTTCATATGAACCATTTGTGACAGAGAGGTCTTTGGAGGAACAATTTTTTTTTTAATTTTTTAAAATAACTTCCTGAAATATCACTTCTTAAAAACAAGACGCTATTCATATTACTTTAAAAAGCATGTTGTGTTTGGCAACAAATTGGCTGCTACACAGCAAAGATTTATTCCAAAAATAACAAAGTGAATTGTGTCAGTGTTACCACTGTGGATCGCTATATTCTATCACTGTCTAACAGAGCCAAAAGATAGAGGGTATCCATGGTTTTAAGGCCATCTGGTAAGAGGTGAGAGGGAATAAGAGCAGAAACACAAAGCTTACTATGGGTACACAGACAACAACAAACTCTTCTCTAGTTCTCATTATGTTCTACCTCTTATTTTCTGGTAATTTAAACAACTTGTTTTGTTCTGTTATACCTGAGTTGCCAATACATGAGTCACTGGCCACACATGGCTATTTAAATATAAATTAATTTAAATTAACAAAATTAAAACCTCAGTTACTTAGTCTCACTAGCCTCATTTCAAGTGCTCAGTAGCCACACGTGGCTGGTGGCTACAACAGGGAGCAAACAGCCAGTCTTATCATCACAGAAAATTTACATTTTCTATAAACACATCATTAATGTGATACCCAAGAACATGGCAAGTTTTCTTCAAAAAATAATTTGATAAACAGTAGGCACTTTCTGGCAAACTGCAATACTCAGATAAGTATTAGGTTTTTTTCATTCCTAAACCTTGAATTAAGGGAAACCACTCTAGTACTTCCATAATACAAAGGAAATGTTTCATTTCATACAGACTGTGAATAGATTACAGGTCAATACGATGAACTATAAAAACATCGTACATGATATTTGCTAACCATATTTCTGGTGGACGTTGGATAATAATAGGTTTCCTCTTTACGCCTTTTTTGAATCTCATTTTTCTTTAATCCACAGATAATAAAAAGCTAGGCAGACCCGGAAGTGTCTCGGCCAGAGCCATGGACACGCCCGGCCGCCCAGTCCCTTCTGGCGGAAACCTGAGCGGCGCGCCAGGCGCCACGCACCTGAGGCCTGAGGGTCCCGCCGCTCGTCGGACTCCCCGCAGGGCGCCCCCTGCGGCGCTGCGCCCCGGGGGATGAGGCCCCAGCTCCCCCACCGCTTCGCAGCCAGGTGGACGCCCGCCTTGGGTTCCGGCTAAGCTCTTGCCCACGCCGTCCCACCCGAGACCTTTCCACCTGTGGGCCGTCGGCCGGCGCTCCACGGGCCCTCTTGCCCCGAGCCATGCAGGATGCCGGGCGCCGGGTGGTGGGCTCACAGCCTCCGCGCTCCCCGGGCCTGGGACTCCACGGACACCCGCCCGCACACGCCCAGCTCCCGGGCGCCCGACACTCAGGAAGAGCGAGGACTCGGCGGGGTGTGACGGGAGGAGGCCACCTCCCTCCCTGGGGAGTGGCGTGGGGCGGCGGCCTGCGCTGTGCGGATCGCGAGAAGGACAGGGCCTGAGAGGCGGACACGTGACGGAGAGCAGTCAGTGCGGGGTTCGCGACAGGCGCGGCGTCCGCGCAAGTGGGAACAGTGGCCGCTGCAGGAGGGGGCAGGGAACTGGGGGCAGGAACGAGAGGAGGCCACGGAGAAATAGAGACGGAAGGGCCGAGCTCCAAAGATGCGAACGGGGGCCAAGGGGACAGGCCCCTGTGAGCAAACGTGGGGGCGGCACTGGGCAGCCACTTCAGAGGGACAGAGTGACGAGAAGGGGACGCCGAGGGCGGGCACAGACTGGCCGGAGCCGGGCGAGGCTGCACTGACCACGCAGGTGAGAGCGTGACGCGCGTGGGCAGCGGGGCACGGACAGCAGAAACAGGAGAAGACAGTGGCGACGCATTGGAGTCAGACAGAGGAGGCCGCAACTCAACGCGAGGTAGTTTTCAGGAGTTCCACGGAGTAAGCGTAGGGAAAGGGACAGGGAAGGGACGGAAAGAGCAGGGGGAAGAGAGAAGGGACACAAGGACGGACAACAGTGGAGAGAAACGGGCAACGGAGAGACAGGAGCAGATCGACGAACAGGCAGACATTTCGCGGAAGACAGGGAGCCTGCAGGAGTGAAGAGTTGATGGGATGTGGATGATTAAGTTGTGATATATTGACTTGTGGCTTTATAATCTACTTAACATTTGCTGAATTGTTTCAGTTATACAGATCAGAAGGAGAATTGTGAAACTCCAGTGTGTAAGGCTTGTGCATTTTATGATTACTCACATCACCGGACAGCTTCCACTTTGCAGCCCTTACTCAGCCAGACGGCAGGGCCGCGTCTCAGTCAGGCACGGGTCCCTCTCATTCCTGGGATGGCGTGCGGGAGGCGATGGGGCACGAGTGGCAGAGTCTGTCACTACATGAGGCTTTTTCAAGGAATGGGAAAAGTACCGCATGTTTTTTTCTCTTAAATGGATTTTTCTCTTTATACCTGTCCTCCATTTTATTCACTGTTTTCTTAAAGCATAGAGAGAAATCTAAGTGTATTGAAAAAATAAATAAAAACTGTAGTGTATAACATTTTTGAAGATAATAAGCAAAAGGGCTTTCCTTATTGTCAAACTGGAGCAAAGACGTAACTGTGATCTTTCTGGAAAAACAAAACTGTGTGCTCCAAGCTCATTCTAATGGGAGTCTCCTAACACTAAATTTCAATAGCTCTAAATAATGAAATTTAAAAAATGGCAACAGTGTTACCAGTTGCATAAAAATTGTCTCCAAAATTGTAAACCTCACATGCTCAAAACTGTGAATCAGTTTATTTGACAATTTTTTTTAAATTTTTAACTACTAAATGAAATGACAACAATCCTTTTCATCTTATGTGACTGTCTTACTTTAAAGTGTATAAAGTCACTTTTTAGAAATAGATTAGGATTTTAAAAAAAACATTAAAAACATCGTAAGCCAACAAACCAATGGAGTTCAAAGCTGCTACCAGTGCGACTCAACAGGATCCACTAACTGAATGCACTAACAAAAACCATCTGAAGATGTGCAACAGTACACCGTGGAAGTACACAAGATGCTGTTAAGAACGAGGGTGAAGTCAATCACTGCATTTGTGGTAAACATCTGTAATCTTAAACTTATATTTAACAAAGACTTATTATGCAGGATTGGGCAAAAGCAGGTTTACAGTTGTTCATATGGAAAACAATACAATGATTAATAAATAATAACACAAGAATAAACCCTGTGCTCAGACTCACAAATGTAGACTTATTTTTGCCCAACCTGGTACACATAGGTGTACATACAGTTCAGTGGGTTAACCTTTCCTGCTGAAAGGAATACTCGCAAACTTCCCTTGCAATACAAAACAGGACGCAACGTAACCTCTGCTGCTTGAAGTTTCTAAAAACTAAGTGATGATGTTCACCTTGGTTAAAAAGAGGAAGAAATTAAGACACTGAGAAAGAGGTTGATATATTATATATAGTATCCCATTTCCTAGAGCTTCAATTTAAAAAAATACAGTAGTGTAACAGAAATGTTTGTCTCCTCCCATAAAAATCTTATGAAATTTTTTTGACTTATGGAGAATCTGATAAATTGATTTTTAAGACATTGATATATAATACTCTGTTTTACAAACATTAGGGAAAGTTTTTCTACTTTAAGGTGAAAGAGTAGAAAGTGGGTAGAAAAAATTCGAAGATCTCATTTCCCCAACCACAACAGAAGTTTTAACATATTTAACACTTATCGAGGACTTACCTGCATGCCACACACTGTGATAAAAACTTTACAGCCATTATCTCACTTAATTCTAATAATCTGTGCAATTGGCACAATTATTTTCCTCAGGAAACTAAGGATCAGGCAAATTAAGTAAGTATCCAATAGTTTAACTTAGCAAAAATTTGGAAGACAGGTTCAAATGCAGTTCTTCTGCCTACGAAGCTCCTGGTCTCACCACTCTGCACTGTCTCCCCCAACAACAAGAAGCACCCTAGCCAGCCTCCTAGTGTGTGGCTTAGTGGGTTGGGTGCAGGCCTGCAAACCTAAAGGTTGCCGGTTTGATTCCCAGTAAAGTCACGTGCCTGGATGGCAGGCCAGGTCCCCAGTTGGGGGTGTGTGAAGGGAACCAAGTGGGATCAATGTATTTCTTGCATGTTGTTGTTTCGCTACTTCTCTTTCACCCTCCCTTCCACTCTCTCTAAAAGTAAATAAAATCTTTTAAAAAAATGTTTTTAATGACAAGGGAAACACCAAATTATACAAATAAGCTGACACTCAACTCTTCCCATTAATTTAGCCTTGTAACTTATAATTAATATGAATTATGATTCTAGCATCTAACATGGCATGACATTGAAAGGATTTTCATTCAAGTCTGCAGTGAGAAAAACTTACTAAAATTGATCACATGATTTGGCTCATTTTTGCTCTATGAATGAGTGGCCTCTTACTGGGCTTTTTTTCCCCCTTCCCTTCACCAATAATACCCTAACTTAGAGACCAACATGTAACTACTGGTTTTTAACTTTCTTGCAAAAACTAAAGCTGTGAGCATTAAACTTGGTTCTAAGGACAGACCTTTTCCAAAATCAGACTGAAACATTTCCTTCCTCAAGCTAAGTCTTCTACCATTATTTCGAAGTAAGAGGGACACTTGGTTGAATCAGAAGTTGAGTTGACACCGAGCTGCTGTGCCATCTGTCCCCAGTGTGGAATATGGGTAAGCTCCATTAACATTCCCCATTGTTTGGGTAAACATCATTAAAGAGGAAAGAGAAAACATACAAAGACTGATAAAAATATAATTAAGTCATTTTTTCCCCTCTATAACTCTCACTTGTCTCCCTTAAATCCAAGGTCCACCTCCTTGTATTTCAACAGCACTACTTTCTAAAAATGTCTCTGCAAGATGAGTGGCCAAAAATGGAGTTATCTTAGTAATGGACCAGTTTAAAGCAACATAATAGACACATCCTACTTGGTTATGGTCCTAGGTCTACTTCTGACCATGGTTACTTACAGATTACCTCTGGATTTACAACTGTACCTACAAAGAATGGACAATAACTTCGGAATGTCAAGATTAAGGTAAACTCTCTGTTACTCCCTGCTGTCCAACTGTCAACCCCCATAGTGATATTAAACTTTAGCCATATCTTCACACTAACTGATATTTTGATGTGTTTTTAACATTAACAGCAAAAACAAACAACACCATAACTCTGAATAATCCCACAATTTTATATATTTTTTAAGGTAAATAAAATGTTCTGACTATAAGAGTCCATCAAGAAGCATGATGGGCCTTGTAGTGTGGCTCAGGGGATTGAGCATTGACCTGCAAAACAAATGGTTGCAGGTTTGACTCCCAGTCAGGCCACATGCCTGGGTTGTGGGCCAGGTCCCCACATGCGGCACCTGAGAGGCAACCACACATGGATGTTTCTCTCCCTTTCTCCTTCCCTTCCCCTCTTTCTAAAAATAAATACATAAAATCTATGCCCCCTAGAGCAAGGGACATAAGGGAAATAAACAAATGGGATCTCATCAAAATAAAAAGCTTCTGCACAGCTAAAGAAAACAGTATTAAAATAAGAAGAGAACCAACCATATGGGAAAACATATTTGCCAATGATACCTCAGACAAGGGTTTAATCTCCAAAATATATAAAGAGCTTACACTACTCCACTCTAAGAAGACAAGCAACCCAATTAAAAAATGGGCAAAGGACTTGAACAGACACTTCTCCAAGGAGGACATACAGAGAATCCAGAGACACAAGAAAAGATGCTCAGTATCACCAGCCATCAGAGAGATGCAAATTAAAACCACAATGAGATACCACTTCACACCAGTCAGAATGGCCATCATAAACAAAGCAACAAACAAGTGTTGGAGAAGTTGTGGAGAAAAGGGATCCCTAGTGCACTGTTGGTGGGACTGCAGGCTGGTGCAACCACTATTGAAAACAGTATGTAATTTCCTCAGAAAACTAAAAATGGATCTGCCTTGTGACCCAGCAATTCCACCGCTAGGATTATATCCTAAGAACCCAGAAACATCAATCCAAAAGAACCTATGCACCCCAATATTCATAGCAGCACAATTTACAATAGCCAAGTGCTGGAAGCAACCTAGGCGCCCATCAGTAAATGAATGGATCAAAAAACTATGGTACATTTACACAATGGAATTCTATGCAGCAGAAAGAAAGGAGCTCCTACCCTTCGCGACAGCATGGATGGAACTGGAAAGCATTATGCTAAGCGAAATAAGCCAGGCGGTGAAAGACAAATACCATATGATCTCACCTTTAACAGGAACCTAATCAACAAAACAAACAAGCAAAATATAACCAAAGACACTGAAATTGAGTACAGGCTGACAGTCACCAGAGGGGAGAGGGGAGGTCATTTCCGGGGAAAAGAGGGAAGGGTTTGCAGGAACAAGTATAAAGGACATGTAGACAAAAACAAGGGGTGGTGGAAGTGGGAGGGAGGTGGGGAGGGCTGGGTGGGTAGGCTAGGATGGGGGTAGAAGGCAGAAAACTATCCTTGACCAACAATTTTTTTTAAAAAGCAAAAAAAAAAAAAAATCTTTTAAAGAAAAAAAGCATGATCTGAAAATTGAACTTTAATTTCAAATATTCCTGTATTCAGTAAATACTTCAAGACTACACACAGCCCCCTCATTAAAGAGTACATTCAGAAATGTAACTTCCACTCTGGCTGGTGTGGCTCAGTGGATTGAGCACCGGCCTGCAAACTAAAGAGTCGCTGGTTCGATTCCCAATCAGGACACATGTCTGGGATGTGGGCTTGGTTCCTGGTAGGGGGCACATGAGATGCAACCACACATTGATGTTTCTGTCCCTCACTTTCTCCCTCCCTTCCCCTCTGTCTAAAAATAAATAAACAAAATCTTAAAAAAAAAAAAAAAAGGAAAGAAATACAACTTCCAAAAAAAAGTTTCAGAAAACAGACAAACTAAATGTCCTTACCTATTCACTACCAGGAACATCCACCCTATAATGTTCTAAATCTCTAAACTAAGCAAGAGGCAGGGACCTCACAGCCCACCAAAGAATGGAACTCTTATGCTAAGGCTGCAAACCTGCTCCAGCCAGCGCATGAACAAATAGGAAGGGCATGAGTTAGAATGTCATTCAAAAAACTCTTAATGTTTCCAACATTACTACTTGTACTTCCTCAATATCCTAACTCTTTATGCCTATGGTCAAAGCAAACAAACCCAAAACTCTTAAGATCAACACCTCTTGCGTATAGCTTCAAACTATTGTTTTTACTATCATACGGTTAGTGTTAAAGTCTAAGAGTTCTGCTGAAATCTGTGGTACAGAATTTTTTCTGTTAAAACAGAACACAGTAGAGAAGAACAGGCTACATACACTATAAAGTGGATTGGAATCATTATGCTCATAAACAAGCATCCCCCCAAATGGCATGTTTCCTTCAAATACCTGCCTGGGTAATAACTTTGATCCAATCATTAACATTAGACATAAGAAAACACTTTCCAGCCTTACCTGGCCATCACTCTTATCATCTAATTTAAACCAGGAAAAAGCAAGCAGGATGATGAGTGGTTGGTACTCTGACTTTTTAAAATAATGCCAATTCCCTGACATTTTGTCAAGTTCTTTTAGATTTTCTACCAGCACCAACTTCAGTGCCTGACCCTAGAAGGTTCCCCTATATTTTAAAAAATGAACACTTAACTCATAATGATGCCCCGTCACCTACTAAAGTTTTGCAAGGCAAAAGCACAAGTTTGCAATTGACTTCCTTTGCTAATAAAAGAACTGTATTCAATACAAAGGAAGAATAAGGGCCATCTCTTTGTGGTTACTTAGAGATTATTTACAGACTGACAGCTGTAGCTACTAAGAATAGAAAATAATATTTAGATGTCAAGATTAAGGTAAATTCTCCTATTTAGGTCTAGCAATGCTTTTCCCCTAACTTGTCCCCCTGACTGACCAACTTCCCAATTCTCCTTCCCCAGCCAACTACAGCTCTGCAGTGCCAGATACTGCTTTTCTCAGTGATCAGAAAAATGAAGCAGCAGTAGCAGAAAGAAAAAAACTGAAAGGAAAAGAGGGGGTGGGGGTGTGCATACATAATAGTAAAAATGAAGGCTTTCTCCCTTATCCTTGTAGAACAAATTGCATAAAGAAATAAGAATTAGGAACAGAGAAGCAGAGAGATTCTGAGTTCGGGGAAAAAAATAACTACTAAGTAATAAAAGTGTCCAAAAACCATTAGAAACCAAAATCTTGAAAATGGTTGTAATCCGCCTTTCAAAAAAGCTGGCTATTTTCTTTCTACAAGACAATAGAAGATATTCAGACAGCATTCTTTAAAATCCAAACAAATGGAATTTCAACTCACTAATGTCTCTTTCCATGTACCGATATCTATACAACACCCCTCCAATGCTATAGATATTGTTGATACCTAAAAAATTGCTACTGTTTTCCCAACCTTATAATGAGGGTACTAACAGCTGTCTTAGAGGTTGACTGTCATAATCAGATGGAGCAATTTTAAATTTATTTAGCTGCATAAATTTACTTATACGCAGCAACACAACTGATGGGTTCTGCATGTAAAATACATACTAGATTTCAAAGACTTAAACCAAATATGTCATTAACAATTTTTTATACTGATTAAGTGTTGAAATAATATCTTCGATATATGGGGTTAATTTGTTATAAAATTAGTTTCATCAGTTTCCTTTTTTAATGTCACTACTAGAAAACTTAAAATAATACACATGGCTTACATTTATGACTTCTGTTGCATTTCAATTGGACAACACTAGTGTAGAACACAGTAAGGACAGAAAGAAATGAGAGCCTGAAAATTATACTGAAATAACAAAACTCCCTATCCATCTCAGTGAAGGCTTTTATCTCCGCGCCACCTTCACCACACCACCAATCTTTGTCCAATATCATGCTTGGCCCCTAATGGGCACTCAATAAATATTTCTTTAGTGTAGTTTACCAAAGGTGACCAAGACACAAAATTAAAATGCAGTATTGAAAAGTAGCTTTGAAAGTAAACTAAAAAAAAAAAACTTGTTACCCACACAATTTTTGATAGTCACAAAAAAAACAATACTTTTTTTTTACAAATTAAAAGACACTAAGAGTCAAGGCTATACCATTTAGTATGTAGCTCCACTCTTGCTTTTAGACCACAGGGTGAAAGGACAAATGGAGCAGAATTTTTCCTTTGCTTTAACTCTACACATGGTATTTTCCATTTTAACCCCATGCACCTCTGACCTCTGGCATAAACCAACTATGTTGAAGGCAAATGCAGGGAGGTGCTCATTAGGCTGTACTGTATACAAACAGAAGTGGTCAGAAGAATACCTTAAGAGTCTTCATGAAAAACAAGAGGGTGCTGAGCACACCCATCAGCCAGTAAAGTTGAGAGCAACCAAAACTGGATGGCATGCTTTAACCAAAGTTGTCATGAGCAAATAACCAGGCAGCCACCAACATGTGGAAAAAGTGGAGATCTCTCCCACTTCCCTCTGTGAGGGCTGGAGGGGCAGTCTGTCTCACTATGGGTGATGGTTCTCTGAACAGCACCTGAATTGCACATAGGTCAGAGCTGGGGGTTCTTTAGAGATATTTTGTCTCCCCCATTTCCACCAGACATCTTTAGGGGTATGAAAAATAACTATATCAAGAGTGGTATTCATAGAAATACATCTTACTCTCTACTAAAAAGGCCTTTTTCTACTTCTGATCATAATTTGCGTAACGGAGGCTTGTAATACATGAACATTTTCTCCATAAAATTTATTAAGTAGTTGCCAATTAATCTGCCCATATCTAGAATTCTGTATTTACTGGGTGAAATTAGAGAATTTCAGTGAATTCTTGAGATTTACCAGGAAAAAGGTTTTCACAGAAAGGCTGGTTTTTAAAGATAGTTACAAGACATCTTGGAAAGACAAAGAATTGGACAAGCTGCACCACTGATTCTTCCAGGTCTTTTTTTTATAAATCTCCTAGGGGAAAACTAAGATGCAGAGAAATTATTATTCAATTTCAATGGTCGTTTAAAAAAATTTTTTATGCTTCTGTTCTCCCTCACTACAACCAGATTTCAGGACCAAATCGATGGCACATAAATGTATCCACAATATACATAATCAGAGAACACAATGTTGAAGATCTTAAAAATTCTTTAAGACCTCGCTCATCTGAGAGTGTAATTCATGAAGTGAGATACCTGTGTAGACTTGTGCAGTGTAAATTATTCAGAATCTCAGGGATTTGCCTGTAACTTGCAGGGCAATCCAATTTTCCTTAGATAAGCTCTTCAAATGAACAGAAGGATGTCCATGCTTTTCTTCTAGGTTGTTCTCACCTCTGTCCACAGTGCACTGATAAACACTCCATTTTCTGCCGTTAGCCTCTCCTGAGGTGCTGCAAAGCGTGTTCCTGCCAAAAACCTCCCATGGACATAAGAACTGGTCTAAGCTTCTCACCATGACCAAACAAAGTCCCACAGGGGTCCAACCATGCAGCCTTCTCTCTCCCACAGCCCTACATTCAATAACACTGAGAGACATTTCCTAAGCCTTAGATTCTTTTTCCTCCCCCTTTACCCAATGGTGCTCACAACATGGACCTATCCTTCACATCAGCCAAGACATCACTTAACCCAGAATAATCTCCCAGACCTCAGCCTTGCCCACTGGAAGACTGGGTTAGGAGCTGTTCCCAAAGCGTGCAGTATTTATCTCTACATCGTGCTGTTCCTGGGAGAGGCTTGCTATACCACCTCTTCCCCCACAACAAGATCTCTAATGGTCCCCAGTGAGCAGTATATAGGGAATCTCGATATCTGATAGCTATTCCCTGAACCAAGGAAGTCAAACAACCATGACAATAGTTAACACTAAAATAAGTGCTTAAGATTATTTTTTAAACTTAGCAACAAGCAATTCTGAATATGTGCAAATGATAATATGTCTATCATGATAAGTACTGAAAGATGTTCTTGCTAATCTCACTTTGCCTCTAACCAAAAAGGCACATCAACCCTCCTTTCAGAGATAGTGCAATCAAGGCCCTGAGGTTAAGTGATCTGCCCCAGGCCATGGGGTCAGTAATCAGTTGTTAGTGCTTCTGCTCCAAAGCCTGTACTCTTCACTTTATAATCGGGATTCTCAGAGTGGGGCCGGGGGTCACTGGGTCTGTGAGGTCAGAACTGTTTCTATAGTGACACTGAGATGTGATTTTCCTTTCACTCTCATTCTCTCTGAATGTAAGTGGACTTTTCCAAAGGCTCATGACTTATATGCAGATGGTATGCAGAAGTAGATGGGAGAATCTGAGAAAATGTAAAGCAATGTCATTATTTTTTGTTTTAGAAAAGTTACTTTTCATTTAAAAATGTTATTTATGTTGACACAATGGTTTATTATTTTTAAATGATTAATGAATAAATATTTCAAATTGTCCTCAGTTTAAGATTCTAATCTTAAGTAAATACCAACACATATAATGCTGATAAACAATGGATCTTTGGAATCCTCAATAATTTTTAAGAGTATAAAGGAATATGAGATTACAAAGTTCAGGAAACACTGTCCTGATCAACTATAGGAAAAAAATACAAACTAGACTTTTTCCCCCTATAATTTTATAATTAATCAGGACAGGCTGGACACAGGGGTGTCCAACGTTTTGGTGTCTCTGGGCCACACTGGAAGAAGAAGAGCTGTCTTGGGCCACACATTAAATACACTGCAACACATAATCACACACACAAAAAAATCTCATAATGTTTTAAAGTAAACTTACAATTGAGTGTTGGGCTGCATTCATAGCCATCCTGGGCTGCCTGTGGCCCACGGGCCGTATGTTGGACACCCCTGTTAGAGTTTCCATTAAATATGTCCATGAGCCACAATTAAGATTACAGACCAATGAACTCCGACATTTCTCATCCGTTTTCCCTTGTTGACTCTTTCATATAAAGTTAAATTTATCTTGAAACATACTTCAATGTGCTAGATAATTTAGAAAATATCTGTTCAGAACATATGATACATTTTAAACACAACTCCTGTTTTTAAAAAGTGGAAACCTCAGGATAAAGAAGTTAACAAGCCGTCTGAATGTCATTCTTCAGCAACGTGCATCAGTATCTCGACCTGCTCTGGCAGCTTCCCTGCTACACAGCATGGTTTTGAATCGCCATTCTGTCATATATGAAATGCAAAGTTGTTTTTGTAGTTCTAAAAGCAAAACATGATTAGATAGATATATGAGTAGAATGTGAGTTGTTCACAGGGAAAGAGAGGGATTAGGATTGTGTCAGCATTTTGAATTACCCATATCATTATGCTCATCACACCTAGCAACATGGGCTAAAAGGGGGTAATATATGCACAAATCAAATTTAGTGTTTTATAACTAAGGCTATGTTTCATAATATTTAACCTGTTCCTTAAAAATAAAAGTTTACATTGCATTTACATGTGAAATGACAATTAAGGCTTGCACTGCCAGAGATCAGAAATTAAATCTAGAGTAGCATTAACATATGTGTATCAACCACAGGCTGAACATGATATCAGGCACATGGTATTTATTACCCCACTTGATCTCAGCACTCTTTGGGGTGGGTACTGTTTTACTGATGAAGAATCCGACATCCAGAGAGGTTAAGTATGTTGCCTAAGCCCCCCGCACTAATAAATAGTAGAGCTAGGATTCAAATACTTTTCTGACTTTTAAAGTCAATGCTCTTCCCAAGACTTTACACCTCCTCAGGATTATTTCCAGAACTGAGGGTTTCAAAATATGAAGATGATGCAACGTTAAGCAGAAATAAGAAAGCAAACTCCATGAACAAAATTTTAAAATGCAATTGGACTTATATAATGAAAATTCCTCAAATGTATTTGTTACATCCTTTATTCAGTTTGGACTTTATTCAAAATGGCACATTCGAGAAGTCAGAACTAAACAAAAAGGGAAATATACTTGATGTCCCCCAGCAGCTGGCCAGGGTACAGCACCGAGGGACCCTCCAAGCATACAATGACCCAAACACCACATACTCATATTCATTCTCTGAAATGCCCATTGAGATATTTGTACTCTTAATATTTGGGAAAGCTGGAGGAGATCAACAATTCCCATATCCAGGAATCAGATTACATTCACAGGGTGTCTCCTTCAACCTGAGCTTGTCCTTCAGTGAAAAGAGATTCTGGCACAAGGACAAATCTAGAACCATTGCTCGGAGAAGATGCATTGCTTAATAAGAAACATCCCAAGGAAGAAGAAAAGAATAATTCCTGCAAAGGAAGTCACATTCACCTCTGCCCTACAAGCCACCCAGGTCCACAGACCTCAGGAACAGCATGCCTCGGGAAGAGAGCACTTTGATACATTTCAAGGAAATTTTGCTGTAAAGTGGAGATAAAGGAAAACAAATTGGCCAGGTTTGATCTTTTCCATTCCTTCCTTCACCGTTGTTTTCCCAAGGTCCTCTGCTCCCAGCATCTTGTCAGACTGCCTTTCCCACCTCCCCTTTCCAGTTGTTCAGGAACCACAGGTTCCAGAAGCCCCTGGGCTGCAGGTTAGGAAGAGAAAGGAAGTGGCTTCACTGGGCAGCAAGCAGGACAGCTCCCACTGACCTTGGATCTCCTCTTGAGAATCTACAAGTGTGCCAGATCTCTGAGAGCAGCTTCTCCCAGACTCCTACATGTCCTGCATCCCCAGGTCCTTCCTGACCTCTACTTCCCTGGCCCTGTCTCTCCTCCCCCACACTCCCGGTGCTGAAGCTTCTGAGTCCCTGTTCTAAATGCCTCTCCAGTTGTGATACCCCAGTCGGCTTTGTTTCCTGACCAAACCCTTTTACTTTCACATTGCTTCAATCCCTCCTGTTCCATTCCTTGATCCCTGGTCCAAATTGTCCTCGCAGGCCTGTACCGCAGGCTCACAATTCATCTTCTAGTCCCCCAGTCATCCTGTGTACTGTCTAATCAATTTCACTGGCTCCCCACTGAAGTGCAAATTTCTTAAAACAGAATGCCAGACCTCTACCACCTGCCCTTCCCTGCAGCAAGCTTGACTTCCCATGCCCCATTTAACTAATCATCCTCCAACCCAAAAAGTCATCCTCCAGCCCGCAAAGTCATCCTCAGTGCACTCTCCGTGGCTAAGTCACAGCCAAATTACAAGTACCCTTATCCACAGGTATTTCCTCTATCTGGACAATTGTCATAGTCATGTGCGATTTTTTGCTCTGCTTTGTATTTTCACATATTGGTCATGCTTCCCCAAATTGATTATAAGTTCATTAAGAACAAGCATTGCGGCCCTAGCTGGGTAGCTCAGTTGTTTGGTGCATCATCCTGTACACCAAAAGGTCACGGGTTCGATTCCCGTTCAGGACACATACCTAGGTTGTGGGTTTGCTCCCCAGTCAGGGCACATACAGGAGGCAACCAACTGATGTTTCTCTCTCACATTGATCTTCTCCCTCCCCCCACAACACCTTCCTCTCTCTCTAAAAAAATTCAATAAAACATATCCTTAGATGAGGATTAAAAAAAAGAACAAGCACTGTGCCTTTCAGCTCTAACATCACCTACTATGCCATGCCAACTCAGAGTTGCAACACAGTGGAAAAGCAAGATGTACTTTTGAGTAGTACTCAGAGTAAACTGTACACATAAATATTAGTTCATTTTTCCTAGGCCTAAGGCAAAAACACCAACACTTATAATGGAAAGATGTCCTTGTGGATGCTAGAGCTTAAAACTTAAATCTGTCTGCTTCTAAATTCTATAGAGTAACAAAAACCCCAACTTACAAAGAGTAAGATTCCTATTTCATGCTGGGAACCCAAGCCCCTTGGAGCCCAAGCACTTTCTCTGTTTACTGTGATTTTCCATGGTTTGCAATTTAAATTCACACTAACATTCAACAGTTGGCAAAATAAATATTACAGAAGAACACATTTTGCAGATTCCCAAGGAAATAAATTATAATTTTCTAAAAGAGGTGGGAGGGACTACCATAAACCATATTTTTAAAACAGAAAGGAAGACAGAAATAGAAAGAACAGAAGGAGAAGAAAGATGTTTGTTCTGAGTCCAACATCCACCTCCCTGCTGATAGTGACAACTTAGTTTCCTATGCATGCTTAGCACCTAGCACAACTCCTGGGACAGGAGGAATCAAGACTTTTTGAATAAGTGAATAAATGCATTAAGTCAGTATATGAGAGAGTAAATAAAGGGAGTAATATTTAAAAATAAGATTATGGAGCAGCCTAACAAGATTAAAATTAAGGGTCTCATAATGAAAATGCTTTGCATGACGTTTAAAGAGAAGTACTATTAGCTAAGTTCACCGAGTTACATTTTATACCACAAGGCAGGCAGGATCGGAGTTCCCTTACCTGAGGCACAGGCACTTTCTGCGGGGTGTTCTGGGGTGATGGGTGGAGCTGTGCCCAAGGCTGGTGATGCGGGTGTGGGGGTGAAGACTGGTGGTGCAAGCCCGGGTGGGGCTGCATCGGAGGACAGGTTGGCAACTGCTGAAAAGACGGCTGCTGACCAGGGTGCTGCTGGCCAGGTAGCAGCCGTTCCTGGATTGCTTGTGGATCTACAAGGCCAACACCGGGACAACCATTTGGTCTCATGTGCCCGGCCAACTCCCTCGGTGCTGAGGACATGCCCATAAACGGACGAGACTGCTGCATGTTTCTGGGGCCCATATTCCTCTGTCCAATTCCCATGGCACCAGGGGACTGGTGAGATGGCTGAGGGTGGGGCATATTTGGATAACTGCCAACTTCCATTGGTATCCCAGCACTTCCAGGCCTGACTTGCGGAGGAGGAGTACCTGCTGGATTATTCATTGCTTTCATGGGTGACATGGGAGGCGGAGAGGCGTAAGTTCCCTGAGGCTGTGAAGGATGCATAGTTTGTGTGTTCATTTGGTTAAGTGAGCCACTGGGGTGGATGGGCTGCTGGTGCATTAGTCCTTGACCACTGTTTGATGGGAATCCTACAGCATTGGGGTATCTGGGTACGGACTGATTCATTGGAGTATTATTTGTAAGGCCTAAATTTTGATTCATCCCTGTATTGTTAACTAATCCCTGATTTAGGTTACTGTAAGGATATCGAGAATACTGCCCTGAGTTGTTCATAGTAGGTGAGGGGACTGTCTGGCTCCGAGAACTAAAGTTAAGGGTTTGTGGCCTAACAGCCCCTTGTTGAGGAGGATTAGGGGAGAATCTGGGACTGTGGGCAACAGATTCTCCGTGGAGAGCAGTGGGGGGGTGGTGGTGGAACTGTTGCACTGAGTGACGTAAGGAAGGTGCCATGCTGGGACTCTGCTGGGGCACATGGGACAAGTGGCCCGGTCCTGAGGTGGCAATAAAAGGATTTCCCTGATTGAGGCCTTCTTGACCTTGGGAAAACTGGCTCATCCTCTGCTGTGGCTGACTGTGTTGCTGCATGGAAAAATCCCCACGTGCCATATAGCTGCCCATCTGCTGCATGTGCTGAGGGTGGCCCTGCGTGGGGGGCCCCGACGGAGCCGGCTGGGGCTGCTGCGGCTGTTGCTGGTAGGGGGCTCGTATCTGGTCTGGTACCTGAACAGCTCGGGGGCCCCACATGGAGCCACTGTCCACAAAAGATTGCCCGTGCCTTTCATTCTGCATGCCAGGGTAGACGCCCATCTGACCACCGCCACTGCCACTGTGAGGGACCTGAGGAACGGGAGGGGTGTGATACTGCGAGTGAGGAGACGCGAGTCCGTTCCCAGGGGTGCTGCTCATCATCCTGCTCGGCTGATCCATCAGGTGCATCTTTTGTTGTTCATACTGATTATAGTGATCGAAATGGGTCAACTTGGTTTGATTCTGATTAGTGGAGGGATGATGAAGGGGTGGCTGCAAAGAAGCAAAGCCCTGGTCCATCGGCATTTGCTGACCCATGGGGTTCACTGGATTTTCAGGGTAACCACAATCTCCAAGGCCTTCAAGTCCTTCGCTGAAAATATTTCCATCCTCCCCAAAAAGACTCATCATTCCTGGATCTGCCATCCTCTTCCAACACACGGCTCCTCCAAACTACAGCCCAGGAGCTTGTCTGTGCTTCACTTCACCGTGGTGTTCGTCCTCAAAGCCTGTAATCCTTAACTAATCTTCTTCATGTCATTCCATATTTCTTTAATTCTCTGGGACCCTGCAGCGTCAGGCAAAGTCTGGATATAGGTCCTGGAAGAGAGTGGGAGGTGGGGAAGAAGAAGGAAGAAAACAAAGAATTAGGAACAAATGACAAAAACTGCCAGTATTTTACGCATTTGAATTTGGTTTTCATCAACAATACTAATCTAGCCCCCTCGCTGAGCTGTATTTTATAAACCTAGTTCTCTTTAAGAGAAACTCATTAGCTTCTATCAGAAGCATTATTGTGATCGGTTACTTAGAAAGCAAGCAAAACACTAACCTTAACCTTAAATTAATCCATTCACTCCACTTCCTAGCATTCCATTCTTGGATGGAACAGAACAAAAGAACACAACATGAAGCAGCAGCAGCTGCCACAGCAGGCAAGCAGATGTATGAATATAGCCAAGCAGCCCATCTGCTGAACCAAAGCCCTAGAAATGCTCTGGTTACCAACAGCCCTCCCTTAACCTTATTCCCCTGAGCAGTGTAATCAGATGAGCAGCCGCAGCTCCGAGGGCTGCGAAAAGCCCAACTTAGTTAAATTGACTAGAGGATTATACAAATACCAAAATCAGTCATTTAGTACAAATTAGATATTTGCAACCCACCTACAACTATGTAACAGCTATGGAGGCATCGAATGAAAATGTGTCCATAATGATGTTGGAAAGCAAGTTTCAGAATATAATAAATTCATAATTTCACTGTGTTTAATGGCAGGAATATACAAGATTCAGAAAGGACCAGGAGAAGAGCTTTCATTCACCAAGAGGATTTCACTAGTGGCTCTGGGCCCACCACCTTCCCGGTCTGCACTGCCGGCAGAGGAAGTCCGATCACAGAGTCACACCAGGGGCCCATGCGACCACTCGGACAGACCCTAGCTGGGTGGGCAGTTTCTATGACTGTTCTCATCAATGGAAACAGAAAACTTTCCCCCAAACTAGTGAGAACTGAAAATTCTTTTAAGAGAATGAAGTTCAAAGTATCCATACAAAAACTATGTAGATATATCCATGTAGCTCTCACCCTTGTCCTAACCTCTTGGGATAAGGCAGGACACGGCCAGGTGCGGCGACAGTGGGCAGGCACATCCGTCAGCATCCTGTGCTTAGAGCACTCATTATACACTATCTAACGTTCCGCAGTTTATTCAAACAGTTCCTAACAGATTTTGTGCCCAATTAAAATAACCAATTTAAAGAATGTTTCAACAAGCAAAATAGGAAAGTATTTTTGTTGAATGCTAATTGAATGAACAACCTAATAAAGAACTAATTCACATAGGAAAAATGTCTGAAATCTTAAACATCTATGGAATTTAACTCATTTTTTTCCTCTTTCAGAAGCACATTAAGCATTGTATAATACTGCCCAACTTGAAAAAACAATGTCTATGGAAGAATTTCCAAAGTGATGTTCTAAACAGACTCAGTCATAAATTCCACTGACACACTCCTCTGTGAGCATGAGGATGAACAATGGGCCACCCAGCACTGCTGAGAACTCACCAATAAGACAGATCAAAAAAAAAATCAGTTTCTGCTGCCCTATTCTAACACATTCCTAACAAGGGAAGAATTCTGCTTACAGAAAATGTAAACAACATTCCTGTTCGCTGTCAGAACTACAGACATAACACCTGAGGGGGTCTCTAGGTCTGTAGTTTTCAGGTGACAGCTGTCAGCTAAAGTCAAAGGTCTCCTCACTCTGCCACTAACTGCCATGAATTTTCTTATGTACTTTCTCCAAAAACAGGTCAGATGGGTGAAAGTAAGATGAGCACAAAAGCCATTTTATTTATAGACATGCTGCTTTACTACACAACTACTTTAAAAAGCAAAAGCAAGAAAAGGAGAAATCTCCAGAGCCAAATAAAACAAATACTTATAAATTAAATTTACTCCTAAAAAGCCTAAGCAGTCAGTCTTCATTTATTCAAGGCTCCTTCTAGCTTTCAAGGAAATAAATACTGAAATGGACTTGATAATAGCTTAAATCAGCCGTGCAGACTAACCACTTACCAAAATAACTTTTCAAATTAGCTTAAGGAAGGCAATGTCTACTTATACGTCCTTGATGGCCCTGTTTTTATAGGCTAACAGCCACATCCTCCAGGGTCCATCCCATGTCATGGGAGGAAGTGCTACTGCCTGGACGGGGTTCCCAGCCAGCTCCAGGGGACTGACCTGGGCAGAGGCACAGCCAGCCTGGACGGGAGGCAATGGAATTGAGCAGAGGGGGGAAAGAACCTGCCTGCTGGTGTGGGAAGGGACAAAACAGCACTTACTGAAAGTAACCCTACCTGGCTCTCGGATTTCTACTTCCCTACCCTCTCCCACAAGAGTCCGTTTTCCAGTGGCATGGAAAACAACAGCATTACCTGGAATCAAGTAAACACACTGCCCACCACAACTGTGACCACAGTCAGGACAGCTCTGGGCAAAGAGGTTCAAAACTATGGTTTAGTCTGCCATTGGTGACTGCTCCCCCTTGCTCAGACAGCCGCCACTCACCACTGCCTTCACGCCCTTTTTCTGACCTCGGGACTCTGCTAGTGACTATGCTAGGAATCCATCTGGTAGTTAGATTTCATATTTCTCATTTGAGCTAATCTAATTAATTTATTTTGGTCTTTTTAAATTTGATCAAGACCATTTGAATACCCACGTTCCCAAGTCACAGCTGCAACACATAATTTTGTTTCTAGCAGATGTTCATTTAAAACTTCTTTTAGAAGGTTGCTCCCTTCTCTACACTCAGTGTCTACATTTCCACACCTACAGAAGCACTGTTCAAAGGGCCATCAAAGCAGAACCGTATGTGATTTAAAAAGTTTTAATAGCTACATTTAAAAAGTAACCCCAAAAGAGTGAAATTAATTTAGTAATAGTTTTTATTTAACCCAATATATGCAAATATTATCACTACAAAATGCAATCAATATTAAAAAATGAAGAAGACAGTTTACGTCTGTTGGCGCCGAGTCTCTGAAACCCAGCCCCGGCACGCACGCCGCACCAGCACCTCTCAACTCCTACCGTCCACATTTCAAGTCGACCACGTACACATGGAGCCAGTGGCTCCCTTACAGCATCCTTATAGATTGTTAAAAAGAAGAAAGAGATACCAATTTTAGGTGTTATATAATTCTCATAGTTATTGCCTGGGTAATAAATATTCAAGTTGTATTTATGTTTGATTCAGTGTTAAATAAAAACCAAGTTAAATCTCAAATCACATTTTTTTATCCAGAACATATTTACTGAACACTTACTATAATCCAGGTCTGGTACAGGTGCTCAGATATGTCTAAATGAAAAGTTCCTTTGTTCTCATGGAGCTTATATTTTTCTCTAGATCACAGGCGACAAACACAAGGCCCACGGGCTGAATCCAGCCTTGAACCTTGTTTTATCTGGCCTGGCACTTTTTTCCTACCCGGCAGCAGTACCGAGCTCTCACTTAACTGTTAAGGAGTAGTTACACTTACACAGTCCTAAAATCACATTCAGCCCTTTGAAGGCGACCTCAAGGCTGATGCGGCCCCCAGTGAAAATTAGTTTGACACTCCTGCTCTAGGCAATCAACTTCTCACCTAAGAATTAAGAGTTGGGGGTTATGTCATAAAAATTAGGACATCATTTTACAAAACATCTTTTATTAATTTATGATGGCAAAGTGTTCAAACTACGTGTGAGACTATAAGGTACACAGTAGAAGATACAGCGCCCTACTGGCAAGTATGTTCTGAGACCAAAACAAACTCTGAAGGTGCATGTGTTTGGGGGTGTGGAGGGGCCCCAAAAAGACAGCTCATCTGAAAGAATCACCACCACTGTAGAGACTCACTGTGAAACCCACTGTGAACATTTCAGAGCTGGCAAGCACTTTGGAGAATGTCTCATCCAAACCCCTCATTTAACTGATGAAAAAGCTCTTTTTCAGACTGAGAAGGGTAGACACTTCCCACAAACTACTTAATGGCAGACAACCCCCGAAGATGAGCGAGAACTGTATGGATGAGATGGCAGCTGACCAGGGAGGGCGAAATGTTAAAGGCCCAACCAGTCCATTTTACTCAGAGAGTCACTAAAAACAATTACTGAAACTAGCAAATAGAAGAGCTTACTTTCAAAAAAAATTTTTATTTATACACTCTACAACTTTTAGGAATCAGCACATATTAACACTACATTAAAGCTGTTAGTTAATTTCCTTGGAAATAAGCAGGATAAAAAAATAAGCAGATCTAAAATAAAAACAAGCACACAGCACATATAATGGGAGATGGAAGCAAAGGTTGCACAACAAACCAAGATGAAAGAACTAAGTTGTGTGAAACTACATAATAGTATTTTGAAGTGAATTTCTGACCTCCCAAAATTTCTGTAATCAATGCTTAAGCTACTGTGTAGCCACGTTTTACTTTGGCATCACAGTGACCTAGAAAGCTAGCAAGGAAATAGGTGAATACAAAAACCTTTTACATGGTAGAATGCTGTGCAAAGGAGGCTTTTTTCATAAATACCTAACACCTGGGCCAGTGTAACGTTAAAGGATGACCGCCTTTCAGGTGCCGAAGACTATTACTGTTCTATAGCTTCATTTCCAGTTGTTCTCTTTCAATTTCTCTCCCCTACCTCCAAAGAACCTGGGGTATAGAACATAACAGTGACAATGATGCTTGAGTCCCAGTGAAACGTGCGTCAGAATTTCCAAGGGAGTGTCTCGCAGTTGGGAAAACACTCACCACCACCCTCAGCACAAGCCATGAAGACATCTCGATCATCAAGGGTACAAACCATATCCAGGAGGGGCAGGGTCCATGAGCTGATAGCTGAAAACACAGAAGATAAAGGGCCCAGCATGGCTCAGTTTCTATTCAAAGTGAACATCCTTTCAGCCAGATCACGAAGGCTGAGGACCGCACACCAGTGGCCCCCAACAGCAGCTGGGGAAGAGGAAAACCTAACCAGGCCAAGGCTTGCCATGGGAGAAAGCATCGATCCAAAGACAATGACCCAGATAAAAAATCAGAAAATGCATCCAAATCCAGAACATCAGCTCACCACAAGTCAATCCAGATCTGCCTCATGGACCAGATGATACCCTTCCTGAACCCCCTGGCCAAGACCACCTTTTCTTCCTCATTAGTGTTTGTGGGTGGTGCCAATCCGCCATGACTATACTGTCCTACATGGCAGCCACTAGGCACATGCTGCTACTTAAATTAATTAAAACTAAATAAAATTTAAAATTTAGTTGCTCAACTGCACAAGCTACATTTCAAGTCCTCAACAGCCACATGGGGCTGGTGGCTACTGTGTGGTGTATATGAAAAATTTCATCACTGCAGAACATTCTATGGACAGCTCAGCTATACATTTCTTCTTAGAGGCAACATTCTTGGATAATAACCGTATCAAATAGTAGCAATTCTCTGATGAAAAATATTTTGCTCAGAGATGAGTATTCTTTCAACGGTCTACACCAACCCCTGTGATGAAAATTGATAGTAGTCTTTCCACATATCATACTTTGTTAATTAACTATACTCAACCTATAAATCATGTCTTTCCTGTATTATCTCCAAACATATATTTATATTTCTTAATAAATAATTTTTATGTTAGGTATGATTCTCAACCATACAAAATTCATGCACTTAGGGACAGCTGATTTCAAAACCCTTCCCACTCATAAATGCCATGTTACCTTTGCCCTTCAGTAATTTGCAAACTTAATTTTTTCAACTAAAAATTGACATAACAACAGTAAGGTCACTATTTTTCTTAGTGGCATTGTATGTTATTTTCATTCACTATTTTATTGGAAGAAAAAGATGTAGAAAGAACAGAAAAGAACCTGAAGTCCTTCAGAAGGTCTCTATTAGTCCAAGCACCAAATGAAAAAGAAAAAGTGGGGAATAAGAATTGCATTTATAGTTAGCTTACATTTATATCACTTAATCTTTAATTCTGCCGATGTTAAGATATATATTTTTAATAGAGAAAACTATGTGCAGAATTGACATTATATAGAATAATGCTTTACATCAGTATTCCCTGTAGCTGATAATAGTTATCTCCATCCGCACCTTCCACCCAGCCAAAGTATGTAATAACCCTCAATCCTTCCTAACATTCATTCATTTAAAAAAACATTTAACAAGTGCCTACTTTGCATAAAGCATTTCACAGACATTGGGCATACAGAGTTGAACGATACAGATGTAGCCCCTGTCCTGTATAGCCTGCTGTTGTAATAAATGCCCCGGATATCCTGTGTATTCCACCCACCCACCAACCTGCTGATTCTGCCTCCCACATACCTCACAAGTCTACCTCCTCTTAATTCACACTATCTCTGATGAAGTCAGGCCTTTGTGGTGCAGTGAAGGACAAGGCATTACAGGCTGACTGGTTTGCCCAAGTCTGGTCTCAACGCATTCACACAGCTGATTAAATGATCTATTCTAAACCACAACATTCATCACGTCTCTTCCCTGATTAAAATCCTTAACGGAGTTGCCATAGCTTTCAGGATCAAGTCCAAATGTTCCAGCATGGTGGAAGAAGGCACTTTGTAATCAGATCCCCAAGTTCCCTTCCCTCTGCATGTGAAACACTCACAGTTACCCAGACTAGGTCTGTCAAACCACTAGAAGTTTACTGCCAACGCTGCATTCACATCCTCACACTTGCCTTGCCCCTTACACCTGCCTGCTTACCCTTGCTTCCCCCCATCACGCTCTGCACTGTGCAATCTGGCCTCTTTTAGTCTCAGTTATTTTGTTACCACCCATCCAGGGTAGCTTCATAACCCGCAGCCCTCCCTGTCTCAGGCTGATTTTGAAACCCTCCTTATGATTTCCACCACACCAGGGGCAACAGCTACAAAACCAACACATGGTTGTTCTTGTTTGTTTACCTGCCTCTCTCCCTTGCCTTTTGAAGGGGGTCCTGGAACCACTGGCACCTCTGAGGAGCTGGTGAGAGATGCAGTATCTTGAGTCCACCCAGACCTCCTGACCTAGAATCTGCATTTTATTAACAGGGGCCCCCAGTGATTCCTGCACATTCTAAAGTTCAGGAGACCTGCTCTCACACGCTGAGCTCCTCTACAGGTGCAAATGCTCTTCAATTCATGGGAAAACAAATAATCAGTAAGAAATAAATCATCCCAAAGAATTACAAAGCAAGTAATGCAGATAGTCTTGGCATTCATGACTCACAAAAAAACAATACTGACCTTATTCAAAGAATTATGAATAACTCTTAGAGACAAATTTTAATTTGTAATGGTTTGCAAGGAGTGGACGTCTAAAAGTGGTTTAATTTTAAAGATACCTCCATCTGCTAGCCAATCATTTTTGCAAGACAAAAAAAATGCAGTTAACATTAATATCTAATGCTATGTTACATAACACACTATTTCACAGGTTTCTTGCAGAAGTCTTTCGGTTATTTCTACATAACTTTGAAGATTCTGAATATTCTGAGCTGCCTTTCAGACAAAGATGTGTTTTTCCCCCTCCACAAAAGAGTGCTAGGGCTAATATGTTTTTTTTTTCCCCAAGGCAACTAATGAAATACCACTCGACTAACAGTTTAAAGAAAGTGCATGGCCACAGCACTAATTTTTTCTAAATGGGTCACAAGGCGCATTTTGTCCAATATGTAACTTGTGCCACGAAAGCACAAGAATCATGGCAATCAATGTCCTTTAGAGAACAGCCTCTTTATACCCTGCGATTCAACATTGACATATCACTCCCTGAAATTAATTCCTTCAAAACTAAAGCCCCGAGGAGACAGCCAGCAGAGAGCTGACCTGCTTGTCCCACCGCAGAGCCATCTTTCCATTCAGTTTAGTGTGTCCCAGCCATAGACCAGGACACATCCTGATACCACTGACAATACTCAACATTATATGGAAGAAGAGAAATGAGGGAAAAGGTGTATATACATATCTGTACATATCTCTTTATGTAATATGTATCTATGTCAGATACATATATAATACATATCTATGTCATAGATACATATCCATGTCAGATACATAAAAGATATAGGATCTATCCTATATCTTTTTATTGCTATCCTAATCAATTTTATTATAGATAAGGGGGAAAGCGAGTAAAGATAGATCCAAAAGTAAGTAAATGAAAACTTTTTAGTGTAATTTACTTGAAATACGGAAAAATTAAACTTCAAAAATGTATTTCAGCTCACTTGAAAGATGCTTATAGTGCAGAGTATAAATTTTACAAAGCTTGGCCACCCCTAGTGTGTTATAAATACTGTAAAACATCCTGGGATAGATTCAACTAGCAATACTCGATTGGTCTGTAATGGCAAATGGTGCCACATGTTCACTGGTCTATTAAAAAAAATCACCATTTGAAAACATTTCCCCACTCACTCTAGACCTATTTCAAGCTACTGACTTTACACACACACATACCCATGTGGGTGATGTCACAGCTACAAAAAGTGAGACTAGGACAGAAGGAGGGAAGGAAAGAGCTGTGGGGCCAGCCTCAAATCCTTCGAAAGCTGCCTCTGAGGTAGGAAAGAGCAACAACATGCTGAGGGGCTGGAAAGCAGCAAACAGCCAAATGCTCTTTTAAGAACCATGCTTTTGTACAGTTACTGCAGTTGGTACTGATTAACTAACTGATCAGCAATTTCCCACATTCTTCTGCATTTTAAAAGGTTCTGGGAAGTTGAAAGGCGGGATCTTGTCCTTCCTTTATCACAAGGAGAGTTTTAAACCTGTCCCCAATTCTGCCTGGTTTGAAACACAGGGAGAGAAAGGGTATATAGTTAGTCTTCTCTGATGCACATACTGCCAACATTCTAGAGAAGAGGAGAGGAGAGAGAAGAGTGAAGGAAAAACCACCTTGGGCGACACCGCAGCTGAAAATAATTAATCCATTTTCTCTGCTAGAGCAGAGCACATGTGCCGAGAGGAGCCTTATCCATCATGAATAAACCAGAGCAGAGACAGGCAAAGTGTCACAGGACACCAAGGGCAGAGATCACACAGTAACTCTAACAGTTTTCTAAGACCCCATATTTTGTGCAAAAGAGAAATACACAGGAATTATAAAATTCCAAATTTCTATCAGAGAAGCTTGCAATATAAAAGTGAAATGCAACAGCTGAGGAGGTCACTGGTAGGTAACTGGAAAAAGTTTTTTGGAGAACTGCACATGATCTCAAAAAGGTAAATCTATAGGGAAGAAAATGCAACTTATTCAGTGATTACAGTATTAAATTTCTATTGCAAATAAGTATTTGACAAAGCAAGTGGAATTAAGGCTGGGAGATACAGTACACCGTTTTGCATCTACTACTTCATAACCATTATGACTTACAACAAAGCTAGAAACACTTCTATGCCTACACTATCATCAGTGTGAGTAGGTTCTACAATGCTACCATAACCAGCATTATTTAAAAATCAAAATTATTATTGAAAACTGTTATGATAAAATAACTACTATTAATCAAAGCTATCAATTTCATGAGCTAAATAAGCCTGCTTTATCTTTTAGCCAAATTAAATGTCTTCATTATAGAACATGATAAAAAGACTAACATATTATCCACAAACTCTGTATGTTTAACTTTGTAATTTCCTGCAAAGCTCAACCCTAAAATGGCCCCTCTCCTCATGACCCACAAATCTGAGATTCCCTTCCCTGATTAGCTGCTCACTGTAGGGAAAAACTAACTTTATGAAATATCTTTTATACTATTCTAAGTGAATTAATTCATAACTGAACTCTGTCTCAAAAAAACTACAATACATTCTTGTAACACATTCTTCTAGTATTCTACTGTACCACTGCGTTCTAATGTCACTGAAAGCTTATTGCAGTGGCCTGCTTTATATATTTCCTGTAAATGCCATTCAACTGGCCAGTTGTAAGTATTTTTTACATGAGTGTACCAGATTCCTGATACCGGGGTATCACTCTAACTTGCAAATAAATGTTATACTTCAGTCTGAAAAGGGATCCTACTTATGTAGTTCAAAATTTCTACATTGTGTCCATTTTGATCACAGATGAAGTTCACCTCAAGTTAGCAAGTAAAAGTGACTTGTAATATGAGAAAAAGGCAAAGTGAGAAAATGAGCATCTACCAGGTGTGACATTTGTTTTGCATAATGAGAATGATCAATGTAATTTAAGGCTAACAACAAAGCCTCATAATTGAATTTGTACTTGATTTAATCTAACAATGCTGAAAGGGCCAGATACTTAGCTATAAAATACAGAGTTTACTAAGGCCTCATACTGCTGCATCTACCCACTTGTATGGTTTCAATAAGTTTAACTACAAAACATCAGTTGCTAATAAAATCATGATCCAGATAAGGAAATCTAAATAATTAAGTTCCATCAGTGATAGTATTTACATCACATTATACCTACCCACATTCTTCATATTTCCTCCCCCATATCTGTTATATCCTAAACATACCACATTCTCCACTTCATGCCCATTTGAAATATTTTTTTATTTGAAAATATTCACAATTTCTCCTGTATGCAATTCTGAAGAATATACATAAAAGTCTTAACTATGCTACCAAGAGCTTACTGCCTCTAAAGACCAGTGGCTATGATAAACATCATCTCAAAGTTTCTAACACAGCCATAAGGGTTCTCTGTGTAAAGCAAAGTACACCCTGTTACATAGGATGCTTTACTGCACACACTACATCTTCAGAATGCATTTTATGTCTAGAAAGAGCAAAAAGTGCTCTGAAGTTTCTGCTACAAAAATACACTCACAAGCCCTCTGTGCTCTAGTTTGGTCACTTGTCAAGAGCTCTGCACTTTCAACTGCTAAGATTCCCTAGCAACTAAAACTCTACAATCTGAAAACAGTGAGAAAAAGGGTTTTTTTCCTCATTGTGGTAAAGGGAAAAGTCTTTTAATACCATATGGTACTTGAGATTTGTTAGGTCATCGACATCCAAATGATTTCTACCGGTTGCATACAGACTTAGCAGTTAGTGCCTTTTTTACTCTATCAGAATCATTTACAACTTTTTGGTATGATTAATTTAAATTTTTGTTATTTTACTTTTGAAAGAATTATTGTCCCATATTTTTCTTTGAATAAATGATGTCCTGTTGAAAGGTGAACTTGTGAACACAGACTATATTTCAATATTCTTTCACCACGAACCATTTAAATGTCCCCCTACTGTGCCCAGAGTGCCCAGAAAGGTGAGTGCATCGAAGAAGACCCTGCATTTTATGTCTATCACTTTGTAAACCCAGTGCCAGACCCAGTGTCTCAAAAATATTTAAGGGATGAGCCATTATATAACATCTCAGTATATTACTCACACACCCTCCTTTGGCCATTAAAACATGGCAGAGTCGACAAGCCTTACTGCCTTCCTGAGATTCTGTTCAAACAGGCAAGCTGGTGGGACAGGGGTGAAGGCCTCTTCCATCTCTCCACTTACACTATGCCATTTGAAAGGAGAACCACACCCTGGCAACAACATTCTAGCTTTACAACTCCTTGTTTGCGTAATGACCATCTCCGGCCTTCAGAGAAGACCTCCTAGACCGGTGTGGCCTAGGACAGTTTCCAATCAAGAGGGTCCAAAGAACTAGGCAATCCCTTCTCCACTTTCCGTTCTACCTATATGTACACCCAAAAAACAAATGCATTAAGTGCTATTCATTCCTTATATTTGAACATCTTTTCCCTTAACAAAGCTCAAAGATCTCTACATATTGCTCTCACCTATTTTAAGTTGCACTGATATTTGCTAACAATCCAAAATCAAGTATCAGAAAAAACTACAGTGCTATCTGGCATCCACAGAAAATGAAGTGCGTGAAGTAAATTTTGACAATTAATTTCACCTAGCCTCTTTGTTCACAGCTTATATTTAAGCATTTCAGATGTAAATCCAGTATAAAAGAAGTAGCCATGTGAACATGCTGAAAGTAACTGGTTCTTGATAAATCAAAATCTTTTTTTGATAAAATGATTTTTCTACATTGCAATATTCTCTTTTTTTAAGACTTTATGTGTTTATTTTTACAGAGAGGGGAAGGGAGGGAGAAAGAGAGGGAGAGAAACTTTGGTCTGCAAACCCAGGCATGTGCCCTGACTGGGAATCGAACACAAGACCCTTTGGTTCAAAGGCCTGCACTCAATCCACTGAGCCATGCCAGCCAGGGCTACATTGTAATATCCTTATGTCTTCATATAAATGTAATTTGAGTTCCTGAGTTTGTTTCTGTGAATTTTTTCTGACTCCACCAATACTATCAGCTATTTTATTGTTCTTGGGGAAAGTGTTTTGGTAAAGGTAAGAACAGAATGCCAAGAAGCACACAGGCCCCCTCTCAACAGTCCCTATGCAGTCAAATACAGCAGCCGCTAGCCCCACATGGCTATTTAAATTAATTAAAATTATACAAGATGTTAAGTCCAGTTCCTCTGCAGCGCTAGCCACGTTCAAATGCTCATCAGCTATATATGGCTAGTGGCTTCCAAAACGGGCACAGCGGAGCTCATTTGAGTTTTCATCATGACAGGAAATTTATAGGCAGTGCTAGTCTCAAGAAGTCTGTCCAAGCTGAAACCTAAAGGGCAAGGAGGAGACTGGCAGGTAGAGAATCTGGGCAAGCAGGGCGCAGAGAGGACTAAAAATCCATTCCTGAGGCTCAGGGAAGCAGAATACACTCAGATGTCTGCAAATGCCTCTACCTCTATGTGCCTTACGTGGAGGACAGACAATGAAAGGCCTTGGACTTCATTCTAAATTCATGGAGAAGTCATGCAAAAATTTTTGAGTTGATGCTGTTTAGAAAGATGTACATTTTAGAAAGAATGTCCCTTACTAAAATGTGTATCCCATAGTGGGAGAGGCGGGGAAGGTACAAAACTAGGGCCAAGAAAACCAGTCTGAAGGCTCTTACAGGAATTCAGGTAAGCGGTGGTGGTACAGCAAAGGAAAAGGTGGCGATACTCAAGAGACAGAAATGCCCAACCATCTGACTTGGTTTCTGACTGGATGCTGGAGAAAGAGAGAGAGTCTAAAATGACAGGACTCTGGCTTGGGTATCTGAGCAGATGTAATACCGCTCACTGAAACTCGGGGAACAAAAGAGAAGCAGAGTTTATACATGGTGAGAGACAGGTATGGAGAAAATCTATATGGACCTATTCAGTTAGCAGCACAATATAAAAAAGCAAAGAGCTCAAGAGAGAAAGCTGAGCCGAAGGATGCCTGTTCAAGTCACTAACGAACAGAAGGAAAGCAAAGCCTGGGAGTGATGTCACCCAGATAACATGTTTAGGGTGACAAGAGAATAAACAGGACAGAGTCCTGAAAAATGCCAACGCTTATAGCACAGGCTGAGGCGTCAGCCAGCAAGACGGAAGCAAACACCGAATTAAGGTTTTAAGGAAGTGATCAACAAGTTCAAATGCTCTAGAGAAAGAAGGTCAAAGTATCCATCAAACGCCACAAGTAGATATTACTAAGAGTAGTTCCCATAAAGTAGAGGAGGCAGAAGCTTCAGTGCTCAAGTTAAGGTGATAACGGACGAAGAGAGACAGCAGATATGGCTCCCAACTTCTGAGCGAGCAGGTAAAGAGAAAGCCAGCGGCAGTGGAAGTAGACTGATGAAGGACTAGTTATTTGTTTACCGTGAAAGAAATAGGACTGTGACCAAAGGCAAGTCATGTAACCCTGGGCAAGTTCCCTAATCTCTCTGTACCTCAGTATAAAACAGGGATAATAACAGTATTTATTTCATAGGGTTACTAAGAATCAAGTGCATTAATATTTGTAACACTTAGAACAGTGTCTGCCACTTAGTAAGCACTATGCAAGCATTTGTTAGGTAAAATACATAGACACTAAAAGGAGGCGGCACAGAAAGCAATAGGTCTAAGAAAGGACATGAAAGGAAGGAAGACAATTAAAGACATGAGTCTCCGGAGAAGGGAAATGGGAGAAGATCCAGTGCACAGGGGGCAGAATGAGCCTCTTCAATTAGGACAAGGAGAAGGAGGTACAGATACAAAGAAGTAAACAAGAGGGGAATGTGGTTTCACTGCAATGGCTTCGGTTGGCTTGTTGAATTCAGAGGGAGCCTATGGTTATGAGGTTTGAGTTTTAAAGAAAAAAACTGAGCCCTGACTGGTGTGTCTCAGTGGGTTGGAGGGCATTCTGCAAACCAAAAGGTCCCTGGTTCAATTCCTGGTTAGGGCACATGCCTGGGTTGCAGGCCAAGTCCCTGACTGGGGGCATGCGAGAGGCAACTGATCAATGTCACTCTCACACATCCATGTTTCCCTCTTTCCCTCCCTTCCCCTCTCTCTAAAAATAAATAAGTAAAATCTTTAAAGGAAGAAATTGACAAAAACACAAATAAATGCCTGTGGGTTAGAAGAATTCACCTTGTTAAAATTGTCCATACTACCCAAAGCAATCTTCAGATTCAGTACAATTTCTATCAAAATTGCAAAGGTACTTTTCACAGAAATAGAACAATCCTAAAATTTGTATGGAACCACAAAAGACCCTGAGAATAAAACGGAACAAAATGGTATAGTCACAGGGTACTATGAACCCACTAAGTTCTGAGATTCACTTTGAAACGATACCCCGTTCATGAACTTCCTCTTCTCAATTTTAAAATACAGACAATACCACCTGCCTCTAATTCATGAGGACTAAGTTAGATTGTATATACAAAGCACTTTAACACAGTACTGGGTGCATAATTAGCACACAATGCAGATGGATCACTTTCTCCTTTAACATGAGAAATTTAAATACACAAAGTATGTCAAGCAGGCGAGGCTGAGTAGGCAGGTGAGGAGGTGGAAAGTGGCTGAACAACGGTGAATACCCTCCATTCTAAGGCAGCAGCTTTGCAATTAGAAATATGCGAAGTGTAGCTGTCATCTTCTGAAATTCATACTTCCAGCAGTAGAAAAAATAATCAAAATTTCAAGAGGCACAGATAATTGATAAAAAACAATTACACAGATAAATCAAACAGTATTATGTAAATAATTATGTAGATGTAAAATTACCCAGGAACCACTAATAATTCTATAGTAACTGCGCCTCTCTAAAGGTAAATTAGCACCTGGTTTACATAGCTTGGGAAACCATCATTTCTCAGAACACATTCACTTCAATGCTATGAAGGGGCAGCCAGCCTAGGGAAAAGGAAGTCAGGGAGGTGGGCCACCTGCAGGCACCCTCTCTATTTAAAAAATGGGGGAGGGGGGCATCAGATGCCAGCCAAGTCCTTTCTTGAACATCTGGAGTGTTAGTCCAAAGACCAAGCAAGCAATCACCTGAAGAAAATTTCTCAGAAAAGTAAAATCTCAGGCTACCTTTATTACTAAACAGGACTGACAGCACATGATCTCTCCCTAATCACTAACAATATAAGCTTATGGCCACACAACTGTAATCCTTCCATTAAATTAACAACTAAAGGGTTCAGAGTGTAGCTTCAAGGCATCCTATAAAGCTCTGAAGCGAAAACTAAATACTAAATATACTCTTTCCATTTCCCATTTATTTGCTGAACAAACCTTGAGTGAAAAGCAACCTCTTTAATTTCTTTTTCCAATAATAAAATAGGTTAATGTCAACTGTAATCTTCAGGAATGCTTGGAGGATGACTTAATATTTTTGAAGTCAAAAATATGCTTAGCAATATAAAAATATATAACTTTTTGATTCACCACTATGATTCGTCTTGCAGGTCAGGCTTTCAGGACACTTCTTTCTTCAGACTACCTGACCACGCAGGTAGGTGGAAGCACTCTCATCAAGAAACCAGAAGATATTTCATCTTCAAACCACCCTTGACCTCTGCTTCTACAATTCTGAACACTCTCCAAAGCAGGAGTATGAACATGCTTGTTGAAGGGATTAGAAAACAAGGGTTCTTTTCAATAAATAATCCACAAAACTTTTCCAGTTTGCCTTTCCATATCAAGAGCTAGAAACTCAAACACGTGAATGTTGTATTTGCACACCCTGTCATTTATTTCTGATCTCACCCCGGAGCTGACCTGCCCTCAGTTTTACACAACTAATAGCCTTGAGAGGACCCCATCCCAACAGATGCTTGTGATTTCACATTGGCCTGGTTTCACCCTTATCTTTTATTTGTCATTGTCAAAAATTAAGCTTATAAATGTTAAAAGTTTACTCATAAAATCACCGCCTCTCAGCAAAGATAAATGGTGGCAATTGCAACAACTCTTCAACACTTTAGACTAAAGCCTAAAACAGTCACAGGAAAAGTGAAGAAAGAAATACCAGAGCTGAGGAGGGAGGTACAAAAGATCGGTGTCCAGAAATTTGGGGAATACCAGTTGTGAAGCCAGACAGACCTGGCTAAAACATTGTCTCTACCTCAGGCAAATTAAAGGAGCTCTCTGGACTTCAACTTTCTCATCTATGAAAATATGAAAATAAGTATCTGATTATCCCTCAAAGGGCTGCTTGAAAGTGATTTCACTTGTTACAAGTGGCCATTAGTACATCACACACAGGAGACAGAGTAAACATTGTTGTTCTTCCCCATTCTGCACCAACCTTAGCCTAGGCACCGAGATTTCCCTGCTCCCAGGTTCACCTGCCAAATATACTGGCCATCTCTATGGAGCTGATAGTATGAAACTCAAGTGGTGTTACAGCAAGTTCTGAACTTTTCTGCCCTATTAAGAATCAAAAACCTTTTTAAAAAATCACCACCACAGTCCTGACCGGCATGGCTCAAAGCCTGATTTTACCAAGGTAGAGACAGGGCTGGCAGGAAGGGACAAGAAGGCTGCAGAGCAGGTCCCCCATGGGTCACCTTCCCAGATTATGAAGGGAATGCTGCCTTCATGCCTCTGCTACCTGGGAATCACAGAACATGAGCACTAAGGCTCTAGAGAAACAGTGAGAAAGTAAATGTCTTGTTCAACATTACCCAGCAAGTCAGAGAGAACGCTAAGACTCAACCACACATCTCAGACTCCAAGACTAGTGCTGGGCCCGACCGTAATACACATCCTACACTGCTGAAGAATGTATGCCCCTTGTTCTCAGGCAACAGCATCCTCTCGGGCTAGACAACTGTATTTATGTATCACTGAGAAAATGTTAAGGCATTTGAGGCAACACAATTTTAAAACAGTATATCCAAACACAATCTATACAATAAACTTAAATCCTAACTTGAAGCAGTTCCAAATAAGGTGGCACTCTAATAACGTTTTAGCCATTGGAATTACCACTGAATGCTGTGTCCTGTCTCCAAGGTCACTACACTGAAGGAAACAACATTCATTTGCACCGTTTCTTGTGTATTGAGTCAACAATGTTATGAGAATTATTTTTCTTTTAACCAGCAGAGTACTTCCTTCCCCAAAATATCTGAGTGGTCCTCTATGCCATTATTTCTATACATCTGCATCCTTCTAGATGGTGGTTAACGTCATAAACCATTGAGTTCAAGGTAGAATAAGAACAGGTTGTTCAAATGACTTGTAAGCTTTTCTCAAAGAACACTGTTTTTACTTGTGAAAAAAAGATTGACAAATTATGGTTATTCAAACTTAAGCATTTGTCAGGCATTTCCTCAAAATGATCAAAATAAGTCTGTCACTTCAAGGAAAACAACTGACAGTTTTGTTGCCAATGATAAAATCTGCAAAATCAGAATTTTGGAAAATCTGTATCCACAATTTTGAACTTGACAGCTTCCCAATACTTAGAGACTTTTCTGATTATTAGCTAGTGATATTAACAAATGTGATTTTTAAAAATATTGCACACTGAAATATGTCAACACTTGAAAGATTTATTTAACTAATTTTCCAAATTAGTTACAAAACCATGCACAGATAAAATATCCACTCAAAGTGTAAGATACACCAATGAATTTTAATGAAACTAAGTATAAAAATTTCACTGATATGATTTCAGACTCCATGCTGCAACAAAGCTTTAAGAAACCACTCTACAGTTTTAATGTAATATCAAATTATCTGAAAAGGTTATTCAAATATTCTTTCCTTTTCAATTACAAATCTGCATGCCATATTTTCTTCATATTCTTGAACCAAAACAAGGTATTACAAGAGATGAAATACTGAAGTAGTTGTCAGAATTTAACTATATTCTCTTGAGCCAGACATTAAAGAGATTTATAAAAGTATAAAGTAATGAATCTTCACTATCACTAAACTTTTGTTTTGGAAAATAATTATTCTTCATAAAAATCATGTTTATATTAACATGTAATGAATTTAAAGTTATTTTTTAATGAATTAAATAAAATTTTTAAGGTTTTAATTTCTAATATAGTAAATATCAATAGCTATAACACACATAAACAAAAGCTCTTTAGGCTTCTCAGCCAGAGTATAAAGTGGCCCTGAGATCACAAAACATAAGAACCACAGCTCTAAATTATTAGCATTATCATTACTGGTCAACAATATCACCAAAAATGCACTATGCCTACGATAATATACAAACATAAAGCTTTTAATTCATAAAACATTTTAAGCATAACAAAACAAAGCCAAACCAAAAAAAAAAAAAAAAAAAAAAACCCTTTCCAACATGGTGTACCCTGGACATGAAAAGCACGGCCACAAGTCTTACCCAGGAGGAACTGGAACCCCAATCATTTCCACTGCCTCAGTCCCCAACAAAGCCGCAGATGTCCCTGACGAGGGAGAGCCAGAATAAGGAGCAAACTCTATTACAAACTCTGTAATAAAGACTATTTGTCTAAAATGTCTAGCTTTCAAGAGAAGCTGGGGAGGGAAAAGCAGAAAAGAGAAGTGGATAAAGAAAGTTCCAGCAGCCAGCAAATCAAATGATGATTCACTGTCTGTTAAAGAAAAGAAAGGAAATAACTAACTTTTGCTTTGTAGTTTACTATTTAAATACTTTGGCATTCGCCCATTTCTTCTTCTCTTTTTACAAGAATGTACCCATCCCCCCACCCTCACCCTCACCATTTTGTTTGAAGATCAGAGGAGGAGCCAGAAGCTTTGATTTATTTATCCTAGCTTCAATATCCCCATTTTACAGATGGTGAGACTGAGCCTCTCAGAGTTGAAAAGACTTTTGTAGTTGAGTAGAAGAACCAATATCCTTTCCCAAGTCTCTGGGCTCTTCTTTGAAACCTCTTCCATACACTTCGACTGGTGAGTTCCTACACCAGCAGCATCAACACCACCGGGAAACTGTTAGAAATGTGACTTCTTAGGCCAACCCAGACCTACTAAATTTGGAATTTGCAGTGTAAGCCTCAAACCCCCAGGTCATTTTAATGTATGAACCAATGGCCTACAAACAACAAAACCCAAGACAGGCACCCATCCACCACAACAACTATCTTAGTTTGCTAGAGCTGCTGTAACAAAATACCACTGACTGTGTGGCTTAAACAATGGATATTTATTTCTCACAGTTCTGGAGGTTAGAAGTTCAAGATCAAGGAACTGGTGAGGCAGGTTTCATTTGGAGGCCTCTTCGCTTGGCTTGTACATAGCCACCATGTCATCATATGCTCACAGGACCTCTCTGTGCACACAAGGGGAGAAAGGAAAATCCTTCTCTTCCACTTTTTATAAGGCAGGCTATTAATTCTATCACATTAATCTCACTTAACCATATGATCTCACTTAACCTTAATTATCTCCATAAAGACCCTATCTCCAAATACAGTAGTCACACTGGGATTGGGGCTTCAACCTAGGAGTTTGGGGGGCACAATTTAGTCCCTAACCAACTTCAAAAGAAAAACACTCAGGCTTCATGCTAAGGATGACGCTGCTAGTCCAGGACCTCACGTGCAGAGTCCGTGACATGAAGGGAATGACAAAGAAAAAGATGTTCACTTAGAAAAGCAGCAACTGGCACGGGAATCCCAGCACAGCCAGGGACCCAAAGCAGTGGAGCAGGACTCACAGGGATTTCCACAGGAAGAGAAGAGGGAGGGAAGTCATTTCCATGCTGGTGTGTGATGCTGATGGTGGCAAATGTTACTGAGCATTTACTCATGTGCCAGGCCCTGTGCAAAGCTGTCTGATACACTCCTTCACTTAATCTCTGTTACCCCCATTATAGGGATGGAAAGGGAGGATTTCAAGGTTAAGTGGCCTGCCAAGGAGCCACTGGTACCACACAGCAGCAATGGGAATCGTCCCCAAGGCTGCCTTCAGAGCCAGTCGTCTTGACCTCTTCTGCCTGCTAAGAGAGAGAGAAGAGCACAGCTGACACCCTGTCTCCATCACAGGGGAGAGTCCAGGCACTGAAAGTCATATACACAATGGTGTAGATTCACAATGGTGCAGGAGTGTCCAACCTTTTGGTGTCTCTGGGCCACGCTGGAAAGAAAAGAGTTATCTTGGGCCACACATTAAATATACAAACACTAAGGAAAACTGGTGAGCAAAAACAAAAGGTTTTAAAGTAAATTTACAATTTTGTGTTGGGCCATATGCAACCCTTGGGCCAACAGTAGGACACTCCAGGGAGGATAGGCACTAAGGAAACACAAAAGAAAGATACTTGACTTCACTGATAAAGAAAGAAGTGCACTTATCAAATGGCAAAGGACAAGAATGTCTTGAGTTGACAAGTACAGAAAAAATAAGCAAGTCCCACACCATTGGAAGGGCTGTGAGCTGAGGCCTTCAGGGCAATGCAACAACACCTACTATGCACAAAGTGCACACAGCTGTGACCCTTTGAGCCCCCTTTCCAGGAATGTATCCTACAGTGCACGAAGATGTGTGCAAACGTTTAATCTTCACAACAGCATCGCTTTCAATAGGAAAACACTGGAAATGACCTAAATGTCCACTGAAGGTGAAAGAGTAAATGAAAATGAAGTTAGTTGGAATTGGAGTCACTGTTTGAGCTATTTGAAAAGACAAAGTAAAGCTCTGTGTATTGATATGAAAAGATCAGCCCCAGTATTTGGGGGAAAAAGGGGGGTACATATGTATAATATGTTTGAGAACATCAAAACTTTTCTCACCAAAAAGCCTAGAGGAATAATTAATGTTCCAGAATTTATGGGGGGTGGGGGGATTGGGCTTTCACTTTCTACACTGTACATGTTTTATGGTGTGAATGTTTTAGAATAAACATACTTACGATCATAATTTATTACAATTTCTTCTCCATGTTTTAACATCCATCCAAGTTCTGCCAGCTGGTAACTCTGGCTGGGTTGTTAACTCTCACTAAGCCCGATTCCCTCCTAGGTGAGAGGAACTGCAGTGGGGATGAGGGCAGCACCCCCCGGGTTGGCCCCAACCCTGCACCAATGTTGTGACAGGGGTCTGCTCGGCACGCAGCTCCCAGCGGCAAGCCATGTGTCCCATGTGCCGTGATCCCAGGGCCCCACAGAGTCCTTGCTGCAAGGAGTTAATCAAGTAATAATTCATAAACAAGGCAATCTATAACTAGTGCATTTAATCAATACTAATTATCTAAGAATGGGTGAGTCTGAGGCTGATATATATTTCACTCTCAAGGGAATTTGGGAGAAAAAAGTTTATAAATATCTGAAACACCACATATACTCCAAAGAATTTAAAAGTGTAAAACCAATCTACCTATCTAATTTCTTAACAATTATGAAAGTTCAAAATAGAAGATGTCCACATTTTCCATATTCCTGCTTTGGAAGTTTAAAAACTACTTCCAGTCCACTCATCTGAAACCATAATTCAGACTTATTTGAAAAAAGATGTCTTTCATCTCCAAAGTTCCCTACTCCATTGTGATAATTCTTTCCCTATCCAAATATTGCTATGCATCCCTCAAATGATGGTCCACAATGCATGATGGAATGCATGAACATATGATCAAACTTAAATCAATCAGTTTTACAGCTACTTATTTTGCACTAATGAACTCAGCCCAGGCATCCATCCTGTGCATCACTACATAAAGATCTAAGTGGAACAGAAGAGGAAAGAAGCTGTGAGGAAGGTGGGGGACTACTTACTATGCAGTGACCAAGGCCTCGCCTATATCAAAACCATAGTAATTCCCCAGACTAACAAAATAGATAGTGAAATAACAACTGTAAATGATTTTGAGTTCTCAAAAAAGTTCTACCCAAAGGTACTACCAAATCTAAAACTAACCAAAGTGTTTACAGTATAACCAACAAAAAGTAAGTGAATGAGAGCACCATAATGATACATTTCCTTCACTTTCAAGCAAGCAAAACACCATAATATTAATTTGACTATACACTAAAGTTATGAAAGAAATACTAATGATTTCCTTTCCAAGACAGATTGTATCCCCACCAACAAATAATCAAACTAAACATCACCAGGAAACAGGACAAAGAGGAGTTAGGTGCCCAATGTGATTCCCTAGCAAAGACGTAACGCTGCCCATGCATTACTGAGGCCAAAAAAGGATTACTTAACTCCAAAGAGATAGTGTAAGTGACCTTGGTACTTGTCTCCCCCGATAACCATATCAAAATCACTACAGAACTACCATCATTCAGAACTGCCTGAAATCTGGCTGAATGGAAGAGAATTTAACAAGAGAATTTAAAAAAGAGCTGCAACCTAACTGGTAGGAGGGGCAGAGATGAGGAATGGGCTGGTCCCACACCCATGTGTGGGGATTTAAAATCAGGAGTGGATATCTTGGCTATGGAGGTCCCCCTGAGGAGTGAAGGGTCCCAGACCCACACCTGGACCCCCAACCCGGGGTTCCAGTACCAGGAAGAGAAGTCCCCATAATTCCTGGCTATAAAAATCAGATGGGATTGAGGCTGAGGGACATGGAGGTCTTCTAGAGTCCCAGACCTTTCTCTTAAAGGGCCCACACACGAACTTACTTGGACTCACTCCCTCTGAGCTCCAGCAACAGGGAAGCAGACTGAAACACACCAGAGACATATGGGAAAGAACTGAACCGTCAGGCAACAGGGCCAGCAGGGGGCAGGACGACAACTTTCCACCGGATGGAAGTGCTGGCAGAGGCCATTGTCCCTTTGATGAGCCCACCGTCCAGAGTGGGCAGGTAAACAGAGTGATCTGAGTCCCCATTAACATGGCTCACACTATTTGCCCCACCCTGGTGATTCCCTGTGGCTTCACCTCACCCAACTTATAGGCCCACCCAAGCTGTTCCAGTGGCTTTTTCATTGGAATGGCCTGTCTTGATTATGCTTCAGGTTTTCCTAAAATCTCTCAAACAAGCAGCAATGGGCTTCATTTTGTAGCTTGGCCTTGCCTAGCACCTCCAGCCCATCACAAGTAGCAGCCATTTGCAAGATAGCTTTGTAGCTCATGCCAGGTGGTCCCAGGCAGAATACAAGTAGCAGCTGACCTTGGCCTTCACCTCCCAGGAGACCCCCAAAGTCAGCACACCCAGTGGACAACTTCAGATGGCATTGAATTATCACCACTCAACCATCTCCACAAGCAATACATTAAGGGGCAAACTCAGGGCACCAGAGCCCAGCTGAAATAAGTCCTGCTCTGTGGGGTGGGTCCCTGCACAGCTGATCCTTCACAGGGATTACAATGTTTGGTCATCACAACCAGTCCTTGCAGCTGATAAGCCCAGGGGTAAATCTCTCTAATTCACCTGCCAACAGCAATCAAGGCTCAACCACAAGAGGAAGGTGTACTCAGCCCACGGAAGAGTGCACCTTGAAAACCCAGCTTGGGTGTTAGGGGAGGCTGGGCCACTGAACACTACAGGACCTACTACTACATTAGGTCACTCTACAAAGACAGGGAGTCACAGCAGCTCTACCTAATACATAAATACAAACACATGGATGCTGCCAAAATGAGGAGACAAAGAGATATGGCCCAATTAAAGAACAGATCAAAACTCCAGAAAAAGAGCTAAACAAAATGGAAATAAGTAATCTATCAGATTCAGAGTTCAAAACATTGGTTATAAGGATGCTCAAGGAATTTAGTGAGGACCTCAACGGCATAAAAAGGATCTAGTCAGAAATGAAGGATTCACTAATTGAAATAAAGAACAATTTACAAGGAATCAACAGTAGAGTAGATAAAGCCGAATCAAATCAATGATTTGGAACATAAGGAAGCAAAAAACAACCAATCAGAACAGCAAGAAGAAAAAAAAATACAAAAAAATGAGGACAATGTAAGGAGCCTGTGGGAAAACTTCAAGCACACCAACATTAGCATCATGGGGATGCCAGAAGGAGAGGAGGGAGAGCAAGGAATTGTAAGCCTATTTGAAAAAATAATGACAGAAAACTTTCCTAACCTGGTGAATGAAATAGCCACCAAGTCCAGGAAGTACAGAGTCCCAACAAGATGAACCCAAAGAGACCCACACCAAGACACATCATAATTAAAATGCCAAAGGCTAAAGACAAAGAGAGAATTTAAAAGCAGCAAGAGAAAAACAGTCACCTACAGGGGAGCTCTCAAAAGACTGTCAGTTAATTTCTCAACAGCACCTTTGCAGGCCAGAAAGAACTGGCAATATATATTCAAAGTGATAAGAAGAGAAGGACCTACTACAACCAAGATTACTCTACTCAGCAAAGTAATCATTTAGAATTGAAGGACAGATAAAGGGCCACCAGACAAGAAAAAGCTGAAGGAGTTCATCACCACCAAACTAGTATAATATGAAATGTTAAAGGTACTTCTTGAAAAATCGGTGAAAACAATATTTAAAAATATGAAAAATAAATGGCAAAAAATAGATATCTACCGACAAATCTAAAAACCAAAATAAACAAGTAGAACAGAAACAGACTCATAGGTCCAGAGAACATTTTGACAGTTGCCAGACAGGGGACGTGTTCGGGGATTGGTGAAAAAGGTGAAGGGACTGCCCTGGCCAGGTGGCTCAATTGGTTGGAGCATCATCCTGTGCACCAAAAGGTTGCACGTTCAATCCCAGTCCGGGCACATACCAAGGTTATGCACTTGATTCCTAGTCGGGACACATACAGAAGATAACCAGTCAATGTTTCTCACATCAATGTTCCCTCTCTTTCTCTCTCATCAATAAAGATATCCTCAGGTGAGGACCAACAAAAAAAAGTGAAAGGATTAAGAAGTACATATTGGTTGTTACAGAATAGTCATGGGGATGTAAAATACAGCCTAGGGAATACAGTCAATAATATTCTAATAACTATATATGGTGTTGGATGGGTCCTAGATTTACCAGGATGATCCCTTAGTAAGTTACGTGATGTCTAATCACTGGGTGTATACCTGAAACTAATGCCATAATGTTATGTCAATTGTAATTGAAAAATAAAAATGAGTTTAAAGTGTGTGTGGGGGAGGCTTATTTACCTACACCTAAATAGGAAAAAAAATCTAATTTGCTAATTAGGTTGTTTTGACCATCTGAAACAGAAGAGATGTTTAATTTCTGAAAGCCACTACAGTATAACAATATTTACGCTCTTCTGTAAATTCCTGCTGCAACATACCAAAAAATGCGTACTACAAAGAAGGAAACTGATGCCATTTTCGCTCCAAAAATTAACTTCCATATACTTCTACACAATAATTTTTTTTAATTTTTTAGGTATTGATTTTAGAGAAACAGTAAGGATGGGGCTGGGGGCGCAAAGAGAGAAACATCCATCTGCTGTTCCACTTATTTACACCTTCACTGGTTGATGCACAACAAATTTTTACTGAGCATCTCTCATATGTTACACACTGTTCTGGGCACTGGGGCTGCATTAGTAACATCACAGAAACAACTCTTTCCTTCATGGAGCTGAGCTGCATTCCAATGAGAAGAGACCAGAATATCAAAAAAAAAGAAAGAAAACCACTGTAAGTAACAACTAAAGTGCAAACAAGTAAAACACTACGGTGCAGAAGGGGACAGGAACTTTGGAAGACGGGGTGCAATGTTAAAGTGGAAGATGCAGGAATGCCTCCCAGAGAAAAGGCCTCTTAAATTCAGAAACCTGCAACTCTGGAAGGATTCTGAGGCAGAGAGGAACTCCCGGAGAAAGACCAAGTGGGGATCCTAACAACCCACGAGAGGGGTGCAGGCCTGCTGCTTCCGTGAGGACTGTGTTTCTAACCAAGGGGGCCGTGGAAGCTTTCAGGGCAGGGGTGTGATCTGACTGCACTTCACCCCTTTGCTGTCTGGAAGCCTGGAGAAAACAATGAGAAAGCAACTGCAGTGATGCCAGCAGAGACCATGGCCACTTAGGCAGGGTGACAGAGGTGGAGAGAGAAGTTGTCCCAGTCTGCACACACTCTGAAGGCAGGACCGACAGGACCCGAGGACAAATGTGAAGCAGCGCAAGACACAGAGGAGTCAGAGGATTCCTAGGTTCCCACCTGAGACCACAGTGTGACAAAGGTTCTCAAAGCAATGCTGACGTCAGAGAGCCCTGTCCTACACCATCTCACTTTGTACCCCCATCCTATGACATAGGGTAAGAAGGTTCCGTTCTAACTCCTTTAGTAAATGCAGACATGAGGCCCCAGTGAATAAGTGTTTTGTCCTTACATAGTAGGGTTCAAAACAAAGCAGATGCCTAGACTTCTTCCCAAATGCAGGGGGTTTTTCCATTATATCACGTGGCTGGTTTTTTGTTTACCTTTTTTTTGTTTGTTTGTTTTTTAAGGCAGAATGTTACCACATACAGAAAATGGAGACACCTTGTTCTAGGGGGTTTCAAAGGCTTGCATACACCCACAAACTCGCTAATGTAAACTTATCTGCAGCCTTAGATCAAGAAGCTCTCCTTACCAAATAGAAGCTTGATATATGGGGAGGCATCTGTTCGCTAAAAAGTCTCCTCACTCAGAGTGAGTCTTGAAAGGGCACATACAACTAGAAGAACCAGCAACGGTTCATCCATCGCTAGTAATCAAAAATGTACTCCACAGTTCACCCCAAGTTGTCTGCTATTTACCCCGATGACTTTTAGGAGGCAAAATTGTTGTCAATGTTGCTGCTGTTTCTCAACATCACCTGTAAAATTCTAATGAGTTTCTCCAGTCATACATCTCACTGATCACAGGAGACATGCATCCCCTATATGCAACAAATCAAATAGTTCAGGAAGATATTTCTGTGACTCTTCTGTCACTGCCAGAATTTTCCTTCCTTTCCCTCCTTACTGTGCTACTTGCACCACCCTTACCAGTCTGGTAAGCCCTTCTGTCCATCCATCCATCCATCCGTCCATCCATTCATTCAGCACATCTTTAATGGAGCTAAGCCTCTTCCAGGCTCTGGGATTCCTGCCTCCCCAGCTGGCAGCAGTCATGGAACACATAATTACAGGTGGGATGAGGGCGATGAAAGCAGAATAGGCCAGAGACTGACAGCCTAGGTGCCTAACCAGGGCTACACTCAGGACAGGTCTACCTAAGCAATGACCAGAGGCAAAGGAAGGGCAGGAGCAAGACAGGGGAGGGAAGGCAGATGGGCAGGGTTCTAAGCCAAGGGAGTGGCCTTACCTGAGGCAGAGAGAGCACAAAACATTCAAGGCTGAGAAAGGAGGGCAATGCAGCTAACCAGAAAGGCCAGGGAGGAGGCAGAAGGGAAAGAGAGGGTTCCTGGAGCAGGTGAGGAGTGGGAGAGTCTTAGAAATCACACCAAAATTCCTGGCCTGTATGAAGGCAGTGAGAAGTAGACATAAGGTGTTAAGGAAAGAAGTGGGAAGATCAGCCCTGACCAGTGTGGCTCAGTTGTTTGGGTATCATTCCACAAAGTGAAAAGTTGCTGGTTTGATTCCCCATCAGAAAACATGCCTGGGAGGGTTTCAGGTTCGGCCTGTGAGAGCCAACCCACCGATGTTACTCACATTGATTTTTTTTCCCTCCATCTCCCTCCTTTCACCTCTCTCTAAAAATAAATAAATAAAATGTTTTGTTTTGTGTTTTTTTTTTTTAAGTGAGATCAGGTTTTTGTCAGGAAAGATCACTTTGATTAAAATGTGATGTTTTTTCTTTGATTTCATTTTCCAGAATCACTGTTGTTTTGCCCCACAGAGCAACAGCTCTAAATGAACGTCTCATCAACTCTGACCACCTCCCCCAAAGTCTCTGGCCTCCAAACAGTTTGCAAATCAACACCCTATAGAGAATGTTGCCTTTGGAAATAAACCAATTTTTTGATTCTGTCATTCTAATTTCAGTATTGTGACTGCTCTTGAAATCAAATTAAATCTACTGATCCTAACTTCCCAACAACTGCCTGTCACCCACTACGTTCCAGAGAACAAAACATGCTTACAAATTGCTCCTTAAACACAGCATTGCCTTTAAATTAAAAAAAAAAAAAAAAGAAAGAAAGAAAATCCTCAAATTGTTCACACAAGTGTCCTGGCCAGTGTGGCTCAGCTGCCTGGTCATCATCCCACAAACTGAAAGGTCAAGGGTTCGATTTCCAGTCCGGGCACATGCCTTGGTTGTGGCTCCCGTCCCTAGATGGGGGGTGTGCAGGAGGCAACCCACTGATGTTTCTCTCCCTACCTTTCTTCTCCCCTTCCCCTCTCTCCGGAAGCAATAAAAGAAAAAAAGTTAATGTTCACACAAGCTTCTACAGCAATTTAAGTTGGGTACGTATTGCAACCAACGTTTTGTGATATGTACTCAAATATTTCAAAATAAAATACGCTGAGATTTACTTCTAAATAACACAGAACAAGGTGGAAGTTGGTGGGTGTGTGATGGCTATGAGTTAATGAGCCAGGTGAAATGTTCTTGATGATTTATTCTACTGTTCTGTCTACGTTAGTGTGCTAGAAAGATTCTGCTGTTTGGGCATCTTGAAGCATGTCAGAGTCCTCAAACTTTATATAATCCTCTTCTTTTGTTCTGTTACTTTCTCCTCTAAAACTGCTTCTTAGAATGATACCAAACATAACCCTCAGAGATTAAGTTATAGTGATTCTTCAACAAATGTTTCAGGGAAGAAAACTGTGATTTTAGAGCAAGTTACTCAATGAAACGTCTGTAATTATTTTTAAAAACCATACTGCCTAGGCATCCTCCTTCAACCAAAATTATTTTAGTCAAACAATTCTACTTGTCACTGACAGCTCTGTGGAGCTACACTTGACTTGGGCTAACAGATACGTATGTGCTTCCAAATGACCTTACATCCACTATTTACCTTCTACTTCATTTGTAACCCCCAATTCTATGGAAAATGTTCAATAAATGTGCTTCACTGACTTTCAAGGTTGAAGAGGACATGCAAGGTTCTCTAGTCAATCAGCCATTTGATGTTTTTGTCTTTGGATGAACATGCATATGTAATCTGTTAAGACTCAGCGGGTCATTTCATTCTTCATTCAGACACTCTGTACCATAAACACTCTGAAGGACCAGGAAAAGCTTCCTGCATCTACAATGGCAGGTCAATTACTAATATTTCACTCTAAATAATTATCACTTTAGGATACAAAATAACAGTACTATCTCTATGTCATGTTAAAGTTTCTGCTGTAGGCAATTACAGGCTACGAAGAATGTTGTGCTCAACACCTCTGAATGGCACACTTTGCCATATTGTGTTCAGTTGTTGGTGCTTCCCCACAATTACTGTGAGGAGTAACACCATTTCCACTCCTCGCTCAACATTCAAAGTCACCAAACAACGAAAGATTTCATTACCACCCTATACTGACAGAGACCAATATTAATTATTATTTGAATTAACCTCTGAGCCATGGTTTTCATCAGTACTCAGAAAAGACAGGGACAATTTCTAATTACATGCCACCCTCATTATAAGTCACTAGGCCACAAAGCTGTGTCTGATGAGGCTGCCACACTTTGCTTTGAAACTGCTTCGGACTCCATTATAACCTCATCTCACCCACAAGGAAATGGAATTCAGCAAACCTCAGAGATTCATTCCCTGCAGAAATTATTATTTTTTTCCTTTAAAATAGTAATGTGGGCCCTAGCCGGGTAGCTCAGTTGGTGAGAGCATCATCATAATATGCCAAGGTTGTGGGTGCATTCCCCAGTCAGAGCACATACAAGAATCAACTGAATCTCAAAATAATAAATTTTAAAAGAACATTTTTATGTTGTAAAATTGATGTGGGACTGTACATAAGTCTGTTGGTAAAGCCCTTAATGCGAGGTAAACAGTATTCAGTTTTTACACTTCACTGTAATGCTGAACAGTAATGGCCTTTCCACATTTTCACTACTAAGTGGTACTCAGAAGGGCTTACAATTTAAAACTTAGGAAATTTCTGGAATTTTCCATTTAATATTTAGGGTTGCAGTTGACCACAGGTAATTAAAACTATTAAAAGCAAAACAGCAGATAAGGGGGCACTACTACATACATTTCACTCTACTCTTACAAAAAGGAACCATTTTAAAACTCTAAAAGTTTCAGGCTCATCATCCATGACACAAACAATCACATTTAATAAAAACACCTCAAAATTAACGATTCAGGTATTGCATTATACGATTCCTAAAACAATGCCAAGATGAGTGGACTATGTTCTCGACAAAAAAAAGACACTAGGTTTTTGAATCTTGATTAGAACTTGATTTTAAACTTGAAGAAATCAATTGTATGTTAGGATGCGAACTAACCAACTTTAGTACTATTGGTACTCAAGAAGAAAGATGTCATTTCCCACGAGGCAGAGAGAGAAAAAGCCGCATGGTGCATTTTTAAGTGCAACTCACTCGTTACTTGACTACACAAGAGCAGTCATGGCATTATCCGCAACCCACCAGACCAGCACCTCGAGGCCGCGTGCTGTTCTGTATTACTAACAGGGATACTGATGCAGAGACTAACATCATCAGTAAGGCAAAATGAATTTTTAAAATTAAAATGTCTGTATAAGAATTGTAATGAATTAAGAACATGTATTTTAATATCTAAAATATCTTTTAAGGATCCTGTCCACCCTCCTCTCCATTTTATGAACAAGAGAACCTTTCATCTAAATAAGATGTGAAAAAGTTGGTATTTGAAAAATTCTTTCCCAAAAACTCAAAGTGAATTTTTGTAATCACTTCAAGAACTATCATAAACAGCATTACTAAGGCAGGTAAAATCTGAGATTTAAAAGAATGTCCAAAACTATTCCTACCAACTTATATATGTGATTTTCCAATCTCAAATACTCCATTACTATAAATTTAAAATACTTGAATTTATACAAGTTTCTGTAACTTTTAAACTCCTCTGTAAGAGAACCACTCCTTAAATGTCATTTTCTATTATCATCGCTAATTAGAGATTAAAAACTACAACTAAAGTTTCCTTTCACCCTTAAATACAGTTCAATTCTCTTGAAAAATGTAAACATGTACAGGATGTGAAGGATACTGTGCTAGGTCTGAGGAATAAAAAGAAATTCTTGATGAACCCAGTCTAGTCAGAAGAGCAGAGGATAAAGTAACAAAGACACATGATTTAGCACTATAATAATACAGTTACAAGGTAACAACTTTTACTTCAGAGTTTTTATCTAATTTTCAATTAAACCAAAAACATGAACCTGCTCCCACAGGCGGTTTGCTGGCTGCTATGGGGCCGCAAGAATGAAATGAATAGGCGTCAGTGGTTTTTCTACTGTCACTGCCATCCTGACCTCCTCTAACTTTATGCTACGTTCTAGTCAAACACACACGGGATGTTCTTTAAGAGAATCTACCATTTTGCAAGTTAATCAAAACATTACCAGCGGTACAAAAGCACATTGGTTACTTATCAGGGAAATACACAATATAGGTACCTACTTTGGAAATCAAACCTTAACTCTTCATAAGCACAATCAGAAAATTTGCTAATGAAAAAAACATTAAAAAAGCCCCAGACTGCTTTCAAGGAGCTTCCAATGTAAAAGAAGAAAACAAGAGGCCCTGGCTGGTGTGGCTCAATGGATTGAACTCGCGCTAGGAACCAAAGGGTGGCAGCTTGGACCTGGACAGGAGCCTGAGTTGCCAGCCGAGTCTCCGGTATGGGCGTGCAAGAGGCAACCACTCATTGATGTTTCTCTCCCTCTCTTTCTCTTCCCCTGTCTCTAAAAGTGAGTAAAATATTTTTTTAAAAAAAGAAAACAGGAACGTAAATGAATTCTGCAGAAGGAGCGCGCTGCAGCCTTGGGGGGCTGGATAGCGCGGGGCGTCAGCCTGCGCTGCAGCGCTGTGGGGAGGGACGCGGGGCGCCCGTGCTGCGTTCCTGGCGCACTGCCGCCGCATTGCCACTGCACTCCCGGCCAAAAGTGGATCGCGGCAGCACACTGTATCTTCGCCCCGTGTCTTTCCACGCGAAGCAGAACACGATCTTCCTCCTTGAGACGGAGGTTAGGAACCACTCACTGAGCATGCCCTGCCTCAGCAGAGAGCAGGAATAGGGCCACGGATGCACCAGCCCACCAGGCAGCCGCCTTCCTGGCCGGAGAGGAGACCAAGTAGTCCAAGTCTCCACCCTCCCCCATCCCCGAGCAGATTCCATACCAACCAGCTGAGCCACCTCAATGTCACCAAGGAGTGGTCCTAACCTGGAGTCACTGCTCACCTGAGTCACTGGTCACTGAGCTGGAACAGGAAAAAGTAATTTCTAGGAAAATGTGAGTGAGTCTTTGGACCAGAGTCTTATGAAACAGAAAAAAATGCAAGCAGACCACTCTGCATACACAATATCCAGGCTTCAAGCTTTAATACTTTAGTCTTGCCTTTGTTGTACTGTTTCTTTTTCTTTGCCCGGATAGGAAGATACCAAGAATCTCCTGGGTCATGGATGAAATAAGATGTATTTTGGGTGAAAGCTGCAATAAAGCTACAAACTAGGGTTTGAGGGGGAGAAAGCCTTGTTGCATACACAGAGCAACAAGGACAGAATGATGACTTCTCCAGGAAAGAAAGGTGACCCCACAGGGACAATCAAGTGTCAGGAAGACAAGACATTGCCACCTTTACCTTTGAATGTCACCTGTGTGTTTATAACTGAATAACCTATAAGGGGCCACGTATCCCAACTAACTGGAAAGAGAAGGCAATATAAGGTAAGGAATTTGCACCCAGCTGAAAGAAATTAGAAACTCTTTATAGAACAGGTAGCATTTGAAACAGAATCTGAAGAAAACTAGGATTTTTACAGGACAAGATGAGTGGACAAAAGCACTGAAATCAGTACAAGCAAGAGCAGAGGTACAGGAGGAGAGACTGCTGTGGTTAGGGACCATGAGTAATCTAGTTAAGCCTGATTATGGGATATATTTAAAGAAGAGTAGCTACTATGGTTACAAAGTTACATGGCATTGGCCATGGAAGCCCTAAGTGCCAGGTGGAGGTGAGTCAATTCGGTTTTCAAGGGGGAAACACAAAAACTCGTGTACCGAAGTGTAAAACAAGGAGATGTGGGAATTAGAGAGACTTCTAGAACACACACAAGTAGAGAATTCATGTATGAAGTCTTTGCAATAGCCCAGCAGAGAAGGTCAGCAGACACTGAAATGTGGGTTGGCAATGGGAAGCCATGTCAGAGAGACAGTGTGAAGATGATTTGTCTTCAAAGATAATCATAGCTAAATTACTATACAAATTGTTTCCCCGCAATCTGAAGTGTGTTACTCTCTAAATTTAATTATATTTTATTGATTATGCTATTACAGTTGTTCTATTTCCCCCTTCATTCTCCTCCACCCTGCACACCCCCTCCCACCCACATTCCCCCCTTTAGTTCATGTCCATGTGTCATTAAGTTCTTTAGCTTCTACTTTTCCCACACTATTCTTGCCCTCCCCCTGTCTATTTTCTACCCACCATCTATGCTACTTGTTCTATGTACCTTTTCCCCCTCTCTCCTCCTCCCACTGCCCTGTTGCTAACCCTCCATGTGATCTCCATTTCTGTGGTTCTGTTCCTGTTCAAGTTCACTTAGTTTGCTTTTGTTTTAGATGTGGTTGTTAATATCTGTGAGTTTGCTGTCTTTTCACTGTCCTATTTTTTATCTTCTTTTTCTTACATAAGTCCCTTTAACATTTCATATAATGAGGGCTTGGTGATGATGAGCTCCTTGAACTTGACCTTATCTGAGAAGCACTTTGTCTTCCCTTCCATTCTAAATGACAGCTTCACTGGATAGAGCAATCTTGGATGCAGGTCCTTGACTTTCATAACTTGGAATACTTCTTCCCAGCCCCTTCTTGCCTATAAGGTCTCTTTTGAGAAATCAGCTGACAGTCTGATGGGAACTCCTTTGTAGGTGACTATCTCCTTATCTCTTGCTGCTTCTAGAATTCTCTCCATTTTAATTTTGGCTAATGTAATTATGATGTGCCTTGGTGTGTTCCTCCTCGGGTCCAACTTCTTTGGGACTCTCTGGGCTTCCTGGACTTCCAGGAAGTCTATTTCCTTTGCCAGATTGGGGAAGTTCTCCTTTATTACTTGTTCAAATAAGTTTTCCACTTGTTGCTCTACCTCTTCCCCTTCTGGTACCCCTATAATTCAGATGTTGGGACATCTAAAGATGTCCTGGAGGTTCCTAAGCCTCTCCTCATTTTTTTGAATTCTTGTTTCTTCATTCTTTTCTGTTTTGTTGTTTCTTTCTTCCTTCTGGTTCACTGCATTGATTTGAATCCCAGTTTTCCTCCCATCTCTATTGGTTCCCTGTGCATTTTCCTTCATTTCACATATTGTAGCCTTCATTTGTTCATCTAATTTGCGACCAAAATCAGCCAATTCTGTGAGCATCCTGATCACCAGGGCTTTGAACTGTGCTTCTGATAGGTTGGCTACCAGGGGTTTGAGCTGTGCATCTGATAGGTTGGCTACCTCTTGGTCGCTTAGATGAATTAGCTCTGGGGCTTTGATCTGTTCTCCTGTTTGAGCCATTTCTTTTTTTTGGTCTGGCCAAGGCTGTTATGTAGTGAGGGGCAGAGCCTTAGGTGTTCACCAGGGTGGGGCAACCCAGTCACTTGGTTGTGATGCTGGATGTGGGGATGGGGTCCGAGAGGGAACAATGGCGTTTGCTCCACTCTCTCGGATTCCAGTCCCTTCTGCCACTTTCCCCAAGCAAATTGGGCCCTTCTGGTGCTGATTTCTGTGTGGGCGGGCTCATGCACGTTCTATGACCTCGTGGGTCTCTCCAACAAACTCTCCCACGAGGCTGGGATTTTCTCCCGGCACCCCAACCCTCACAAGTGTTCGCAATGGGTGCTTTTTTAGGCTTTATTTCCTGGTGCTGGGGCCTTGGGTTGCACAGTCCATCTTGCTGCCTGTTTTCACGTGCTTTGTCTGCGTGTGAATGTGTGACCATGGTCAGCCGCCTTGTGTGCCTTGCTTGGTCTGCTCGTTGCCTCCCTGCACTTGGTAACCACCGCCTGTGTGCCCAGGACCACCAGCTACCGCTTCTTCCCACCGGGACCCCTTTCCACCAGCTGCCAACTCCACCCCTCTTACCTATCTGGGTGAATGGTCATTGGACTTCCGTACAATTCAATCCTCTATCTGTTCTGGTTGGGTTTTTTTTTTTTTTTTTGGTTCTATATTTTTGTTGTCCTTAATCTTGGTTGTGAGAGGAGGCAAGTGTGTCCACCTACCCTCCATCTTGGCCGGAACTCCACTCTAATTTTTTAATAAAGAACTTTTAAATTATTAATTTTTTAATTGATTTTTACAGAGAAGGGAAAGGAGAGGGAGGAAGGGAGAGAGGGTGAGAGAGCAACATTGATTTATTGTCCCACCTACTGATGCATTCATTGGTTGATTCTTATATGTGCCCTGACCAGGGATTGAACCTGCAACGTTGGTGTATTGGTACAATCCTCTAACCAAGTGATGCACTGACCAGGGCTCTGGTTCATCTTTTTGTGTATTACAATTCTAATTACTTTTCATTTTGACTATTCAATGATTACAGCAAGACCCACCATTAACTCGAAGTTCTGCAACACGCAATTAAATAACAAGTAGTCCAGCACACCCTTGTTCTTTCATCACCTGCATTGTTTTAGCATATGTTGTTTAAATTATATCTATTGATTACATGTGAAATTCTCATCATGCACAAAAATATTTCGTGGTATCATAAAGCTGACTATTTTACCAAGTGTTTAAAAATATTAAATACTGCTCTGTCCAGGTGGCTCAGTTGGCTGGAGCATCATCTCATACCCCACAGGCTGTAGGTTCAACCCCCCGTCAGGATGTGTACAGGAGGCAACAGATCAATGTTTCTCTCTCTCTCTCTGTAAAATCAATAATACATATCCTTGGGTGAGTATTTTAAAAATAAAAATAGTAAGTACTATAAAAATATGTCATTAAATTATTCCTACCTACTTCCTGAATGTTATCATCTTAAGTAATTCATAATGGCTCATCCACTTAAACCAAATCAAGCTTTAACCATTACAAATAATTCTGCATGGGCATAATTAGAAAATCAATTATTAATCAGAAAACTTGCTACACCACCCAATAGCAGTCAGATCAAATGAGCATAATCACCACAGTGTACAAAGGTCTGTGTTTCTATTAAATACTCATATTTGAAAATGCATGGTTAGGGTCCACTTAAAAAAAATGTAATTTATTGCTTCAGGATGTTCATAGTAGAAGGGCACTTGACTCGGTCTTAGAGTCATGAGACCTGGAATCAAGTAGGTCTCACCCATGCATGCATGCGGCTTTAGGTAAACCCTAAATTTGCTGTTCTATGAATTGCCATATGGATTATAGTCCAATGTGTGTTAAAGAGCCTCATAAGCAATAAAACATGACATAAATGCGATTCACTTCATGAAATAGTGTTGATCAATGAATGCACAGGGGTTAAAGAACCGTGATTCCATGTAGCTTTTCTCCCTGTTTTCTCTTCCACACGTGTCACCATTATCTTTGCACTAACTATGTCCAATCTCAAAGAATGGATGCTGTGAATTTCTCTAAAATCCAGGCATCAAACTGTTAGCCAGAGTCCTGCACTTTCATTCCATGAGGTTTGTTTATTGATACCTTATTCTAAATTAAACTGGTAATATTCAGGAAGTAGAAATAATGCTGTATGTCACATGTTTATAGCATCTAACATCTGTCAACCTGATAAAATAGTGAGTTATGTTTTAGACATGATATTTAACCCCAACTAACAAGTCTAAATTTTCAGTAAGTCCAATTTTCCCAACAATTTAAGTAACTATCAACCTAGTGCTATGAAAGAAACAAGCATATTTATGCATACATACCTCTTTGTCCTCAGTGAATTTATACTCTGGTTGGAGAAGCGAGGCATGAATAAGTAATCTCATCTCCTACTGTGCAGGGAAACAGAGGCCCTCCAAGGCTCAGTGTGCTCACTATCATGCACCCCTCCACTCCACCTACCTTCCTGCCCCCACAGAGCAGCTGCGCTCTTGCCAGTTACGGCTCACCCCTCTACCTCTGCACTCCATCCCTTCTCCCTCTGTCAAGAACTGTATTTTATCAGTTATTCTTTGCTTTCCCTTCGGTCTTATATAATCCACCTCTCCACTGGATCCTTCCCACTTGCTTCCACACACTTAAGTCTCTGCCATTTATTTAAAAAAATTAAGAGTGGACATATTTCACCAGATTGGGAGGGGAGCTGATAAGCCTTCATCATGGTGACTAGCCAGGGCTACTACAGTCAAGCCTGTGGCTATACAGTCCTCACAGTCCTTTCACTAGGTAGCCTCACAAACACTGGTCACCCAGCTAGCCATTTAGACAAACCAGAAACCCAGGAGTCATCCAAGATGCATTTTTCCTCCTGTGTCTCCCCACACCCAATCAATCATCAAATCACATTGATTTTACTTATACTTTCTTAGCCACCCACTTGTGTCTTTATCCATGACCACCACACTACACTGAATCACTCACTATTACCTCTCACTGGACTAGGAAGTAGTCTTCCGGCCATCTCCAACCCCCTCCAGTCCATGCACATAGCATAACCAAAGTAATTGCTCCCCATTTTTCTTGGGGTGCAGACCAAGCTCTCCCTAGTGCAGCCACTGAGCCTCCAGGAAGAATGACCCTAGGTCACACTTAACCTTCCTCGAGTCAGTCTTTTTGCATCTAAGCCAAATGCCCATTACCTACACCAAGGTACCTCATACTCCTTTTTTAAAAAATAATTGTTAGTTGAACTTTTGTATGTTTTTGTTATTATTTTATTAATAACCATCTATCTCACTAGCTTTAGGCACCTGCTGTAGTTCTGCTTACCTCTGTATCACCAACACTCAGCATGGTGCCCAGCCCACAGGTACTCGTAATTACTTTTCTGGATCAATAAAGAAACATGGAACAACTACTTCCACAGCCAATATCTTAGGGGGAGGTGAGATAAAATATATGACCAAGTACATGAGTACTGAGAAAACTCAAATAAGGGAGAAAGTCTTCTGTACAGGTTTAATATGTTAAAGGGGAGAGGGGTCAAGAGAAAAGGCCCTGACTAGACACAATTCAGAGCATGGTGTGGCATGGCGTGAGTGGTGGGAGGAGCGGGAAAGGAGAGAGAGGACTGGAACAGAGGCAGGATGGTAAGTGGAAGGTCTTGAAAGAGTAAGTGAAAATTTTACATTGTGGACCCAGGAGCTGAGACATCCCTGAATCAAGATTAATTTGGCAGCATGAAGTCAGATACAGGAATTGGTGGGAGTCATGCACTGTTTCAAAGATGAGGCAGGGACAACAAAATACCAGGCACAATAACCAGCCAAACGTAGGAAGCAGAGCAGTTTGGGGGATTAAAATCTGAAGAGGCTGCCCAAGATGGCACCGGGAAGGTAGGACTGTTGGTAGGACACTCCTCCCAGGTGAGGTGGAATAATACAGTATTCAGTTTACACTCCAAGGCAGGAATGTAACGTTAACTTTATTGTGCAGCTAAACAGAACAAGAGCTGAAGCAGCAGTTCCAGTTCCTGAAGCGTCACGAATGCCTTTTTCCTGGGGGTAAGGGGTGGGGTGGACGGCGATCTTGAGACTGTAATTTCAATTGACAGAGTTTTAACCAGATAGGATTTTAAGAATTTATCCTAAAACAGCTTCTAAGATTTAAGTACCGTAACGGCGAAAATAAAAGCATAAACAGCCTCTGTCCGTGTTTTGTTTTCTTCTTTTGTTTCCTACTTATAACCCTACCTTGACCAATAAGAGAAAAAGAGAAAGTGATGCAATGCTAACATGTCCTCCCCTAGTCTCTTCATTTCAGTACATCACCAAATGGCCAAAGGCACGTTAGAGAACTAAGAGACATGCGCATTCAAAGTGGAAGACTTGTTCACACCTCCCCTGAGTAGTGCCCCCACATGGTTCAACCGCGTAAACAGGTAACCGATAGCTTCACGAGGAGACCCCACTTATACCCATCTAAGCGTAGAAGCTAATTCCTTGTCATTTTCACATTCTGCTCACCAGCAACTAAAAAGCTTTGATACGGGAACTAATGGTTTAAGAGATTTTGTTTTTAAGTTTACAACTAAAACCACAGTCTCCACCTTCTCACAAGCTTGTCGCTGGGAGGTATTAATATTAAAAACCTTGCTTAGGGGACTAAATAGATTTCAGTTGTTCTATGAAGTTGGGATGCAAAGTTAAGTTGAAGAAGAAACCAAAATAAGAGCTACAAGATACAAGGTATGATGTGGTTACAAGTATATTTACCTATGTAGAAATCATATCAGGAGGGATATCTCCACTTAAAAAAGAAGTGTAATTAACCTTTAAAATAAAATCCTGTATTTTCCAGATTATATACCGACCACATTTCAAAAACAAGCATCAAAGGGGGGGGGGTGCAGTAACCAACATAGTAACTGTCTGCTAAGGAGAGAGCACTGCACTAAGTGCTTTACATACTCCCTGCGCACATACATACACAATCCTCACAACTACCCCTGAAGTATTTTCTGCCCATATTTTGTAGATGAGAAAAATGAAATCAAAGAAATTAACTCTCCAAACCACAAAACAAGTGAATGGAGGAGCTGGGACTTTTCATTTTGTCCTGCTTCCAAAACCCACCATCTCAGGGGGAAAGCGCAGGCCTTCATGCCCCACCCATTTGGTGCAGAGCCCACACCAGAAGCTAACTTTGCATAAGAAGCAGAAAAACAGCCCTAGAGCCAAGTAAACTTCCTCTATAAAGAAAACCAATAAGCTACAGTGGTGATGGGTGCCTCCATCCAAAAAGAGGGAGAGAGAAACTTTTAAAAACAAACAGATCAATGGAACAGAATAGAAAGCCCAGAAATAAACCCACACCTTTATGGTCAATTAATATTTGACAAAGGAGACAAAAAAACATACAATGGGGTAAAGACAGTCTATTCAATGAATGCTGTTGGAAAAATTGGACAGATAAGTGCAAAAAAAATGAACAAGACCACCTTCTTATACCACATACAAGAATAAATTCGAAATGGATTAAAGATTTAACTGTTGCACTCAAAGCATGAAAATCCTAGAAGAAAACATAGTAAAATCTCGGACATTTCTTGTAGCAGTATTTTTTCTGATGTATCTCCTCAGGCAAGTGAAACAAAAAATAAATAAATAAATAAATAAACAATTGGGACTACATCAAACTAAAAAGTTTTTGCACCAGGAAAACTATCAACAAAATGTAAAGACAACCCACAGATGGGAGAACAGAGTCACCAATGATACATCTGATAAGGGGGGTTAACGTCCAAAATTGGTAAAGAATTCATATAACTCAACACTGAAAAAACAAGCAATCCAATTTTTAAAAGGGCAAAGGACCTGAATAGACACTTCTCCAGACAAACAGATGATCAACAGACATATGAAAAGATGCTCAATACCACTAATCACCAAATAAATGCCAATTAAAACCACAATGAGATACTACCTAACACCTGTCAGAAGGCTATTGTCAATAAATCAACAAGTGCTGACTAGGAGGTGCAGAAAAGGGAACTCTTGTGCACTGCTGGTAGGAATGCACATTGGGGCAGGCACTGTGGGAAGCAGTATGGAGTTACCTCAAAACATTAAAAATGAAACTGCCTTATAACCCAATGATTCCACTTCTGGAACATATCTGAAGAAACCGGAAGCACTACCTCAAAAGAACATAAGCACCCCTATATTCACTGCAACGTTATTTACAACAGCCAAGATCACAGTCCAAGTGTCCATCAGTAAATGAGTGGATTTAAAAAGCTGTGGTACACTAGCACAATGAAATAATACTTAGCCACAAAAAAAGGAAATTTTACCCTTTGCAACTGCAGATGGACCTGGAGGGTATCATGCTAAGTGAAGTAAGCCAGTCAGAGAAGGAAAAATACCATATGATCTCACTTATATGTGGAATCTAATGAACAAAATAAACAAAATAGAAACAGACTCAGAAATACAGAGAACAGACAGAGAGCTATCAGAGGGGAGGGGGGTTGAGAGGTTGGGTGAAAAGGTGAAAGGACTGAACAATGACAAAAAAAACCCTCACAGACACAGACAACAGTATGGTGATCACCGGAGGGAAACGGAGGTGGGGGACACAGATGAGGTAAAGGGGGGTTAAGTGGTGATGGAAGGAGACTTGACGTGGGGAGTTGAACACACAATACAACACACAGATGATGTATTATAGAATTGTACACCTGAAACCTATATAATTTTATTAACCAATGTCACCCCAATAAATTCTATAAAAAAATTTTTTAATCCCTAGGAAGGTGAAAAACTAAGTTCATAAGGAGCTGTTGCTAAACCAAATACCTTTCAAATGAGAAGAGCTTTTTTTGCCACCCAAACCCACCTTTCCAAATAAAACACACTCTTTAAAAATTGTAATTACTGGCCCTTGCCAGGTGGTTCAGTGGTTGGTACACTGTCCTGTACACCAAAAGGTTGCAGGTTCCATCCCTGGACAGGGCATGCACTGAGGTTGTGGGCTCAATCCCCAGTCAGGGCAAGTACGGGACACAACTGAAAGATGTTTCTCTCTCACATCCATGGTTCTCTCCCTCCCTCTCCCCTCCCTTCCTCTCCCCCTCCCCTTCCTCTCTCTCTCCAAAATCAATAAACATATCCTCAGGAGCACATCTTTTTTTTAATTATAATTACCTGAAAAAAAGTTGTTCCAAGAGAGATTCATATTAAGAAATACTCCTGTGACATACACAGCTACACAAAAGAAAGAATTGTGGCCCTGACCAGGGCTTGGTTGGAGCATCATCACATATACCATAAGGTTGCAAGTTTGATTCCCAGTCAGGGCACACACCTAGGTTGCACGTTCAATCTCTAGTTTGCACGCATACGGGAGGCAATGGACCAATGTTTCTCTCTCCTGTTTCCCTTTCTCTCTCTCTCTCCCCTCTTCCACCCTCCGCATACCCCCTCCTTCTCCCTCTAAAATTAATAAACATATCCTTGGGTAAAAATTTAAAAAAAGAAAAGAATCGTTACACAATAGAATAGTCCATGCTGTGCCCTGACCAGTGTGGCTTGGATGACCATCATCCCACAAAGCAAAAAGTCCCCGCTTTGATTCCTGGTCAGGGCGCTTGCCTGGGTTGTGGATTCCATCCCCAGTGGGGTGAATACAGGAGGCAACCAACAGATGTTTCTTTTTCACATCAGTGTTTGTCTCCTTCTCTTTCTCTCTCCCTTCCTCTCTCTCTAAAATAAACAAACAAAAATAAAATAAAATAGTCCATGCTGTAGTTACTGTATATGTGGAACAGCCATGTTAATCTCTTGGTAAGAAACACCCTCAGCATTGTAACTTAGTAAATCCCATCCATTCTCAAATGTCCAGTATAACTATGTCAAAATATAGGAGGAAGAAAACTATCTACTTCACTTCAAGGGATGATTTACACTTACCTGGGGAGATAAAAGGGTAGACCTCAAATAAAGGTACTGAAGAGGTAGGACTTTCTACAGATTAACAAATGTCTGGAAAACTGGCTCTCCAAGCCGTGGTCTCTCTGTCATGACCACACTCACCACGGACTTTACTAAGTCCTCAGGACTGTGTTCCCTCATGGACATTTTACACATGCTATGTCACATACATAGAGACTACAACTACTGCTGCTGCACATAAAAAATATTAATTGCAATTTTTTACTTTATCTGAAGTCTGCTGATTTAGTCGAACTATAGCTACATATCTGTTCCTATCATGTAAGATATTCTGAATTACCTCAAGTTTTTGTCAGCGTGTGTGCACTCATTTTCCATCACACTACTTTCCGGCCTTAATATACATTATTCCCAAACCTCACTCTGCTCAAAATTCAAACAAACATATTGTTCTAATCTGTGAAGCCAGCCCTCATTACTGGAAAGTACTGCCTTCTGAGGCAATGAGAGACTTGAGGGAACTGCAACCCCATCATCCTTGTCATCATCCCCATTGTCCTTGAGCACGTGCATCGGGCACTGGTGTCTCTTCCCACATGTTCCTAAGATCACATGGTCCAGTGAGGAGTCTACGTGAGAACCAGGTTCTAAATCCAGAATCCCCACTCTTAACTGTTACGTTATACTGCCTCCAATGGTTATCAACAGCAGACCTAGTGTGTAACAACTTTATTTATAGACCATCTGATTAGTTTAAACTGTCACCCAGCCAGCATCAAAGCTGGCATTATTTTTATGTTTCTGAACTACTTGGTCACCTGATATGAAGAAGCATCTCATCGTCATAATAGGCTAAACACAATGATCTCCTAATTCTGTGGTCCTGACTCTTTAGGGTTTACTGCTGTCTTTATCTAGTTCCAGTTCCAGAGACATACGTGGGACCTTCGTTTTTGTCAGGTCAATATTTAGTCTGAGCATAGCATCAAATGAAAAGTCCCATAACCTGCCAGAGAGCACATGTCTGCTATGGCACAGCCTCTGGCTGTTAACACAAGACACAAGCTTCTAGAAACATCCTCGACACAATTTGTGAAGATACAAAGTTGCCACTACGGTTGGAAAGAGACTAAGGAAACCAATCACCAAGTATAAATTTAGTATTTAGTTTTATTCCTAATAATCTTTTGAAATGTGGCTGTTTGGAATATTTTCATAGACACAATCTCTAGCTATGAAACACAAGAAAGACAAAAACCACTTCACCTAACTCATATTGTGGCTGAAAGCAGAATGTGAGATGATCCTAGAAGTCAATGGGGCATGGGGTTGGAGAGGAAATGAAAGCTAATCCACTATAAGCTTCTTAAAGCCCTGCCCCATTTCTTATTCTAGTTTTCTATAACCACCCCCACCCTCATCCCATCCAACGGCAGAGAGAAGGCTCTCAGGGAGCAAACAGAGGAGTTGAGGCATATTCCATAGCAATGGGGAAGATAAGATGCAGGGCTGGCTACACGACAGGCTATACTAGTCTTTTTAAAAGGCAAGGAGAGGGGCCTAGCCACTGTGGCTCAGTTGGTTGGAGCATCATCCCATAAACCAAGAGATCACAGGTTCAATTCTCTATCAGGGCACATAGGTAGGCTGCAGGTTCAGTCCCCAGTCAGGGCACACATTAGAGGCAACAAATTAGTGCTTCTCTCCCTCTCTCTCCCCTTCCTTTCCCCTCCAATATCAATGAGCATGTCCTCAGATGAGGATAATAAAAGGGTAGGGGGAATGTAATAAAATAGGACTTATCACATAGTCCTGGCTCACCCCAGGTGACTAGAAACAGTTAAAATATCAATATTTGGCAATTCTGAAATCATCTCAGCTCTTCCTGATGGTCATACAAGTTTTTGGTGAAATTAAAATATTTGGTTATACCACCTAAGACATAGGAATCTGTATCATAAAACAGAGACTTCATTATAACCTAAATCCACACCGTGTTACAACCACTCCTTATTTAACCACATGATACAAGGGGAAATCCAGAAACCCCTGACCAAGATATTACTAGCAAAGTGTTCTACAGGTAGTTGCCATAATCACACTTTCAATCTTTTCTTTTCAAGATGTTACTAATTGCTCACAAGCTGCAGCTACAATGCCAAGAAAGGCATTATCTACCATCTTTATTTGAAACCTCCAGTCATACTAACAGACTCAAAGGCTCTCAAATCTTGACACCTCTCACTTTCATGTTCTCTTCACTAAGAAACAAAGTAAGCCATAACAATATTAATAGGTGCTCATTGTAATGAGTGACTGATATGTGCCAGGCATTGAAGAAGGCACTATTAACCTCATTTTGTAAGTAAGGAAACAGAGGCACAAAGGTTAATTAACTTGCCCACAGTCCCAAATGTAGCTTAGTCTTAGAACTAAGCTTTAAACCCAGCTGTCTGACTTCCAGAGCTCTTGTCTTTAACCTTTAAACCATGCTGGCTTTCCAATCTGTAATTATACACTTAAGGAATTTTTACATTGCTATCATTTTATCTGAAATTTTTCTTTTTTTTTGCGGCTGGTGAAGGAGGAATCTCTGACATCGTTATAATAGGTCCACACTTGTGTCTGGAGAAGTCTACCTACCTTGTCTTCTTTACATACCGGCCTCACACTATCTCATGCAAATTCCTCTCAAATTATCCTACATACAAAAAATTAAAGGGGATCTTTTCTTGCTTTGTATCACTGAGTAATTAGATTTTAGGGATCCTATAAACAAGAACTGATTTTGCTACTTTTGCACATGTACCATGTGAGCACTAGCCTAGTATTTAAGCTCAGAATCTATAATCAAATACTTGATCTTTTAAGTTGGGCTTTTAGTGGTTAGCAGTACATTTCTTGCTTTACTGTGAGTTTTATAGATTCTGGCATCACTCTTGTGGAACAGTCTTGGTGACGCAGCGTCTTGGTACCTAACGTGTTGACAGCAGTCTGGCAGATTAACACTACAAAAAGTGGCCCACTGTCTCCTTACATTAGGTCCAGGGGCCAGGCAGCCATGTTGAAATACCTGATTCATGATCCATCTATGCTGCACTCACGACATACACAGCAAGGAGCAAGGAGTGTAAGAGGTGGCACTGGGTGTGAATAAAGTGACATATGGCCATGAAACCTTTTTGCTGGAGACTGGAGGCTTAAATTCCAATTTCAGATGCATTCAGGTGACTCTCCATTTTGGTCAGGAAACAAAACAGAAAAATACAAATGACTGCAAACTGAAGTCATTGGGGTTTTTTTCCTCATTACTAGATTTCATTGATTCTAAGACATACTTCACTTTTGGTCACATTTCAATATATCAGAAATAGTATCTATCTTACAATTGATAGCATCTTAGATTTGGTGAACTACAATAAAATGTAGTTGCATGTATTCCGGATTGTAAGGTTTTCAAGTTTTACGTTACCATTAACCCATTTATTCATAATTAATCTAGGGAACAATGTTAACAACTTGTCTTTGTTTTCCCTTTTCTTATCTTCCTCTGTTTGCCACAGAAGATATAAAAAGAATGTTTGAGGTAAATGAAAGGTAATGTAAACTTCAAGGAAACAAAGCTTTGAAGCTACTTGATAGTAAGTGCCAAGCTGCTACCCTCCTGTGAAGAAAATGCAGCCTGAAAGGTCCTCCAGGCTGTATGCAGCCCAAATGTGTTTCTTCTATGAGAAAGACACAATTCCAAGGTGAAAGAGTTCCAGATGCTAAAGTCTTCCTACCAGCTTACATCAACTGACTCCAAGACACAATAAGCCTTTTAACTTAAGCTTGAAAATCTCAAGGGGTTTCTCCTCCACCTCCCAAATATCAAAATCATGCTCACACATTTAAACAATTAGGTGAGATGTACAGAAGCTAGCACTAAATGTGTCTGAAATTTGAGTGCTAAGTGTGCAGTTAATATTAACTAGTTAATATAGATTTCACCTATAGAAAATTTTAAAAACATGATTGTTTTCTTTCACTTCAGAAAAAAAGGGAGTCTTTTAAATTCAACTTACTGCAGAAAAAAAATTCTTTGGAATAGGAAAAAAGCCAAATACTGCTAAGGGACCTAGAAAAAAAGAAAAATCCCTAAGAAGCAAAAGTAGGGACTATTTTTCAGAAATATAACCAGTTAAAATTACTTTTGTCAAAAATGTTCCTGCCTACACCACAAAATACTAAAAAATTATCAGAGTCCTTCCTTCCATATAAGGTACCAGATGGCTTCTTGGGTTAGCTGCTATTGTTTTTCCTGATTACAAAAGTACTTTTCATTTTAAAATTTTAATATTAAAAAATAAAAATTAAAAGCCACCTGCAATCCAAATAGATAATATTTATTGAGTTCAACAATGCAACAAGCCCTGTGTGAAGTATTTTAGATGGTCTGTTGCATTAATCCAAATAAGCCTAGGAAGTAGGTACTGTTACCATCCCCTGCTTACAGCTGAAGAAACCGAGTCTTAGATAAGTTTAAAAATTTGCTGATTGTCATACACAGAGCTAAAAAGTCACTTGTCCAAAGTTACACATGCAATAAGCAGTTGACCAGTGATTATCAGATGCTTAATTCTGGAATCAAAGCTTTTAACTAAATGAAACTGCCATTCCTTAAAACTACTCATTTCTAAAACTGATGTATTTGTCCTACTTTCTTCCTGTGCTTATGATTTCATTTGTATAAAAGTGGGGCCATAGTCAATACATCATTTTGTACTCTATTTTCGAAACATAATTTGTGAAAGAATGTCCTTTCTTGTTCACAACAGTTGAGGGGTTTCAGGTTTTCTCTTAGGAGAGATACTGCTACAGCCAGAATGGCCATTTTAAGAGGTCCTGATATACATGTTCCCTAATTTTTCCCAAAATGTTTGTACTTACTGAACTTGGACAGTGGGGAGCACTCAGTTCTCATTATATTCTGGCAGCAACAAGAATTTTTTTTAATCTTCACTAATTTGATGAGGAAAAAGTATCTCATTTTAATTTGCATTTTTCTTATTACTCCATAATTTGGAAATTTTCATGTTTATTGGCAATTATCATTTTCTAAACATTGCTAACTTGTAACCTTTACTGCTTTTCCACTGGACTGCAGCTGTTTTTCTACTGCATTCACTCATAGAATATGTTGATGTGTCTTAATAGATCCATACCCACACATTACAGTAGCTAAAGTACAAAAACATGACAGTTCTTCCTAATATTGAACTCACTCACACTTTCACAGGAAAGTTGGATAGGACGAGCAGACCGACTTCGCCCTGCGGTGCCTGCACTTGTGTCGCCTTCTCACTTGCTCCTGGTCAAACCGCCATGTGATGCTTGCACTCTGAAAGGCAGACTATCACTACAGAACTCTGTCACATTATTCTGACTGTTTCCATGTTATAAGGATATTTGCAAAAATAAAGTCAAACTACATGTAAAAATAATTCCAAAATCTTTTTTTAATTTTTTAAAGGTACCCACTCTTTTTTTAATTTTTATTTATTGATTTTAGAGAGAAAGGGAGAGAGAGAGAGGGAGGGCTGGAAATAGAGAACATCAATTTGTTGTTCCAGTTATTTATGTGTTCATTGGTTGGTTCTTCTAAGTGCTGTGACTGAGTTAAACCTCCAACCTTGGTGTATTGGATGATGCTCCAACCAACTGAGCTACCCGGCCAGGGCCTGGCTTTTATTTTTTTTAAAAAAAGGCTTAATGTTTAATGTTTTGCCATTTCTCGACTTGCAAGTTGCATGACTTCATCATTAAGTAGCTTCATTCTGGAATCTTTCTAAAGTGATTTTTTTTTTTTACCTTTTTACAAATCTTATTCTCCTTAAATGTGTTCTATTTTGAATCTAATCTAACTTCAAAACATCAAACCTAAGTTCCCTTCAAAGCCATTCTCAGCTCCCTGCCGGGGCCCCTTGGAGGACAGGCTACTCAGTCCCCTCCCTGAGTCTCTCCTCTCCTCTGCAGTTCTCCACGCTGTAGTCACAGCTCCTCTGCCTGCTGGTTGGGCTATTTCAACAGCCTCTGACATTTTGCCTCTAATCCTTCTTCAACTGCAATCCATCACATGTTGCCAAACTAACCTTTCAACTCCATTTCCATCACGTAATGTAAGTTGGGATCTCACTCTGTATAAACTTCCAATTTCGCCATAGCCTACTACCCTCACCCTGTAGAGCCCTAGTGCCTGCCTGGCTGTCCCAGAAGCTGAGAGGAGGAGGGGCGTGTGTGGGTCCCTCTGCCCCAGCTCCTGCTCTCCCTAGGAAAACACTTGGGGCGAAGGTCCCTGCCCTGACCCCTGCAGGTTGCTCTGGGCTGGCTGGCTATTTCCTGCTGGGACCCTTGGCTCACAGTATCTCCGTGATATTGTTCATGTTTTATTTCTCAGTTCCTCCAACCTATCAAAAGAGTGTGCTAATTTCTTTCTCCACTACCAAGTCCTGTACTGGCCACGCTCAGTCGCTACTACACTGACAGCATCATATCTTCAGCACTTAATTACACACTGTGCTGATTTGTCCCAATCTTCACGTGCATGTTGACATTCTTAGTATATCCCACAGAACCTTAGTGCTTAAAACTCCAAATAAGCACCCCTTCACAAACATTGCAGTCACACCTAAAAGTCAGCAAGAATATTCTAAAGATCTGCACACTCATAATTCTTACCCATCTTTAAAAGGAGTTAATAAAATAACTTTTATTATAGTCTCACACACAAAAAATTGCCATTTACTCTTCAGAGACGTAAATCTGAAAACACTGTTACATTTTTTCCTTGTCATTACTAGCTAAGTCTTTTGCATTCATTAACGTCCTTTCTAGAGCTGACGTGGGTATGGCCTGTACCAAAGCTCTAACACAGGGATGCCAAACTCATTTTCACCAGGGGCCACACCAGCCTCACAGTTGCCTTCAAAGGGCTGAATGTAATTTTAGGACTGTATAAACGTTACTACTCCTTAACTAGGGGCAAGGAGCTCTACATTCAGCTCTTTGAAGGCAACCGCGAGGCTGATGTGGCTCCGGTGAAAGACAGTTTGACACCCTTGCATCTAACATGAATTTGGATAGGTCCAGTTTTCCCAAACCCCACTCCTGAAAGCCTGCTGTTGAATCCAAGCTTGTAAGGCAGGTGTCTGCCCCAACCCCAGTGTCACCAAATGGTTGCTCGGTGCTAACATGACCCACTCCAGTACAGGTCCTTAGGAAATGCTCACTTCAGCAAGAGATCCCCTTCCAAAAGGATTTCAGTTGCCAGTTTAAGTTTTTTCTCCAGCACAATATTATAACAAGAACATTATTGCATGTTAACCTACAAAAGCACTGGATTAACTCATACTGCACCTAGAGCACCTAATCAAAACCATGTTACCATGGGAAACTGCGCCAATCAGATGCCAGGAACATGGTGAAGGGCTCTGTCCCAGAAGGCAGGACTAAGTCTCATCTCCTCTTCTTCCACGCATGTTCTGGAACAGCTGGGAGATAACCAAGCAGGGGGTGGTACCTGTCACTGAGGAGGCACAGAGGGGACAGGCCTCAGGTTGAGGGCAACATCACACCATCAAGACAGCCTCAATACTGAGTTCAACCTGCCCAGCTGCACTCAGAGGCCTCTCCCACGGAGTGGGGCTGGAGGTAGGCCCCTCCCCGCAGGCAGCTGTGCTCTGGTGGAGGGCTGAGGGGCAGGAGCTCAGGCAAACTCACAGTCATAGCGGTGAGGCACTAACTGCAGGAAGGGAGGGAGGGGGTTCCCCCACCCACCGGTCACTGCCCTGCTCTCCTCTACTGCAAACAACAGCAGTAGCCTAGCAAGCCTGGAACCGGGCTCTAACAGCCAAGTGGGTGTCAGGGATGGTGCAATGTCACAGAAGGAACAAGGATGCCAGGACACAAGGACACTGTGCCCATGGAGGAAGAAACCTGCAGAGCAGGAACCACCAGGATGCGGGAACAGGGCAAAGGACATCACACAGGCTGGAGATGTAGAGCTGAGGTTCACAGGAAGGGCTGTGCTGCCTTTTCAGGCTTTCGTTCTGCTTTGTAGAAAGGAGGTAATGTTAGGAAGACTTCAGATTTTAGACAAGCTGAGAATATAAAGGACAGAAGTTCGGGGGAGATCCTGGAAATAAAAACACAGATTTAGCAATTAATCACATGATAATAGGAGCTGAAGCTGTGAGCCTAAGCTAGACCCTAACAAAGCCAAGATGAAAACCCTGAATACAGGCTGTATTTACGGAGTAGAAAAAGAGGAATGGAGAACCGAGAGAGCATGGGAGGGAAGGCCCAGGACCCTAACAATACCTCGGTGCCAAGGTCTGGGAGCTGAGTTTCAAAGAGGGTAGGGAGGTTAGTGAGAAAGAAATGAGAAGAAAAGTGAGAAAGACAGCTGAGAAAAAAGTTCCATGTAAGTATTTCCTTTACCTTCCACCTGACATCCTGTCTCTTCGGTAGGATTATGCTACCAAGTCCTCAAGAATTGCAGTGACCCACTCACCGAAGTATCTTTAAGATGGCTCATTTTAAATGTACCGCATGCCCTTGAAAATAACACTGGCTTGAAATGGGTTGCCCTAAAATTGTTACTGCTGCATATTAAATCAATTTTCTTTTTGTACCACATAAACTAGAACTATACATAAAACAAGTTTTTTATTATTCCGTGCCAGTAATGGAAAAAAATTAACAAATGCATACAAAACATGCTACAGTCCATCTCTTTTAACACCACCTTTAAAGCGGACTACGCTTTCCCACTCCTGACCACTTGTCCATTTTTACCTTTTGCATTAATTGGTATGCCAAATTGCAGCTGCATTTCATCCATTTCTTTGTAACAGAAGAACATTACTTGCAAAATTGCAAACAATTTTCTAAGATTATATGAGTATCCATTTTTCTAAATTGCTTTTGGTGTAACCTAACATATTGGTCTAAACACGTAGCCTTTAAAACAAAATGTTAAGGTTTTATTTATTTATTTTTAGAGGGAAGGGAGAGAGAGAGACATCAATGTGTGGTCGCCTCTCATGTGTCCCCAATTGGGAACATGGCCTGAAACCCAGGCATGTGACCTGACTGGGAATTGAACCGGCGACCCTTTGGTTCACAGACCCATGTTCAGTCCTCTAAGCTACACCAGCCAGAGCAACATGTGGCCTTTTAAACTTTAAAGGACATCAGAAGCGCATAGATAAAAAATGCACATTCTACCAGCCAAGATGGAGGCGTAGGTGGACACACTATGCCTCCTCCCACAACCAAAATTAAGGACAACAAAGATTTAGAAATAAGAAAACAACCAGAACTGATAGAAAATTGAACTGTATGGAAGTCCAACTCTTCATCCAGACCAGTAAGAGGGGCAGGGTTGCAGCAGGAAAAAGTGGAGGCTGGCAGACCCAGGTGCGCAGGCAGCTGTGGTTGGAAGATCCCAGGTGTGCAGGCAGCAGCTCGCAGACTCCAGGCACACAGGTGGCGCCTAGCAGACCCCAGGCAAGGGGTGGCAACGGTGCAGACCCAGTGAGGCTGTGCAAGGAGGCTGGCTGACCAGGCGGTCCCACATTTGCTCACAGATAATCCAGGCAGAAGAGACTGGAATCGGGAGAGAGCGGAGCAAGCGCCATTGTTCCCTCTTGGACCCCGCCCCCACATACAGCATCACTACCCAGCAATGGGGCTGCCCCGCCCTGGGGAACACCTAAGGCTCCACCCCCAATACGTAACAGCCACCACCAGACCAAAAGAAAACCCAAAAGTGGCTCAAATGGGAGAACAAATCAAAGCCTCAGAGCTAATTCATCTAAGCGACAAAGAGATAGCCAACCTATCAGATGCACAGTTCAAAGCCCTGGTGATCAGGATGCTCACAGAATTGGCTGATTTTGCTCACAAACTAGATGAACTTGAAGGCTACAATAAGCAAAATGAAGGAAAATGCACAGGGAACCAATAGAGATGGGAGGAAAACTGGGACTCAAATCAAAGGTGTGGACCAGAAGGAAGAAACAAACATCCAGTCAGAAAAGAATGAAGAAACAAGAATTCAAAAAAAGTGAGGAGAGGCTTAGGAACCTCCAGGACATCTTTAAACATCCCAACATCCAAATTATAAGGGTACCAGAAGGGGAAGAGGAAGAGCAACAAGTGGAAACTTATCTGAACAAACAATAAAGGAGAACTTCCCCAATCTGGCAAAGGAAATAGACTTCCTGGAAGTCCAGGAAGCCCAGAGAGTCCCAAAGAAGGTGGACTCAAGGAGGAACACACCAGGGCACATCATAATTACATTAGCCAAGATTAAAATGAAGGAGAGAATTCTAGAAGCAGCAAGGGATAAGGGCACAGTCACCTACAAAGGAGTTCCAATCAGACTATCAGCTGATTTCTCAAAAGAGACCTTACGAGCAAGAAGGGGCTGGAAAGAAGTATTCCAAGTCATGAAAGGCAAGGACCTACATCCAACATTGCTCTACCCAGCAAAGCTGTCATTTAGAATGGAAGGGAAGATAAAGTGCTCCTTAGATAAGGTCAAGTTCAAGGAGTTCATCACCACCAAGCCCTTATTATATGACATGTTAAAGGGACTTACCTAAGAAAAAGATGATAAAAAATAGGACAGTAAAAAGACAGCAAACTCACAGATATTAACCACCACACCTAAAACAAAAGCAAGCTAAACAAACAGCTAGAACAGGAACAGAACCACAGAAATGGAGATCACATGGAGGGTTAGCAACAGGGGAGTGGGAGGAGGAGAGAGGGGGAAAAGGTACAGAGAATAAGTAGCATAGATGGTAGGTAGAAAATAGACGGGGAGGGCAAGAATAGCGTGGGAAAAGTAGAAGGTAAAGAACTTATGATACATGGGCATGAACTAAAGGTGGGGAATGTGGGTGGGAGGGGGTGTGCAAGGTGGAGGGGAATGATGGAGGAGAAATGGGACAATTGTAATAGCATAATCAATAAAATATATTAAAAAAATTCAGATTCTAGATAGCCCACAGAGATTTCAAGTCAGTGAAACTGGTATGGGGTTGCGGAGTCTGCATTTTTAACAAGTATCCCAGATGACTGTGTTGATTCTAAAGCCTGATAAATATCTACTTTATTAGTCATTCTATTATTACCAGATGAACTTTTTAAATAATTACATAAGATCCCCCAAATCATCTATCAGACCCATTTTGCAGGTTCCTTGAAGAAAAAAGATGAAGAGCTACCTCAGTCCAGCTCAGAATTCCCGTCTTCCTTGTGCACCAATGGATGCATGATATCTGCAAAACAAGCTTCTACCTTCTAAGTTCTGGAGAGGTGAAAGGGTGAGGGACCAAGAACCTCGTTGAAAAGCTGCAGGATCAAGGCCATCTTTCACTAGCTTTCTGTCCCCAGAACAGTAGACATTTTCTATGCAGATGTCTCCAAACAGTAAAAAAGGGAAAGCTGGGGTTCCTTTCAGAAAACCAAACATTGGAAGAATAAAAGCTACACAAGGAAATCTCATAAGGATATGAATTAACACTGTAATGCTCTGAATCAAAAAGCCTAGTGTAGGTGAAACACATCCAAGCACACAGCAGATTCAGCAGCTAGCCCAAACAGTCTCTTTTAGAGGAACTAAGGTAGCAAAGACTCATTTTCAGGTTTGCCAAGTGATGATGATGATGATGATGATGATGATGATGATGATGATGATGATGATGGCAATGATCCACAAAGGATAATGCCAATGATGTGGTCATTTCCCTGAGTTCTAAAAAGCCTATACACATAAAGAATGACAGTCGAGCCTCAACATCAGCCATTCTGTGAGTCAAAACCTGGGTTTCTGCTCAGGTGCTCGCATAGGAACTGCCTTTCATTCGCCACACCAAGACAGTGAAACACAACGACATGCATCTTCCACCTAGAGCATGGTGGCACTGCCTGTCAGCCAGCACTCTGCGACAGCAGCATCACCACCTGAGGGCTCAACCATGCAGGGCAATTACCATGTCTTTGTACCATGTCCTTATTCAAAGGCACAGAAGGCCGAGTTCTCCTCATCCTGCTGAACTCTAGGAACTAAACGGGAATGGCTCTCAGCAGTAACACTAGCCACAAAATTCCTTATAAACTTGAAGTTTCTTTCAGACACCACAGCATATTTTTATTTTTGTCTTTAATAAGAAGGAAAAAAGAAAACTTAAAATGCTAATTCTGGTTATAAACTTGGCTCTGAAACTTTACACATCAAGACAAAAATTAAAATTTTAAGTCCACCAAAAATAGTAAAACTTAACTTATAACTAGAAGCTCACTGTACTCTAGTTGACAGCTTGTTCAATTATGAAGAAAAAAAACTATGAAACCTGTACAAAATCTAGAAATATATCACCACAGAATATTCCTATGAAGCAAAGTAGCATTCAGATTTTGGACTTTTTCTTTTTATAAAGAAGATAGATGTCTGCAGATTTATACACTGAGTTTTACACCTATTTAAATGATGCAATATGGCTGGAGAAGGCCAACTGTTGTCTTGTGTGTCAGCAAAATGGTTTGCAAGTGCTTCGTGGAGGCTGCTTATATACCCAGGTTAATGCATCTATGAAGAACAAGAGTGTAGCATCCTGGGTCTTTTCAAGTCCTGTGCAGTGAGAAAAAGATGCTAAGTAAATTAATACATCCTATATAAACACTGGAAAGAAAGTTTGAGGAAAACCAATTCTGTAGCAAGCTGAATACTTTGATGTTGGCTACCTCTTAGATGGACTGATAAATGAAAATAGGGCTGGGACACGAGTAACACTTGGAACAAGCAAGTGCCTTACGTTGACAATGTTTGAGATCGGTACGATATGACACCTGAGGAAAGGAAATGTCTGACTATAATCCATTGAGACACCTTTGAGCCTCACAATTTCTCTATCAGAGATAGTCCTCAAAAGCACAGATGTAGAAGTTCTTGACAAATGTCCTTCCCGCCCTCCTAAGGCCTAAGTCATCTTGGTGAGATCAACCAAAGCAACTTCTGCAGACAGGTTTAAGCTACAGCCTATCCTGATTTGAGTCCCAACTCCACCATTAAGAGCTGTGATCTTGGACAAATTTATTAAACAATCTCTAAAACTCTGTTTCCTCACCTATAAAATGGCAGTTACTGTTCCTACCTCAGCATTTTGATTAATCATACTTTGGTATTTAGTGGAAACAGTTATGTAAAAAAGTTTCAGCAAAATGCAAATTCACATAAATTTTTTGTGAAAAAAATTCGATTTTACACATTTTATTTTGATTTTTGATACTGATATTTTGATTTTGAAACATTTTTTCAAATTTGCAAAGATGAAGAACAGTACAGGAACTCCCACACATCGATATTTATCGAATGTTTATACTCTGTCCCCGTTTTTTTTCTCCTTAGAGTCATGGGTAAGTGAAAATAAAACAGTATAAAATAAAAAGCTGTCTACACTCCATCTTTTCAATTTTCATGCCAATCTGGATAGCAGTGGAATTCCAAGGAGGATACCCCACAGTCTTACCCTTCCTGAAGGAGGGGTTTCCCTCACTTTCTAGTTGCAACTCTCCCAAGACTCTGACCCCAAATCTACTCTCATTTTAGATACCCTCTTTTCTCTTTCTTAAGCAATAAATAAAATTCCAAGGGAAAGGACTGAATGAAATGTTCTTTGAGAACTCCCTGGAGCACTCTGGTCTGCACTGGAAATGGCTAATGTTGCAGAACTGACTGGATGTGCCCCACCACTTTACATCTAGGACAGCATCTCCCATTTTCTGAGAAATGCAGGTTTGGGGAAAAGAAGGAATGGCTGGTTCACTAGCAAGACAGCTGCAATCTGGTTAGCAGATGAGCATCTTCACAGCCAGAAAAGAACTGCTCCTGCAAATCTGTCCTGGTCAGTACCTGGGATATGTGAATCACCTCTGCAGAACTGGGAGGATTAGGTAAGTACCACCTAGTCACACACCTGAACAAACACACACAGACATTCCCTAATGCCTACTCCTGAAAACAGTGAAAACCACGTAGCCAACCACCACTGCAGGCCACTCTCTTTTCTAGTCATAATCTAAGATTAGGGGGACTTTTTAACTTAAAAACAAAATCAAAACACATGGTTTGATAAGTGCAATGAGTAAGAGTGAGCTACTAACTACTAAGCAAATATGCCCAATGCTATACTAAATACTTTAGAAAGAATTCCTCCTTTAATCATCCACAATCACTCTGGGTAGTTGATAATATTATTTTCATTTTTATGACTCACTAGCTAATCTGTCTGATGTCACAGCTCAAGTTCTCAGCCACCGGGAAGGTGGGGGGAACCTCCACAAGAACAATTGTTCTCATCTCCATGGAAGGAGGAGGAAATTAAAGGTGATGAGCACAGAACTTGGTCGTCTTAGGTGCCGAACATCCCAAGACCTACGGCTCCACAAGTGCGGTGGGCGCAAGCAGAGGAAGCATGGACAGAAACAGCCTGGGCCGACAGGCCACAGCAATACGGAATGACAGAGGATTGCAGGGTGTTGCCTATAGAGACAGCAATGACGCAAGCCTCAAAGCTGGTCTAGACAGCAAGGTGGCATAATGCTTACACATACAGATTCTGAAGAATGACCAATCTGGGTTCAAATTCCTCCCTCCACTGCTTGCTTGAGTTGTAGGAACCTGGGCAATTTGACCTCTCAGTCCAAGTATCCTCATTGGTAAAGTAGGGTTAATAATTCTACCCATTTCCTACAGCTGTTCTGACAAGTAACTGAAACAATCCATGAAAACACTTAGTATAATACCTAGCTCCCTGGAAATGCTCAATAACTGTTACTTGTTGGGTTGTTACTGTTATTTTTAATGTTGTGGTGGTATTTCTGCACATTTTAGTTGACTGCCCCAACACACACCTAATAAAGAAAATAAACACTGTTCGATCAAGATTTTTAAATTCTCAAGATGTGCCTTCATGATTTTAATGACAAAATCAATACACTTACAATAAGCTGAAGCAAAAATTCAAGCACAAACAAGGTCAGGTGTACAATAATATAAAATACTGCAATGGAGACTTACTTTTTTAAGTTTACCTTGAGAGCCCTGGCTGGGTAGCTCAGTTGGTTAGAGTATCCTCACCAACTAAGGCATATTTTTTATCATACACCGGTGTTCAAGCTGATTTTATTATTCACTTACTGAGATGGCAAGCACTGCCTTGGAAACTAAAGGCATGCACCCTACAAGGGAGTTTTCCCCATTTGCCTGCTAAGTATCATGTTAAAGATAGTTTTTAGGTGTGTGTATTAAAATAATATATATATTTGATAATTATGTATTTTAATCCTCATCCAAGGACATGCTTATGGATTTTATAGAGAGACAGGGAGTGGGGAGGGAGAGAGAGAAACATCGATCACCTGCCTCTTGCACATGCTCCAACTGGTGATCGAATCCAGTTATGTGCCCTGACCAGAAATTGAACCTGCAACTTTTGATGTATAGGACAGTTGTCCTCAACCAACTGAGCCACCCAGCCAGGGCTTTGTAATTATGTTTCAAATATCAACAGAACAGATTTTAAAATGTTACACTTCTTTCAGAAGGATAAAAAGAGAACAGATTCTTTAATCAGTTAAAGTAGTCCCAACTTGCCATAGAACTAGGAAAAAAATGAATTACTGAGTTACTATCAATACATACCCTTCATCAGACATAATGCAAATAAAATATGGTGTGGAAACCTCTGACTTTTAAGTGGAGGACACCAGGGAGAGTAAGTGACTTGTCAAAACTAACACATGTGTCCAATTCCCTGCCGCTCCCTACACAAAGGCTCCATGACAGTGGCACTCTGCCCACCCCCATGTTGATGAAGCACAGGGTGGAAAACCAATCTGCTGCCTCCAGGCCACCGCTGAAGGGTGGGGGTGGGAGAGAAAGAGCCCCAAATAAACATCCTTTTTATTCTTCCACTAAAACCCACATCACAGGAACCTGCATACAGCTTTCCACTTAGTATTTACACCTTTAAGAAGGCAATGATTTCTTTAACCATAACAATACACTGTTGATGGGACCAAATGAGAGAATATATTTTTAAAGATTTTTGAAAAATTTAAAACCAGTAAGTTGAAGAAACTGTATTAGAAGTAAACTGCCACAGAATAGCTGGCACAAGCGATCTGTAGCTAAGTTAGCATACACAGCTTTTCTTCTGTTCTACCATAAAGGAATATTACTAGCCCTACATTTATCCAAATAGCCCTCGAAACCACTTACGGTGAAAGTAAAACTTGCTTCTTTCCTATCTTGCAAGATGGTGGGTGAAAAAACTGAGAAGCTGGATACTAAGAAGAAACCTGAAGCCAAGGTTAAGAAGGGTAACCTCAAGGCCAAGAGGCCTAAGAAGGGGAAGCCCCAATGCAGCCAAAACCCTGTGCTAGTCAGAGAAATTGGCAGGTATTCCTGGTCAGCTATGTATTCCCAAAAGGCCATGTACAAGAGGAAGCACTCAGCAGCTAAATCCAGGACTAAAAAGAATAAGGAGAGCTCTGGCCAGCGAGGCTCAGTTGGTTGGAGCGTCATCCCGTAAACTGAAAGGCGCAGGTTCCATCCCCAGTCAGGGCACATATGCCTGGGCTGCGGGTTTGGTCCCAGGTCAGGGCTCCTAAGAGAGGCAACTGACCAATGTTTCTCCCTCACATTGAAGTTTCTCTCCCTGTCTCTCTCCCTCCCTTCCCCTCTCTCTAAGATCAATAACCATGTCCTCTGGTGAAAATAAAAAATAAAATAAAATAGTTCTCTTTAAAAAAAGAAGAAAAAGAAGAAAGTTCTTGCTACTGTCACAAAACCAGCTGGTGGCGACAAGAATGGTGATACCCAAGTGATTAAACTTCCCAAAATGACTAGATATTACCCTACTGAAGATGTGCCTCAAAAGCTGTGAGCCATGGCAGGAAACCCTTCCATCAGCATGTGAGAAAACTGCAGGCTGGCATCCCTCTCCAGACCATGCCGACCATCCTCACTGGGCGCCACAGAGGCAATGGGGTGGTTTTCCTGAAGCAGCTGAGCGGGACCCTGTTTCTTGTCAGTGGACTTCTGTCCCATAATTGAGTTCCTCTGCACAGAACACACCAGAAATTTGTCATTGCCATCTCCACCCAAATTGATATCAGTGGTGTAAAAATCCCCAAACATCTCATGGATGCTTACTTCACAAAGCAGTAGCTACACAAGCCCAGACACCGGGAAGATGAGATCTTTGACGCAGAGAAAGAGAAAGACGAGATTACAGACTGGCACAAGGTTGATCAGAAAGCCACGGACTCGCAAATGCTGCCAAAACCAAAGCTGTCTCTCAGCTGCAGGGCTACCTCTGCTCTGTGTTTGCTCTCACAAATGGCCTTTATCCTCACAAAATGAAGTTCTAAATTTCTTATGAAGAACCTAATTAAACATCTGATCTGTTAAAAAAGGAAGGAAGGGAGGGAGGGAGGGAGGGAGGGAGGGAGGGAGGGAGGGAATCTTGCCAATGAAGCATGTCCCTACAACCAGTGTAAGTCCATAAATTAACCTGTAAAGACACACAATCTTGCCTTCCCTGAAGGCGACAGGAAGGACCTTGGTGGACTTGACCAATTCATACTGACCACCAGAAAAGCCAATGAGGAACACTGTCAATAAAAATACCTTTGAAATAGACCCCAAAGCACAGGCAATGAGTCCTAGGAACAGTATCTTTATGCATACCAAAACCAAACTCTGACCCATAACAAAAACAAATGGATGCTAGTGTTACCTATACAAACTGGCAAAAACTAAAATACAAATACTTCCCTCAACAAATGGTTTCAAGATAAATGCTCAGGGTTTCCATAGTTTATTTCATTGAATATTAAAGTCAGCAACTTAAAAGCTTTTCTGTTCTGGATTTATCAGTTAGCATCTCTCATTTACTACCAACCATGTTATATAATCCCCTTTTTATAATAATTGAATAAAGTGACTTCTTAGGTAATTTACATGTAAAAGCAGTTCACATATACACTGAAGATCAAGTAAGTATTCTGACCAAGGATGCTATTTTTTCCACAATTATTTAAGTAATGTATTCATTTCTACCACACCCATGTATGACTGCAATGAGGTCCTAAAATACAACTCCCTCCCTCCACTGAGAGCACAGTTGGACCAACTAGCTATCTGTTGAGGGCCCAAGGACCTTGTCCCAATATGTAACTAGCAACAGAAAGCTGCCTGGAGAATGTGGAGACACAGAAGAACAAAATGTAGCAAAGTCTGCTTACCACAGGATTCTAATCTCAATCTATGATAATTACACTCATACAAAGTGCTACATAGTAGGCAAGGAAGAAGCAAAGTGCTTGCTACACATTAGGCAAGGAACAAAGGAAGTGTCACATGTTAGACAAGTAACAAAGGTTCCTTCCCCTCTCCCTTTTCACTGACCCCCAACAGCAATCCTTAGTAGGTTCACCATGCACCAACATCTTGGGTGAAGCTAGCAAATTATTTTGGAACGTTTTGGAGTGCTACTAGACTACATCAGTCATTTGCTACAAGAATTCATGAACTTCCTCTTCAAATCTAGTCCTCAGGAGCTCCCTGTCTCAGTGAACAGCATCACCAGCCAGGGGAATACACTAGAAACCTGCATTCCCTGACACATTTCTCTTCCTGAGAACAAATCTATCCTCAAGTCCTATTCATTGAAACTCCTAAATATTTCTCAAATCTGTCCGTTTTTCTCCATCCCCATGGTCATCAATCTAGTCCAAGGCATTATTTCTCCATGCCATGGACCACAACAATAGCAGGCAGGATGCTGTTCCCCATCTATTCTCCCTCCCCTGCCCCACCCATCAATTTAGTCTTCAAGTCTGCTCATGTCCAGCACTGCTTCACACTCATTGGTTCACTCTGCTGCTTTTTTAAAAATCTCAAATTCCATATCCTATAAGTCCTTCCCAAGCTGGCCTTTACCTGCCTCTTGAGTCTCATCTAGCTGCTCTCTGTTGACTTCAAACACATTGCATCCCTCCAGGTTGCCTTGTCCTGCTCCCTTCTTCTACCATCACTTGGACAGCACTGTTAAAGCCATTCCCAAAGAGTAGCACTCCACACAGCATCGCATGCCTATGATACCGCAGTAGCTTTATTTATCATATGTGTGGGCCTGCCATACCTTCTCATGGCACCACGGTGCTCCTAACTTGTATATACCCATCACCTTTCGGGTGGCAGGTACCCAATAAATACTTGAATCGATGAACAAGAAAGCAGATGAAACAGGAAAACTGGTCACAGTCCAGAGCCAGTTGCCACCAGAGCCAAGACTGACAGCCACAGCAGCAGTGAGGCTAAAATGGTAAGGAAAGGAAGCTTCTCTGATTCCACATTGGCCTAAACAAACCATTGGCCCAAGGACCAATCAGCCTTTTACTACCAAGCTCTGTGTCTTCACTACTACTCTACATTATTTTTACTTTTTAAAAGGTAGTCTTTAACTTTCAAAGTAAAAACAAAACATAACCCTCAAGAAATACTTCACTGAGAAAACTATCATGTTTGCAGTCAACTAACATTAGTTTAAAAGAACAGGAATCAAAAACAAACAAACAAAAAAGGTACAGGAATCTAGTTACGGTAATGAATACATGCTTATAAAATGAAAACAGTAATCAAACCCTGAAATAATTATCCCTACATTTTTCTAGATGGATAATCATAGTTTCCCCACCACCCCCTAACCAAGGAGGGGAAAAAACCTCCCTACACATGGCACCAAAAAAGCAAATAAATTTTGTTGGCTTAGGAACATCTTTAAGAGCTATGTTAGCAGATGCTGCATGATTCTTAACCTGAAAGGTATTCTAAGTCAGAATGTAAGAGGGAGAGAGCCGGACTCTTCCAGAGCCAGCGCAGCCATCCTGCAAACACAGCCCAGCGCCTGCCCAGCAGCGGCACCAAGCTAGGCACCGGGAAGGCAGCTGCGAGCAGGCCAGCTCTGCAATAACTGGGTGACCAGCCAGAGGCAACTCATTTAATTAATCTCTCTGGGCTTTAGTTTCTCACTCTGTAAAATGAGAAAGTTTGACTAGCTCTCTAAGGTCCTCACGCTCTAAATACCCAAAGATTCATTAATGATTGTAAGGTAAATTTCTATTTGACAATATCATTATGATTTCCTATTCCTATTTGTAATTTCCTATTGGTATTCATAATCTCTATTTCCTATTGGTAATTTTTATCATGCAGGTGTAATTTCATTTAAGATTTTTAATATACTGATACAAGTAAAATAAAAGAGCAGTAGTAGTGTTTTTAATTACCTCCCCAGCTCTTAATAACCACCATAATCAGCTACGGACTTCTGCCATAATTGCAACCCGACCTAACACCCAAATTAAAATAAATCATTGCATCGTCATATTTTTGTAGAAAAATTAAGTGATAATTTACTCCCAATTTATTTTATATTTTAACATTATCCATCATCTTTGAATATGTTTTTTGAGAAGACAAAATAATAAAGCTATCTAATGAAAAAAAGAAATTTTTATCTCCTATACTAATAAAGATACAATGGCTTTAGAAACTTGGGAAGATATAATACTAAATTCTTAATTTCTAATGGCATATAGAGAACAGCTTGTAAAAAAAATAAAAGCTACATGAATGTGTCCATGTGAATAAAAAAGATAACTGAAGTCACACAGCGCCAGTATGTGCCTGACATCATCTCAACATTCCCCAAAATGCTCCTTCTCCGTCTTTTTCAGTGACTCTAGCTATGTGACCCGTTATCTACTTTAGCCCTTGTTTACAGCTAGAAAGCATTTGAATACTAAAGTAAAACAATTTAGTACAAAGCTGAAGTTTTAAGGGCCATTTTTTTTTTTTTGTAGTCACACACTTTGCTCAGCCCTGACCAAGCATTTTTATTCTTGCAATGCCTTATTTATAGTAGATGTTTATAAGATGACCATGGTGTCTGCTATCAACCCCTAAAGGCCATATATGGATATGAATAATAAAGGATAAAAAATCACTACTCCCTTGAAAGTTAATCTGAGAAGTGAAATGTATTTGGTTAGCTATAGCACTCTCTCCTACTAGAGGGTAAACTCTCTGAGGGAAAGCACCGCCCCCTTCGTTTGCCATTTACACGCTGAAAGCTTGCCACTGACTGGTGAATCCAAAGTAACTGAAGGGACATGACTACACCGCAGGCAGCCCTTCCTGCGCATAGGGAGTAAAACACGGTAAGCCTAGCTTTGCAATAATGACTGTGAACTTGGCATGTAGACTGTTACGAGTTATACAGCACATACAGAAGAGCACTCAGACTGTATTGTCTTAGAGAAAAATAATTTTCTTTTGACCAAATTGCTTAAAAACTATATTACAGTACATTGACTGCATCTGTATGAAGAAAGGTTGTAACTTATCTTTGACACAGTATTTTAAAGTATTCCTGATGTATTCATCTTAACTCAATAAAAGTAACACTCGTGAAAAAGTTTTGGAATTGGTCCTGTCAGTTGAACTGATTAAAAACTAGATCAAGTACAATAAATCTATGAACTAAGTTTCTAGAGGCATTATTTTAAACTTGACTTCTACATTTTCACCTTGAAAAAAGTGTCATTTTTTCCTCAAAAGGAGAAAGTAACCCTGGAGTTTTTAACCATCACCATTACCTATGTATGACCTACATCATTTCTCTACCCTGACTTTTATGTTAAGACACAGAAAAGGAAGTTAATTTAAATATGTCCATTGATAAAACCAATATAACTAGAGTGCAAAATGGACATGCCAGTCTTTTATTAGCAGAAGTAGTAGTAGTAGCAATATTCATTTCTTATCTAGAAACTCATTTCGATCTTGAAACCTAGAATAGAATTAATCAAGCTTCAATTTACTGGCTTGCACACAAGGAGAAAAAACAAAATATGAAAAGAATATAAATGATAAAGTCTATAGTGCTGGAAAACAATTCTTGAGTAGCATGGTGAGGATATTCACCTGTTAAAGCCTCCCAAAGATCCATTACGTTCCTTTATCAGGTTACCAAAAAGGAAGGAATGCCGTATTTCAACTCTTTGGCAAAATAAGAAAATTTAGTTCCTAAAACTTGCTGCAAGCCTCTTTTCATTTCCAAATTGTTTACTTAGTAACTTTTTTCTACAGTACAGATTTTTCTCAGGGAAAATAAACTTTTCCTGAGCAAATCTGGAAGACATAAAATGTCTCCTACTTATTATCACCTAGAAAGGCAAACCACGTGCCCCAAGCATCTAGCTTTCAGCCTCTTTATTATCATTGTCAATGAATGGGCCCCAGTCAAATGAAAGCTGCCATTTTAGGGTAAAGACTGTAGAGCTTCTGTTGTGCAACAGCAAGACAAAAACACTCTGCGACAGATGTACTCTGGGGGGCTGGGAGGCGGGTTCAACTCCATAAAATCACTGCCCAAGTTATTTCTGAAATAAGAAGGACCCAGTACTTACACATTACTACAATCTAAATGCAATTATAACTGGGGATAAATCAGGTTCCCATGCTAAGGTCACTAAGATTTTTTTTTTGTCATCGTCAGAACAGATCTGTGAGGAAATCCAGACAAGTTTTTATTTTCCTGTTTGATTATTATATATGGTGAGTACTCCCCCACCCATTATTGGAAGAAGGTTGGGGAAAATGCATTCAACCTCTTTGAAAGACATTACCCACTGCAAAGACAGCTTAAATTAGCATGTTTTTAAAAAATAAAAATTAGGGCCTTCACGTAATCCTTTAAAAAACAAATTAAAATATTTCATACATACCAGAAATCAAGCCCAAAAAATGAACGTATTTCAAGGTAAGTTATTTAAACCGATTGTTAGATGATATGCAATGGGAAACTAAAAAGTATACTTAACAAGTGGAGAGCTGGATAGTGTATCTAATTCTAGCAATTGAAAAGGAAACTCTCCATGTGGGTTGCTACTTTTCTTTTGTCCATTGTCTGTTCCAAAGAGGGGGGAAAAACTAGTTTAAAATCCAGGCGTGAACAATCTCTAAAAGTGACCTCCGGGGAAACAGTCCGACCCGTAGCTGGAGCACTCCCTGCGCCGCTCGCTCTACGGGGGCGCTCACAAAGCGGGCGGCTGGCCGGGAGTTTGGGGTGCGCTCCCACAGCGCTGGACTCCTCGAGGAAGAGCCATTCGGAGAAAGGCGGCTCGGTAATGATGGCTGCTCCGGGCCGCCGGCTCCTTCCCCGGAGCCTCCCGAGCCCCCCCTTCCCGCCCGGGGTCCGCCGCCCTTCCCCCCGACCCCCGGGCCGCGCTGGCCCCGAGCGGACGCGGAGCCCCGCACCGCAGTCCACGGGGTGCCGGAGCCCCCGCGCCCCCGGCGAGCTCAGTCCCCGGTGCGAACCAAACAAACAACGCGTCCCCCGTCGCCCTCCTTCCTCTCCCCGCTGACCGCTTGGCCTCCAGCCACCTCGGCCGTTCACGCTCCGAACCGCGGATCTCTACGGGGACAGAGCGCACCCGGACCACCTCGGGGGCCACCTGGTGACCCCTCCCTGGGCGGGCTCGGGGGTGGGAGAGCCGAGTTGCCTTTCAGGGGTTAGAGTCGCTATTATGCAGCCACCGCCGCCGTTGGCCCGGCCAGCTCGGCAAGGTGGGGTCCCCTCCTCGACGCACCTCCCCGCGCTCGCCCCGGCCCCGCTCCCTTTCTTCTCCTCCTCGCGTACTTGGGAGTCTCCGAGGAGCCCCGGGAGCCCCCGGCCACGGGTCCGCAACTGCGCGCCCGCGGCCGGCAAGGGCTGGGTTCGGGACGACCCCAGCGCCGCGTATTCACGCCGCCCCCGCCCCACGCGTCGCCCCGCGCACTTTCCCCGCCGCCGACCCACCTCGCCCGGTGGCCGTCCCCGCGCGGGCCGGCGCCGCCGCGCCAGGAGGGACGCACTTTGTTCGCGCCGGTGCGGCCGCCGCTCCCGGCGAGCGCGGCGTGGTCGGTCCGGAGCGGGGGGCGGGGGCGGGAGGCGGGGGTCGCCGCCGTCCCCGAGCCGCCGCCGCTCAGCCGCCCCGCGCCCGCGCGCCCATCGCCCACTCGCACTTGAGTTGGAGCCCAACTTTTTCTCCTTCCTTTTTCTTTCGAATGGAGCCGGCAACTCGTGCTCGGCGCCGGCGGGAGGAAACGCGCTCGCGCTCCCCCGCGCGCAGACACGCTCCCTCCTGTCCCCCGTAACCCCCCCCCACGCCGGCAGCACAACAAAAAGCCATTTACATGCGAGGAAGTGACCCTCGGCCGGACCGCGCGCCCCCGCCGCCGCCGGCCCCGCGGACGCAGGCAAAAGTTGGGGCGCCGGGCGGCGCTCGGGGCGCGGGTTCGGGCCCCGCAGACCGCGACACCAGAGACACAGCACGGGCGACGCTGCGCTCCAGCGCCGGCCCCGGCCCCCGCCCGCCCTCGCCCCTCGCCCCGCACACGCCCAACTCCTCGTACCCAACTCCTCGGGCGGCCCCAGCCCGGCCGGGAGCGATTTCCTGCCGCCGCCGCCCCTCCCGCAGGCGCCCGGCGAACTCTGGAGCTCACCGGGTCGGTCGGTCGGGCTCTTCCGATGCCCTGTGCCGAAGGGGGAACAAAACGCAGAGCGGGCTCCGGAGTTGGCTGGGCGGCCGCGGCCGGGGGTCTGAATCCACGGGCGCGGAGTTGGCCGGGAGCGAACAGGGCTCTGGCGAGTTTCAGGGTCTCCGGGTCCCCAGGCTGCCTCCTCAGTGGCGCTCCTTTGTGTAATTTCACTCGATTCAAGTTTAATCCGATAGTTCCCGAGCACGAGCGCGTCCGCACTACCACGGCTCAACCCCCGCGCCGCCGCCGCCACCGCCGCTGCCGCCGCCGCCGCCGCCACCGCGGCCCCAGCACGCCAGCGCCTGCGCGCACCCGGCATGCCGCGCGCGCCCGCCGCCGGCTCCCTCCGTGCCCGCGCTCGCGCCCGCGCCCGCGCGCCGCCACCTGACGTCAGGCGCGCCTGGCATAATTTATGCAAGAATTCGGCCGGGGTGGCGGAGGCCGAGGGAGAGGCCGAGAGAAAGGGGGCGGTGCGGGGCTTCGGGGCCGCGGGCTGCGGAGGGCGGGCCGGGCTCCACTTCCCGTCCGCGGGCGGGCGCCGGTGCTGCGGGCAGCTCTTCCCGCCGGCCGGTGCGCGGCCACCGCGCAGCCTGGCTGGCGGGGCTCCTCCGAGCACTCGGCTGCGGTTCGCCAGCGCCCCGGGCGTGGACTGGAGAGGGTGCCACGTTTCCCCGCGCAGCACCTTCCCCGAGTCAGGGTGCGCCGCCCCGGGGCAGGAAGCGGCGGCTCGCAGCCAGCAGCAGTCCTCCGGCCACAGCGAGGGGTTTCCAAGGCTACGCGGACGGCAGCGGCTCGAGGGGTTTGGACGTCTCTTCTGTAATTATCCTTCAACTTGAAATTATTTTCCCACACGAAATTATTTAGAATGGACACATTCCATTTCAAATACATTTATCCTGCCTCTCCACATTGCTTTTCCTGCCTCCTCGTTGACAGAACAGCGGATCCACTACTAAATCAAAAAGTTTAACTAGTTGAAGTAGATTTTGTTGAATTTCTTGCAATGCCAAAAGAGAGAGAGAGAGCGCAATGGTTATGAAACAAAGAAATAGGTTGTGTGCCCATTATTAAACGTGTCGGAACTAGAATGTTTTATTCTTTGGCAAAATGACACTTTTATATGATCTCCTAAGCCTTAAGTAACCAACCCTTTTCTTCTGTTTCTCTTCCCGGTGCAAAATAAATATGAAAAGTGGAGACATTTTTCTTTAAGTAATTTTTCGTTTAGAGGGAGAGATCTACAAACATTTATCAAGCACCTTCTCCATGCAAAATGCCAAGCAATGATAATTCTTTTAAGCTGTCAACGATTGTACACTTTAAAATGGTTTTATTAGGTTAAAGATGACATTTAGTTTTAAATCAAGAAAGGAACTTATTCAAGCAAAGATAGTTTTATGATAGATACAAAATAAATCAATTTTGTATTATTGGACTCCCGAATAAACAGGAAAATTACAAAACTATGCAAAATACTCTTTCTCTTCATTCACCACGTGTGGTGCTAAGACTTTAACAATCACAATATTTCTATTTAGGCAAAAAGTGATCAAAACTACTTTATTATATAACTACTACAACTATTCAGCAACTAAGTTTCAGTATCCTAGACTTAATTACTAAAATATTTATTTTCATTATATTAGTGTTCATTTTCTAATATTATTACATTTATCCTGTTATTTATTAAGATGCACTGGTTTGGGCTTTCATCACAGATGGGGGCAAAAGTGGGGTTACAGTTGTAATACAAGTAACACAACAATTAATACAAGAATAAACTCTGTGTTTTGTGTACTTTCAACTCTATACCTACTTTTGCCCACCCACTGTATATTTGAGTGTTTTTAAACAGGTAAATGATTCATGGAAGGGATTTACAGATAAACAGCAGAGAAGATTGACACCACAGAAAATTCTGACATTAAAATACTGGAAAACACTATAATCAACTTCTACCTTTTTTATAGTTTCATATCATAAACCAAAAATCAGAGGTCTGAGGTTAGGTTTACATTTCCATTAAGTTTATATGGGGAATGCTTTGGTGAGACAGAGAGAGAGAGAGAGATAAATGGATGGATGGGGTAGGCTAAAGAAAGGACACAATGTCTATAAGGAAATTGCTAGTACCTGACTATATTACAGAATATAAAAGTGACATAAAAGGAATTTTCTTTCACAATATACCCCAGCTCATTATCAGATGTGCAAACATTTCAAGTCAGTTTTCAAGCTAAAAACAAACAACATCTACACGTAGTGTGAGTATATTAACCTGTAATCAACAAATAGTACTAAGTGACTATGAGGAGATCGCCCTATGCCCTTGCATATTTAACTGGAAAGTTGGGACACTTCTCTTTGAAACAGGGAAGTAGCAAAATAGTACATCCAAAGCTCAAAGTGAAAACAAGCAGCCCCACAGCCCTCTCTGTTTCATCTCTCCTCATTGCCACTGGCCTGGCAGCTATGATGAAGTCTCTAAGCTTTTAAAAGTTGTGCGGGTGCAAAGCTTGAGGGGCATTGAAAAGCTGAAAGCCTCAGGGGCACAATCCTAGGCAGCTCTGGCCTGCTTAAACCCTAACTCCCATCCCCCACCCCCACCCCCCACTACTTTTAGCCTCCAATGTTTCCTCTCCATTTGCTTCACTATTGAAGTTTTCCCATTGAGAATAATTTGAATTCACAAGCTTTCCTTTTAAGTATGCAAATACCTTAGGGAGAGATAAGGGACTCTGGGTCATTCACAGATGAGTGTAAGTTAGTTCAATGGGTTGTTTCCCTCCCAACACTGGCTGAGACTAACAGATTTAAAGATCTATTCATTAGTTCAACATTGAGTACCACAGAAGTTCCAGGCATTGTTCTAAATGCTAGAGATACAGAACTGAACAGAACAAACGAAAATGCCTGCCCTATGGGACTCTACAGTCTAATGGGCTGGTAGTTTTGATTTAGCAGTAAGAGACGATGGTGATTTGAGGGTCTGAGTTTGTTGTAGCCAGAGGGCTGTGAAAGGTTCTAAGGACCCGGCAGTAGTGGGGGCATTAAAGAATGGAGTGGGTGCACCCAGAGAACCATTGAGAAAAACACCAAAGACAACTTGGCCCATTACAAAAAAGTTTTCAAGACCCCATAAAATGAATAAAAAGTATCTTCCAAGAACTCAAACTAATACAAACTGACCTGTAGTTTAGCTTCTTTATTCTTTAGACAAAAAAAAAATTGTCTTTGGGAACATAGCCATATGTATCAATCATTAATACTTCGTGGGGGGGAGAATAATTTGCACATCCAGAACAACTGAAAATTACCTCAACTTTAGAACAGCTCTCTATCTGTTCTTCCAAATGATGGGAACTTTAAAATATTACATAAATTACACTAATTTCAGAGTGAAGAATAAACTTTGATGCATTTTTGGATCTTATCTTTGAAACTGTTCAGAACTGATTTGCAAGTCATAGAAAGTCACTCTTTTTTAGAGCCATATCTCTTTTTTCCACTAAAAGTTTCTTATTCTCTACTTTATTATTCACCAAATTTGCATCCAAAAACATTTGGTGAGCTCCAAACAATACACTGCCTTTAAATGAAGATTTATTGCCATTGAAGATACATAGAAAAATAAAGGATAGATATTTAGAGGTCTATATTTAGTGTCTAAATGTTAAAGAAAGCATGAGATAAAAAAGTCTGAAAAGCATTTCCTGCATCACTGGAATAACAGCATACCTTCCCTCTCTTATAAGGGGAAGGATCCATGTTCCGTTCATCATCGAACGGCTTGCTATGAGCTTTTGCTGGCAAATGTCAAGATCCATAAAGTCAAAATGTCAGGTGAAAAGAAAACCACTAGGACAATTAGGCTGCTGTCAGCTCCCAAAAATACCCTGTTTAGCTAAGTTTTAGTAAATGTTTTATTGAATATCTACTACATGCCAGATTCTCTATTAGCATTGGAAAACATGGTGAGCTCCCATCCTCAAGAAGCTCATGGTTTGTGGCAGCATAAAGAAACAAATGCTGGGGATGGGAGTAGAAGACAGAAAACTGTACAAGAACAACAATTAAAATTAAAAAAAAAAAAAAAAAAGGAAGGAATGATTCTTGCTGCCTGGGACAGCAGAGAAGTCTTCTCAGAAGGGAACTTTGAGCTGAGTCTTCAGCAGGCACAGGAGTTCACGGGAACAAGGAGGGTGAAAGGCAATCCCAGCAGCCAGCAAAGAGATCCAGAGTGTTCAAAGCCTGGTGAGCATAGGCTACTGCGGGTGATCTCACACCCGGTGGAATACGGCAGGTGAGCCAATCTTCTTCCTCTGTCTTCTCTGCTCCCCTCAAGGATGGGTTGGCTGTTCTTCCTTTGTTTTCCCAAAGGTGCCCATCTCCATCAGTACTAGTTTACATTAAATTATAATTAATTCCTGTCCTATCATATTACTGGGTTGCGAGCTACTTGGAGACAGTGACTGTATCTTGTCTGTTATTGCCCCCCGCCCCGTGCCTTCCATATAGAAAGTTCTCAGACGTTAGTTACTTATATAAATGGTGGGGTGGGAAGATAGTAGGTTAGACCAGAGAAGTAGATAAGGCCCATGAGCACTCTGGACTTCACCCCAAAGCTTTTAGAGAGTCACTGAAGAGCTCAGCAGGAGAGTTACAAGTTAGATCTGTTCTTAGAAGTGTGGTACGGTAGGGGACAAGGAAACCAGACCTGAAGCAGAAAGATTGAGGGGAACCTCATTAGACAAGAAAAGGGAAGCTATAAAAGCAATTACCAGCTTCTCTGTACTGTTCAGAATGCCTGCCCACAGGCTGCCAGGCCATAGGAAGAGGAGGCAGAACAGCAGATCCCCTCTGCCTGCGGCGGAGGAAAGCGGCGCCCTGTCTGGGTTCTGTGGAAGCGGTGCTTCAGGCAAGCTGCCTGCCAGCCAGCCCAGAGCAAGCCCTTCGCCTGTGTCTCCCGAGCTGCCGTCTCCCCAGTACTCCGTGACTTATCACCAGATCCTAAGTAATATTGGGCAATACCTAAAGTCTCTCGTTGTCTCCATTTCTAGACTAATAAATGGAAATTTATAGTGTGAACTTAGCCAATTACAATAAACTTTTACAAAACATTTAAAATGGGAAAATACAGTCTCTTATTCATTCATAGTTATCGAGCACTTTCTGCACAACACACGCAGTGCTGGGAGCTACAAAAACAAAAATAAAGCAGTCCCATGCCCTGGAGGGGCTCTCTGAATCTATTAGGGGTGACAGACATTTAAGCATGTCACTACAATTAAAATGTGCGCCATAGTGGTAATATTGGGTACAGTGATACCTCAGAAGTAGAGGACAACTAATTTTGCTTCTGTCCAAATAGGGGATGCAGAGGATGTGACATTTAAACTGACTCTTCAAGGGCTCTGCAGATGGCGGGGTGGGGAGGTACACCAGGCAGGAACACTGTCCAGAACATCCATGGGGCAGATGGCTAGTGCTGGCATTGCAAGGAATTTGGCTCAGAGCACAGCATACACAGGGAAAGAGCAGGAAATGAGAATGAAAACATGTAAGCAGGGCCAGATCTAGAAGGGTGTTAGAGCATAGTAAATCTACCTGGTTCCATAAGTGATGAGGAGTCGTGAAAGAATCGTCAGCAGGAAAATGATCAGGAGAAACACGGATGTGTGTGGACCAAACCTCCAAGCAGGGAGGCATTGCTGATGGTCAGAGTAGGACACGACGAGTCCCTGGACAAGAGCAACATTTGAGGTGCTGGAAATAAAGGAATAAATGCAAGAGATATTTAGGTGGCATATTTGTTAAGATTTGGTGAATGATTGTTGGCAAATGAATGAAAGGGGGACAAAGATCCACTTCTACATTTCCTCCTTGAGTGACTGTGAACTAGTTGCATTGTTAACCCAGATAGAGTGTATGGAGTGGGAGCAGTTTCTGGAAGAACACAGGACTTTGATGTGGGAATTTGAGGTGATCTGTGGAGTATTCAAGTGGGGTGTCCATTAAGAAATGAGAGCTTAGCACATTGATCTAATCTAGAAATATCGGTGTAAGAATTTTGAGATTAAATGGTACTTAAATTCATCAGAAGGGATGATGTTGCTTAGAAAAACATGCAACATGAGATGAAATGGGCTGACAGCAGGAATTGTTAAAATACCGTATTGTCTGTTTTGCATCAAACCAGCCCAAAACTTAATGGCTTAAAACAAAACTTTGTCTAGTAGGTTGACTGGGAGTTGGGCTTAGAGGAAAAAGCTGAGATAATTCTCTCTCTCTCTCTCTCTCTCTCTTTTTCCCTCTCTCAATCCCTTTCTCCCTCCCTCCCCCTCTCCCTCTTTCCTTCCTTCTCTCTCCCTTTTGTTCAACTTGATCTTTCGTCTTAGTCATCCAAATAGCATGGCAATCTTTGAGGAGTATTCCAAGAAAGCAAGCCCCAAGCACAAGCAGTTATAAAGCCTCTGCCAGCTTCATGTTTGCTGATGTTCCTCCAGCCAAAGCAAGTCACATGGTCAAGCCCAGAATCAATGTGAGCAGGAAACTGCACGATTGCTCAGAGGAGTGAATCATCGGGGAACATTACTTACCCATACAAAACACATATTAAGACATAGGGAAAAAATAATAAAGGGACAAATCAAAAGGGACGAATTGAAGAAAACTCACAAAGATCAACTTGAAAGGAAAATAAGTCATTAAGGGAAAAGAGTTTAGCCCTGATCAGTGTGGCTCAGTTGGTTGGGTGTCATCCTGCAAAGTGAAAGGTCACAGGTTTGATTCCCCAGTGTGAGGATTTGGTCCCTGTTTGCGGTGCACAGGAGAAACAACGGTGGATGTTTCTCCCTCACATCGATGTTTCTCTCCTTCTCTTTCTCCCTCCCTTTCCCTTTCTCTAAAAATACATAAACGAATTTTTTTTAAAGGGAAAAGAGTTACTAGAAGGGAAGGGGCAACCATGGCAAATGTCACAGAATAAGTAGGGAAGGAATGATAAATATTCATTGAATTCAGTTTGTTAACCTTTTCAGTTTCATGTGTTGAGAGTAAAGATAGATGGGAGTTAGGGAGGTTTAGGCAGTTGGGGCAAACTTCAAATTCTTTAATTAGAGATTTTGTTATGAAATAAAGGGAGATGAGTAGTATCTAATTTTTTTTTTAATTCTCACCCAAGGGTATGTTGATTGATTTTAGAGAGCGAGGGAAAGGGGGAGAAACAAACATCGATGTGATCTGTGCACAAAAATGGATGTGGTTATGTCATCCTGATCTCCCCACCAGCTCATGCCCTTCAGTTTCCTTGATCATGCTGGGGTGGGCTTGTTGCATGAGGCAAGTTAAACAAACTGGCTTTGTAAAAGCCTTCTCCTAACCTGGACTTCATACGATTACCCTAATAGCTCCTGCATGAGCCACTATTTCTGGATTCAACCTAGTGGCTTAATTATGTTCTATAAAGGGTTCTTCGGGAACTCTTTATAAGAAAGATTTTATTTTAAAAAGGAGTGTGAAGAATCTAGAACCATTTTTTTCATTTTATAGGAGATAAATGTCAGAGAATGACAAGGAGCAGCCACTTGGGCTTTAGAATCTCACAAACCACATTAGAATCCCAGCTTCTACTTGGTAGCAGTGTAAATTTAGATGAGTTACTTAACTTCTCTGAACTCAGTTTGCAAATGTGAAATGCGATGATAATGTATACTTCATAAAGGAAGCATGAAAATTAAATGAGATAACTCATGTACATAGTTGGTGCTTGATAAATAATAGTTTAAGGGCTATTACTAGAGGTTGGGAAGTTCAAGATGACCTAGGTAGTATACACAGAGTCCAGGATAAATCCAAGTGTGTCTGATTGTTAACCATCTTGCTACACTAGTCATGTCTTAAAAGCCAGAGATTCCTTTTGCTCCATAACATTCAAATGCTCTATAATCATTAGCAGGAAACACCATATAGTCATAAGCTTGTTTCAGTTTACTCTTGCTGTAAGTCTGCAAATACTTGAAACTTTGCCAGCATATTTTAATCTTCTTTTTGAGCTTTCATTGAAAATTAGCTAAATAAAAGCTTTCCTGCTTCCTTCTTTACAAAAAAAAAAGAAAAAGAAAGAAAGATCAATGTGAGAGAGAGAAACATCAATCAGCCATCTCCTGCATGTGCCCCTACCTGGGTTCGAACCCGCAAACTTTGGTACACAGGGTGATGCTTCAACCAACTGAGTCACCCAACCAACGTAAGAGAGATGAATAGTATCTAGAGAGAACTCATATTAAAGAGAGGGTGGTAGGGTTTGTTTTGGCTTTTGGTTTTTTTTTTTTTTTTTTGGCCGGGGGAGGATTGTTTGTTTTTGTAAGTATCAGAGTGATAAGCATTACTTTAAGAGAAGGAGCCAGGAGAGAGAATAACTCCTTGGAAGAGTCAGGTTTGTGGGGAAAGATGTAAACAAGCTCAGGATTGATGAAAGAAGTGACACGTCTTTTTCTGAAACCAAAGAAAGGATGGTGAAAATTCCAGTAAGTTTATACATTGGGCCAGAGAGAGATGACAGAAAGTTAAGCAAATTCATTTATAATAGCTTCTGTTTTTCATATTAGTTCAGGGGTTAATCATCTACTGAGACTGACAAGTTAATGGATGGTCGAGAGACTTGAGGAAAGTGTTCAAGTTTTGCAATAGTTCCACGGGGAAGAAGTAAGCTGCAAAAAGAAAGGACTCTCATTGAGTCTCTTTGAACACTGAGATGCCTCAAGTCCTGAGCTGATACTGTGGTGGCACCAAGTTGTTATGCAACTTTCTTAAGTGATATTCACCCTTAGGGAAAAGGAGTAACAATAGTGAATTGCTGGATCCACCCAGGGGAGTCCTTGTCTTCTGTGGACACCCAGAAGTGTCATTGGCCACATAGCCAGAGCAGGGTCCCAGAGGGCCAGGCAAGATCAGCTTGTATTGTTACCTGGAGCCATAAAGTAGCCAAAGTCATGGGTCCTTTGTTTAAATGAAATATATGAGTTGTATGTGACTATAATGTGATATATAGAGATTTCTGACCATCTCAGATCTCTTTCTTTGGAAATAAATATGTTAGCAAAAACAAAGAAATAGCTAAGCATGGCACTTCTTCCTTCTATTCCATTAAGTCCCTTGGTGGCTGTCTGGCTGATTTGGCTGAATTCCAGTGTTAACTAGGCCAAGGTCTGGTGCTGTTTTCATTCTGGTGATCCCAGTAGCATCAGTGTCACACAGTGGGACTTATATTATCATTGCAAGTTCGTGGACAATTCTAGGCTAAACTGTCAAACTCAGAGTTGTATTTTGATATGTAAAATGAGAATAGGTCATAACTTAGGTTGCCTCACTCCATAACTCATGGATCAGGCCTCATGATCCTCCTACATTTAACTCTGGTTTAGATATTTGCCAATATCTATTGCTAGCACGTGATACTCCACTCTTCTTCCTCCTGGGTCATAAGATTCCCAGTAGATAGAACATTAGATTGGCTTTCTGTAGATCATAGACACACAACCCACGTTTACAGATGAGGACTCTGAGGCTTTAGAGATTGTACTGCTGGGAATGCAGAGATGGGATTCAAACGCTAACTCTTCTAACCCTGCTCAGTGCTTGTCCCCAAACAGAAACCTAATGACAGCCAAAAGGCCACTAGCCACTCTCATGACCCAGTGTGAACTCAGCTCCTTTGTTTGCCTTTCTCCACATTAAACGGGAAAAAGTCATATTGGAAAGACAAGTCTGCACCTTGATTTTCACAAGACCTTGCCTGAGGCTGCAGCTCTGGAAAAGATTGACTTGAGAATTATGCAACCAATTATTATTAATCCCTTTCTCCTGGTTGGAAAATTGATGACTCTCCACCTAATTGATCCACCACATTAAAATATACAGTCACGGAGACCCACAGATTCAGTCCAGCACTCGGATTTGAGAGAGGTGAGTTCAGTGCCAGCACCCAGTACAGTGCCTGACATGTGACAAATGCTCATGGAATGAACATTGCATTTAATAGGCTTGGATGACTGGATGCAGAAAGGCAAAAAATAATTTAAAAAAAATATCCTGTGTACTTGAATATGAAAGTAGAACCATTCCTAATTTTATCCCTTTTTTAATTGATTTTTTTTTTTTTTTTTAGAGAGAGAGGAAGGGAAGGAAGGAGAGAGAGAGAAAAGAGAAAGACATCAATGTGTTATTTCACTTGTTTATGCATTCATTGGTTGCTTCTCGTGTGTGTCCTGATTGGGGATTGCGCTCACAACCTTGGATTGAACCCACAACCTTGGTGTATCAAGATGATGCTCCAGCCAACTGAGCTACCTGGCTAGTCCCTTAATTTTATCTTAATTTGTCTTTTAGCATAGTCAACTTCCACTCAAGTAATATATTTATACTTTTTAATACATTTGTGATGTGTTTATAGTATGATCGAGCTGCTATACTGGGGCTTTTCATTTAGAAAGCCAGCAAGAATTCATATTAACCTGTCACCTGAGCTCTCTGGAGCTTCTCCAGCAGTGCTGCTGCTAACTTCAGCTCACAGGGCAGAGCTCACAAAGGCAAAAGCTGACGGAAGCAGAAGATACGGAGCCATGCCCCACTGCCCTTACTCCTATGCCCACCTTTACAGTGCTGCTGCAGGGGGCCCTTGCTCTGAGTCACTCCTAAGTCACCTGGGTCTAAAGGTGTTCAAGTATGATTTCACAAGTTACCTGCAGTCTACTCATTCCTTACACCTCTCGGGGAAAGAAGATGTGACATCACCAGACCTGACTCATGAGGGTGAGACAGTACACGTGAGCCCAGGTAGCACAGATCAGAGGAGGCAGTGTGAAAAGGGTGACTGACATCGGGGAAGCAGCACCACATTGTACAGTGTGTGGTCCTTGCCTCCTGCCTTTGTGAAGGAGGAAATGCCTTTTTAGGTGATTTTTTACCTCCCATAAAATATGCCCTTTCAAGCATTTTTAGGTGTACAAGTCTGTGGCAGCAAGCATGCTCACAATATTGTGCAACCTCACCACGATCCATCTCCAGGACTTTTCATCATCCCAAACCAGAACGCTTCATCAATTTAGTGACTACTTCCCATTCTCTCCTCTGCCAGGCCCTGGTAACCGCTATTCTACTTTCTGCCTCTATGTGCCTACTCTAGGTTCCTAGGTGGAATGATACAGTGTTTGTTCCTTTGTTATCTGGTTTACTTCACTTAGTACAATGCTTACCCATGTTGCAGCATGCCAGAGTTTCCTTTGTTTTTAAGAGTGCATAATATTCCATTATGTGCATATACACCCTCAATTCCATAATATGTTGATGTAATATTCTACTATATATGTATGCCTTATATTCCATTGTATATAATATTCATATATATATTCACCTGTTGATGGAAACTTGTACTGTTTCTACCTTGTAGTTATTGTGAATAATATTGCTATGAATATGCATGTAGCATAGTCCACTTATTTATTTATTTTACTTTTTACTTTTTTTTTTAACAAGAGAGACATAGAGAAACATTGATGTTTCTCCCATTGATCAGTTGCCTCCTGCATGCATCCCAACCCACAACGCAGGGATGTGGGATGGAACCCACAACACAGGCATGTGCCCTGACCTGAAATCAAACCCACAGCCTTTTGGTGTACGCAGCCAGGGCTGTTGCATAATCCTTCTAAAGAATAGAACCCATACAACAAAGGTCCTGCCACTTTGTGGCTCCTCTTTCCCTGAAACCAGCTCTTGCTGGCTCCCCTTGCCCTTTGACCACCCTACAGGAAGGCCTCACCTCCTATGAGCAGAATTGAGGCAGGCTTCCTCAAGCACTGCTGTGCTCGCACCCAGGGCCGGTTGTCCTGGTCCTGCAGGATCCCTGCTCTTGTCTCTAGATATGAGACCTCAGCCCCCTCTGCCCTTCTCTTTGGGAGCTGAAGCTTACTATGCCTCAAGGTCAAGCCTTTCTAAAATATGCTGTAAACAATACCACAGGTATATTATAACATGGAAAATTTCAGTGAAAGATGCACCTGATTGGATGACGCTAGAAGACTTTCTGAAGTTACTTCTAAAATATTTTTATATAATAGAATTACTAGTTGACTATTTACTAATTGATAACATTGACAACCAATAATTACTAAGCTTTTCCTATGTAGAAGGTGCTATACTCTGGAATTATGGAGGGATATACTACATGTAGACATATTCCCTCCATTGCTTTCAGAAAGAGTACATTTAATCAGATAGATGTGGACCATGATGGCATAACTAATTAAATAAAGTGTGGTTTATCTTTATGATAGAAGCTACACAGCATGAGATAGATTTTTATGTACTAATTGATATAATCACGCTGTACAGTTATATGCAAAGAAGTGTAGATGCAGATGAGTGTATATGGTATGTTCAGAGCTGTGGGGGGAAAGATGGAAGGATTTATAAGCACAACCATACATATACACAAATTTATGTTTGTGTGTTCTTATATGTGAGTATCCCCATGTGTTTGCAAGTGCAAAGGCATGTCTGGAATGCTACACGAAGAAGTAGCAGCAGTGGTTGTCTCGGAAGCAGTCAGGGGTGAAAGAATACCCGTCACTTGTGCAACCTTTCTTCTACATTTAAATTTTCTACTATGTATACATATTATTTTTAATTTTTAAAAGATGTGTATAAAACCAATAGTAAATGACAGTGTGTGGGAAGTGGTCTAAGGAGCGAGCGGCGTACAAACAACACGAAAGGCCTTCAGAGGAAGGAGGGCTTGCTCTGGGCTGGGGCAGCCAGTGCGGTCCAGGGGGAGGAGGAGCCTGCAGACTGAAATACACAGGATGGGCGGGCTCTGGGGAGGGAACCAGTGGCAGAGCAGGGTGGGACAGCCTTCCAATGAGAGTGCACAGAATTGGCAAATGGGGCACCCTCTGAGGTAAATCACGCGACATTGCCTGGGTGGAGGAACGTGGTAGCATTTTATTTACTTCCTGTACACACGGGCTCATTCCAAAATGCGTAGTGTGAGATGAATAACACAGAATTACTAAAGTAGAAACAAACTGAAATCGGAACCTAGGGACAAATATAAAGTTGCTAATAAAAAGGATTAACCAGTTACCGACCTTCGAAATTTTATCTCAGCCTCCTGATGGCTAGAGTGAAAGGAACTCTATAAATACCTAGCTCTTGCTATGGAATGCAGGATGGCACACCAGCTCTCCGAGGGCCAGTTTTCTTCTGTCAGGATTGCTAGGCAAGTGTCTGGCAGGAGCAGGTGAGCTGTGGCCCTGCCTGGGAGGATCAGTGTCAGCCAGGGCAACGTTCAAGGGCATCTTGCTTGAAGGCCACCTAGGATGCAGCTATTCACTGGTCTACCTTGAAAAGTTCTTTGAAGACTGGACAAATACCATGTCTTCTAGAGAAATTTTCCTAAATGTTCTCTCTCAACTGAAAGTTCTTTGTGTTGTTGGGTGTTTGTGTGTTTGGCTTTTAACGAGAGCCAGTCACATGAGGGCAAAGCCGAGGTGGCTGTTACGGGTCAAAAGCTAGTGACATGTTTTAGGACTAGACGAACAGGTAGTAGTGTAAATATCCTATTAGGAAAGTTGAGAAAGCTAGCAGGCAGTGTTTTGCCAGGTGTCACATGAGACAAACCTAGGATGTCTCTCAAAGAGAAGTTTTGCTTATTCCAGTGCTAAGATAATTGTTCATTTGAATCTCCAATGTTCAACATTGCTCTAAATGTTTTCTTTCTTTCTTTCTTTTTTTCTTTCTTCTTTTTTTTTTTTTGCTGAAAGGCATTCTTTATTTTATTTTTTAACATTTTAATATATTTTATTGATTATGCTATTACAGTTGTCCCATTTCTCCCCCATCATTCCCCTCCACCCTGCACACTCCCTCCCACTCACATTCCCCACCTTTAGTTCATGTCCATGTGTCATAAGTTCTTTAGCTTCTGCTTTTCCCACACTATTCTTGCCCTCCCCCTGTCTATTTTCTACCTACCATCTATGCTACTTGTTCTATGTACCTTGTCCCCCTCTCTCTTCTTCCCATTCCCCTATTGCTAACCATCCATGTGATCTCCATTTCTGTGTTTCTGCTCCTGTTGTAGTGGTTTGCTTAGTTGGCTTTTGTTTTAGGCCTGGTTGTTAATACCTGTGAGTTTGCTGTCTTTTTACTGTTCATATTTTTTTATCTTCTTTTTCTTAGATAAGTCCCTTTAACATTTCATATAATAAGGGCTTGGTGATGATGAACTCCTTGAACTTGACCTTATCTGAGAAGCACTTTATCTTCCCTTCCATTCTAAATGAGAGCTTTGCTGGGTAGAGCAATGTTGGATGTAGGTCCTTGCCTTTCATGACTTGGAACACTTCTTTCCAGCCCTTTCTTGCCTGTAAGTTCTCTTTTGAGAAATCAGCTGACAGTCTGATGGGAACTCCTTTGTAGGTGACTATGCCCTTATCCCTTGCTGCTTCTAGAATTCTCTCCTTCATTTTAATTTTAATGTAATTAAATTGTAATGTAATTATGATGTGCCTTGGTTTGTTCCTCCTTGGGTCCAACTTCTTTGGGACTCTCTGAGTTTCCTGGACTTCCTGGTCCTCTATTTCCTTTGCCAGATTGGGGAAGTTCTCCTTTATTATTTGTTCAAATAAGTTTTCCATTTGTTGCTCTTCTTCTTCCCCATCTGGTGCCCCTATAATTCAAATGTTGGGACATTTAAAGATGTCCTGGACGTTCCTAAGCCTCTCCTCATTTTTTTGAGTTCTTATTTCTTCCTTCTTTTCTGTTTGGTTGTTTCTTTCTTCCTTCTGGTCCACTCCATTGATTTGAGTCCCAGTTTTCCTCCCATCTCTATTGGTTCCCTGTGCATTTTCCTTCATTTCACTTGTTGTAGCCTTCATTTGTTCATCTAATTTGTGAGCAAAAGCAACCAATTCTGTGAGCATCCTGATCACCAGGGCTTTGAACTGTGCATCTGATAGGTTGGCTATCTCTTGGTCACTTAGATGAATTGGCTCTGGGTCTTTGATTTATTCTCCCATTTGAGCCATTTTTGGTTTTTCTTTTGTTCTGGTGGTGGCTGTTACATAGTAGGGGGTGGAGCCTTAGGTGTTCCCCAGGGCAGGGCAGCCCAGTCACTGGATGCTGTGTGTGGGGGTGGGGTCCGAGAGGGAACAATGGTGCTTGTTCCACTCTCTCTCGGATTCCAGTCTCTTCCACTGCTTCCCTTTCACCTGGATTATCTGCGTGCGAACGTGGGACCGCCTGGTCAGCCAACCGCCTTGCGCGGTCTCACTGGGTCTGCACCGTTGCCACCCCGTGCCCGGGGTCTGCTAGCCGCTGCTGCCTGCATGCCTGGGATCTGCCAGCCACTGCTGCCTGGCCCCTGGTCCACCGACCTCCACTTTTTCCTGCTGGGACTCCGCCCCTTTTACCGGTCTGGATGAATGGTTGTTGGACTTCTGTACAGTTCAATTTTCTATCAGTTCTGGCTGTTTTCTTACTTCTAAATCTTTGTTGTCCTTAATTTTGGTTGTGCGAGGAGGCACGGTGTGTCCACCTATGCCTCCATCTTGGCTGGAAGTCCTGCTCTAAACATTTTCAACTTTCTTTGTTCCCACACCTATAGGAAAACATCTATTCCTCAGCAAAGTGAACTGTGTGGGGTAGGCTGGAAACTAGGATGGAACCAGATTGTGTTGGAGAATTCTCAGTAGTTTAGACTTTATTCCAAAAGTAATGGATACTCATTGACCAATTGAGAGTAGGGAATACATAGTAAGGAGCACATGATGCATAAATGGTTAATCCAATGGCAGTTTATGGAGTGAAGCTGAGGGAAAAAAGGCCAGATGGGGAAGGGTCTTGTAATACTTTTAAAGCCTGCATAGGGTAGTGGGCATGAGAATCAAATGCTGACATGCTGTAGAGAAACACCCGGCAGGTCTTTGTGACTGAGCGTGGGAGCTTAGGGAAAGTGGAACATGGCCCAAGAGATTAAAAGGACAATAGAAATTGCAGAAACAGGCAGGTGTCAAGAAGGGAGGCTTGTGTAGAGGAAATAAATTTGTTTGGGGGGCATGTTGATTTGGGGATGGTGACAGGATATCTCAGTGGGGTGATCAGTTAGCTGAATATAAAGGAATGAAGCTGAACATAGGCTTAGAAGCCACCTCAATAAAGGAGATTCCTGGTGGAAGTTTGTCATGTAACCAAAAAAAATCTGCTTGCCAAAAAAAAAAAAAAAGAACTTGAATCACCAGATCTGACTACTGGAAACTTGTGTGGGTGGAGGAACGGATGTGTGGAGCCACAGCACATGGGATGTGATCGGCAAGACCTTGGATGTAAGATATCGCACAGGACAAGTTAGCTGGTGCTTTCTACACACAGATTGTGAGGGGTAGAAAAAGAGAGGAAAAAGGAATCTAAATGTTTTTAAAGATTTAAAGAGCCACATCAATCAAGTGTGACTTGTGGACCCTTTTAGGGTCCCGATCTGAACAAACCAATTCTTTAAGGAATTTATGAGACAATGGAGGAAATTTAATCTAACTGGGTTCTTGCTGATACAAAGGGATTCTTTTCTACTTTTAGACATAGTAATGTTTTGTGGTTAAGGTATTTGTAAAGAGAGACCTTACAGTTTTTAAAGTATATACTACAGTATTTACAGATGAACTGTTATTATTTCTGAGATGTGCTTCAAACTAATCCAGTGGGGAGAGAGCATGGGGAATGGTGTGATGCAGATGAACCTGGAGAGGTCATAAAGGGATGGTTTGGGGGCCGGGGTGTTGGGACCTGGGGGTGGGGGGACATTATACAAGTCTCTCCATCATTACATATGTTTAAAATGTTCTGTAATAAACAGGAGAGGAGAGGAGAGGAGAGGAGAGGAGAGGAGAGGAGAGGAGAGGAGAGGAAGAAGGAAGGAAGGAAGGAAGGAAGGAAGGAAAGAAAGAAAGAAAGAAAGAAAGAAAGAAAGAAAGAAAGAAAGAAAGAAAGAAAATTAATTCACCCCCTGGAAGTCAAATACTTGCTTGTGAAAGTAAATGGCTGTAGACAATCCTAGGCTGTAGAGAGTCTCATTTAAGGCGAAATCAGGACAAGAGGAACTATAGCTAGAGTAAAAGTATTACTCTGTATTGGCAAATAGCATTGCTTTGGAATTCCATAAATGTAGCTTGCTAATTCTTATTAACTCTGTCATCTTGAGCACATCAGTTATCTTTGTAAGCCAGCAAGCTGTGGTTTTCTTACCTGTAAAGTGGGGATAATAATTTCATCAGCTTCACAGAGTTAATATAAAGGTTTGGTGAAATGATCCATACAAAGCACCTTATATTCTGCATGACACAAAATAAGTGCTCACTAAACATTAGTGATTTACATTGTTGTTTCATTACTGATTAGTAATTCTTCATAAAAGATAAGCAAAGAACCATATCATACAGTATGACAGAAACAAGAGAAATTTTGGTGAAAGGGCAATGACAGTAGTGTCATGTTACAATCAAGGAGTAATTTGAAGGTCATTGATGACATCAACATGTTAGTTTCAAAAAAAAAGATGTGATGGATACACCACCACAACAAGGAACTAGCCAAGAGCAGTGGTGAGGCAGTGGGTACTGTGCAGTCCTCAGGTGGTGAGGAAAGGAAGGGAAGGGCTAGAGCGGCAAAGACAAGGGTGTTCTTTCCCAAAGTAAGGGAGCTCTTGCACGTGGCCAGAGGAGAGGAAGGAGCCTATTGGGAGGGAGCAGTGAGGGATGCTGAGCCAGGAGCAGAGCCCCCTCAGCTGAGGAAGGCAGATGGAAGGCTGGCCCTGCGGTGAGGTTAGAGATTCGGGGAAGCTGAATTACAGTGAAGAATAAAAACAGGACAAAGCCACAGCAAGAACCAGGGTTTCTGAGGACTGGAAGGAGGAACAATAACGGAAGGTAAAAACATAGGATTGGGAAGGAAGAAGCACTGAGGAACACAGGAATGAGAGTAAAAGAGAGAATAGGCAAGTAAAGGGTTTCACATTTGGGCTAGTGGCTGAGGTGACAAAGCTGGTAATACACCAGAGCAAGTTTATGAAGTGCAGACTGGGGTCTCAAGCAGGCAGCATCTGAACTCTGCCCTTTGCAGAGATTATTTTGTGGCCTTTGACGATTACCTGCCCTTGGATGGTTGGAGAAGGGTGTCAACTGACACCCAGTGCTAACCTGCGTCCACAGTGGCCTGTGGTGGAATAGAGACCTCCAGCTTCCTGGGGTGGAACTGCAGGTACCTGGTGAAAGGAGATGCGAACACTCCCCAGAGAACCTAGGGAAAAACAGGGCAGAGCAAATACAGCCCGTGGGATTCAGGGCCCAGCCTAGACACGCTGAGATGTGGACTCCTCCCTTTGTTACTGTTGAGCCCTTCTCTCTGCTTACACCCTCCGCCTGCACTCCCCTCGCCCCATCTCGGGGACCTCATCCTAAGGACAAGGTGACAGCACTTGGGCACTGATTTTTTTCTTTCCATTTTTTACCCTATCACATAGGAAAAAACCTGGAAATTTAGTGACTTGCTTGGTAAAACTCCTGGGTCTAAATGTCATGCCATTTCAACAAATGAGATTAAGAGATGGGAAGAACACATTTGAAATCTAGGTTCATCAGGATTTTGATGAACCTAGGTTCATCAGAATAAGTAGTCCTCCCTTATTTTGCTTTTCATAATTTCAGTTACCTGTGATCAACCACAGTCTGAAATATTAAATGGAAAATTCCAGAAATAAACAATTCATAACTTTTCAATTGCAAGTCATTCTGCGTAGCATGATGAAATCTTGCCCGGTCCCAGTCCTTCCCATCCGGATGTGAATCATCCCTGTGTCCAGCGTCTTCACACTGTAGACGCTCTGACCCGGGAGTCACTTAGTAGCCGTCTGGGTGATGAGATCGACTACCAGGCAGCACAGCGTTTGTCGTCCAGTCCCCTTCTTTTGCTTACTAACGGCCCCAAAGAGCCAGAGTGGTGACGCTGGCAACTCAGACACGCCAAAGAAAAGCCGTAAGTGCTTTCTTTAAGTGAAAAGGTGAAAGTTCTCAACTTCATAAGGGAAGAAAAAAATCATATGCTGATATTGCTAAGATCTATGGTAAGAATGAATCTTCCATGAAATTGTGAAGAAGGAAAAAATAAATTCATGCTAGTTTTTCTGGCTTACCTCAAACTGCAAAACTGGGGGCCGCAGTGCATGACAAGTGCTTAGTTAAGATGGAAAAGGAGTTACGTTTGTGGGTGGAAGGCAAACAAAAACATGTCCTGCTTGACTGCATGTGCTGCACCAGAAAGCCCGGGGCCTGGAGGGCGGAGGACAGCAAGCCATTCACCACAGGTGAGGGCTGGTGCGCCGGCTCAGGAACAGGTTCGGACTAAAATGTATTAAAATTGCTGGACAGTGTTGTTATAATTGTTTTATTATTAGTGGTTATTAATCTCTTACTGTGCCTAATTTATGAATTAAACTTCATCATGGGTATGGATGTTTAAGAAAAAAACATTTTATACAGGGCTCAGTGCCGTGTGAGATTTCAGGCATCCACTGGGGGCCTTGGATCATATCCCTGCGTGGACAAGGGCAGACTAGTGTATTTATAAATCATTGTAAACTCAGGTATGGCCTACCCTTCTTTTTGTCTTCCCAAAGTCATTTCTTCTCTTCTTCCTTCCCAGGAGAATGTTTAGCTGGGCACATGGCTGCTAAAATAAATACTGTATCTCAGCCTCCCTTGCAGCTAAGTATGATTGAGTTGGCTCAACAGTATGTCAGCCAAAGTGTTGGATGTGAGCTGCTGAGGAACTTCCAGAAAGACAGTAGGTAGGTGCCCTTCTCCCTTTCTTTATTTCTTCCTTTCATGCTGCTGCCTGGAGTTCAAGTCTATCCTCCTCCTCGGACCACAAAGGCAGTGGTACAACCTGGGGAGAGGGGAAGTGAAGCTGAAGAAAATTGATCTCTGCAGATTTGGAGTGAGACACCTATCAGCCCAACACTGTTTCTACTTGAACTTGTACAGAATAAGGATAAAGCCTCTATTTGGTTAATGCTAATGTTACTCAAGGATTTCCTGTTATGTGCAGCCAAACCTAATTCTAATTTACATACAAGTATTAAAATTAACTAGTCATTGGTTTAAAAACAAGATTAAGTAAAGGGGACTTATAAGAATATAACAAAATCACAGAAGTAAAATTGTAAGCCAAATTCTTATCTATTAGACCAAACCTGTAACAATTTTTTACACTTTTCTAACAAGCATTTATTATTAATTAAGCCATGATTCAAGATCTTAGGGTGGGATGTACCCAGGTCCCCCTTCACCTCCCTGGAAGAAGGATGGAAGACAGAGGACAGGTGGAGTGCAGCCAGTTCAGATCTTCCCAGGAAATGTGCCTTCTGCCCAGTGGTCATCCCAGGCAGACACCCAGGATATAGGGCAAAGGGACTTGTACACACGCCGGTACCATTCGCACATGGAGACATCACCCCCTTTAGCGGTCATTGCCTTCTCACAGAGGTGGAAATCCGGGTAGTTCTGCTAGCAGTTCCTGGTCTGGTTCTGGTTGCGGAAGCGACTATCCAAAGGGGCAGTCTTGTAGTTTTTCATTTTGGTCTTGATGTCTCCTGTCACGTTGCTGACTCCTAAAGACACCCAGAATTCACTCGCAGTTCAATGTCCAAACCTATAACAATGTTTGAAAAAGTATATTCAGTGACTTATTAAGCTGATTTTATTGTTGCAGGCCCTGTATTAGATTCTGAGGATGCTGTAATAAATAAGCCATCATCCCTGCCCTCCCGAGTCTCACATCTGGGGAAACTGTAGTAGTTATGATAGTAGGAATAAGCAGAGGGTGCTATGGGGGTGCACAAGCTACTCCTGCAGCCTGGGGTAATGCTAGCAAATGCTTTCTCAGAGCTGAGGTCCCACCTGAGACCTGAAGAACCAATAGCAGTTTGGCAGACAAAGCAGAAAGAAGCAGATACTGGGCAGTGAGACCTGCTGGTGCAGAAACTTGGAGCAGAGGGAGCATAGACTAGACTTCTGGGGGTGGAGGCAGGAAGGGCAATTAAAGATGAGGGCTGTTCCTGCAGAGCTATGCTGGAACATGATGCAACAATGCTCTATTACATGGCAATATAGAGGCCTAAAGTGATAAGGAACGAGGCTTAAAGAGAGTCCCTTTCTAAAGAGTGTAAGAGCAAGTCACCAACAGACCTGTAGAAAAGGGCTGCTCTGCTCAGTTGGGGTTGCAGACAATTAGCCAATATATAGTGCTACCAGTTCACACAACTGCGTGACACCCTGACAGACACAGCGGGTGCTGGAGAGGCGGCTGACAGAATGGGGTCTCCCTGAGATTGAAGAGCAGATGGAATAACAGCAAAGTCATGGGGGAGGATGGAGGCTTTGGGTACAGGCTACACAGGGACATACTTCATAGAACTGGGCAGTTCCAGGCAACGTCCGTACTGAACATGGAGGGGAGGCAAGACCTGGGGTTGCAATGACAGCCCCAGAGTGCAGGCAAAGGGGCAGAGAGAGAGAGTGTTGCTTGACAAGAGCTGGAGGAGTGCAGATACAAGCCCAGGTCCAAAAGTGTGTATGTTGAGGCAAAAATGAGGAGTATTCCTTGGAGAAGACTATGCAGGGGGTCCTGTCTTGCAGGGAGAGACTGAGGATTGGTCAAAACTCAAACTGCACAGAAAAGTCAAGGACAAGGCACTATGTACATCACACAAAATAGGTCTTCGGCCAGGGTTCTCACTGTGGGCTTCCAGGTTGGCTTGTTCATTAAAATATTTTTGTGGTAAAATATATATAATATAAAATGTATCATTTTAAGTATTTTAAAATGTACAGTTCATAATGAAAAATACAATGAAAATAGAACAGAAATAATTATAAAGTGTATAATTCAGTGACCTTAATTGTATTCACAGTGCTGTGCAACTCTCAGCACCATTCATCTCCAGAGTTTTTTCATCACCCAAAACTAAAATTCTGTACCCATTAAAAATAACTCCCCGCTCCCTCTCCCCCATCCCTTGGCCCTGGTAACATCTGTTCTACTTTCTGCCTCTATGAATTTGACTACACGAGGTAACTCATATAAGTGGAATCACACATTTGATCTATTGCATCTGGCTTATTTCACTTAGCATAATGTCTTTAAGTTTCATCCATGTTGTAGTAAATGTCACACGTTCCTGCTTTTTAAGGCTGAATTATATTCTGCTGTATGTATATACTACCTTTTGTTTGTCCACTCATCCATGGACATTTGTGTTATTTCCACCTATTGGGAGCTACCCTGTTGTTTTAACACCTGTGATAGAGGCTTAACTACAGTGGAAAGAGCTAGGAGAAAAGTTAGCAGGGAAAGGGAGAAACCCAGAGCAGTACAGGGATGGAAATTGAAGTCTACAGACGGTCTGAACGGCTCCAAGTCACAAAGAACTCAAGTTTTCTGAACTCAGACTGCTTTTCCTTCCAGTGCCATGTTTACCACCAACCTAGTCTGAATTCAGCTGGATTCCACGACAGGAAGGGAATACGGGTAAGGCCAGACAGATCCTGGAAGTCTGAGAGCAGAGGCTGGAACGAACCCGTGACACGTTGCCACACCAGCACAGAAATGAAGCAGGAGAGACTGTTCCCAGGCGAAACTGTCAAAGTGTTTTGGGGTCTCACCTCACTGGGTCATTGATCCTTTGTTCCTTTCCTCCTTTGCTGTTCACGTTCTCCTCTCTCAGGTATCCGTCTTGTTCGCTTTCTCAGTCTCAGCAGGATCAGAACAATCTCTGCTGAGCAGGGAAAGATTATTTAGGTGTTTGTTAGCTTAAAGTGCCACCACTCCCCAGGAGATTTATATTTTAAGGAGCAACTTTAGAAAATTAGTAAAAACTTTAGGATTCAAAAGAATGGATCTCTAATGGTAGAAGGGCAGAGGGTAAGGGTGACCTACGAAGGTAGGTGTTACCATCCCTGCTTACTGGTGGGGTTTGTTAGAAGGCTGAGCAGAGAAGCAGCTGGGCATTGCCTACCCAGCTCTCCTTCCCTCACAATAAAAGTAGTCTCACTCACAAATGCATTTGGGCTCTGGTTTTTTTTTTTTTTTTTTTTTTTTAATTTCTCAGAACTCAATTTTTTTCTTTCTTTTTCTCTTGATTCCTTGAGAGAAAATGTATTTGTATTTATTTCACCATCCAGAATAAGTTAGCAAACCTGCGAGGATGATTAACAACTGGCCAAATATTTCAAACTTAAGTAAAGGAGTCAAGGATAATAGATGTGCTTTTTTTGTTGCTACTTTATCCTTTGAATTTATCACGGATCAATAGTAACAAATAATATTGGCATTGAAGAATACCCTCTTTTAACCGTTGATAGTAGGCATTGAGCAAGATATATTTCATTAAGTATCTGCATTGTTCTTATCCATTTTTATTAGTTTCTCTCTCATCTCACATGCACTCAAATATCACCTTGCTCTTGAATAATGTGCAGAGCACAACAAAATCGAGAGTGTACCAGAGTCTTCTGTACTTACGACATGATTATTTTTTATACAGAGTGCCCTAGTTTCCTCTAATATCCGCTATGACCCATAAGCAAATGCAAGTTTACATGAACCCCCCCCCAAGAGAATCAGGTTTATGGAAAAGTAATTTATTTCCTCCGTGTACATGTGTATGATTTCCATGAAAACCGATGTCTCCAAGTCCAAAGCAGAGCGTTTAGAACACTCTCAGTAGCCATCTGCCCACTGTTTCAGGGTCAGTGGTCTGCCTTGCCCTCATCTGAGCCTCTCATCAGCACTAAGAGGTGGTCAAGATGGCAAATCACTGGCAAATGTATACATGTGGAAACTAAGTCTCGGACATAACTTGCAAAAAGGATAAAACTAGCTGACTTTGACCTCAATCTTCTCACTCCAAATCCTACCCTCTTTCCACTACATTCTGGGCAAGTTGTCACTATCTGCATATCTCTACTGGACCGGCAGTTTATTTTCAATGCCCAATTGACTTGAAATCACAGCTAAAATCAACAAGTGTATCAAATGACAACCTTAGATCACATCTTAACCATCCTTCTTTCAAGTGGTCACCTATTCATATGCTGAAATAAGGCTGAAATATATTTCATTGTACATATACTCTTAAAATTAGCTGTTTTAAAAAACATTTCACATCCTGGCTGTGTAGCTTGGTTGGTCAGAGTGTTGTGCCTATACACCGAGGCTGCGGGTTTGATCCCCGGGGAAGGCAGGGACAGGAGTCAACCAAGGACTGCGTAAGTAAGTGGAACAACCAATTGCTCTGTCTCTTACTCTCTCTCTCTCTAAAATCAGTTTTTTTTAAAATGTTTCACTAGAAACATTTTTTTTAAATCCTTTACCACTTCATACAGTTTAGAAATAAGATTTTTAAAGGTGTAAAAGCTGAAAAACAGTTTGCTAGAGTGTAGGTGTACTTAAAGGATTTTTACCAAACACAGCGTCTATAATGTTTCCAAAACTCAAAATGACCCAAGCCTAAAGATATGAGAAACCATTTCTCCAGCATTTATTTTTCCTTTATAATTTGTTTACAATAATCATTTGGTGTGTCCTGTAAACAGATATGATACATATTGTGAGAATGCTTTTCTTTAGAAAGAGTAAGTTATGATAATGCATACTTTCTGCTTTAAATACTTTAAATACATTACTTGTTTTTATTCATATATAATCCCATTTATTTTTGCTTATTTTACTAAAGAAACAAACTTTCCTCTCCCTTCTCTTAAAAACTTTTTATTTCTTACTAAATTCTACTCTCTTTTACCAAAATGTAACAAAGTCAACAGACTGGTTACACAGTAATGAGAAAACCAACAAGGATCTCCTTCATAGTACGGCAGAAGGGAAACAATTTGTAGTAGTTAAGATTTATTTCCCTATCCTACCCTCTGAATATTACATCTCTCAACAAAGAATTCTTGTTTAACTTTATTGAAAAGTGTGTAGCAGGGTGGTGTTTAGAAATAGTACAGATAAAAATGTACATATGTGAGCGTTGCTAGCTGAGAGTGAACACAAAGGAAACGAGAATTTTAATTTGTCACAATGGCATCTGACATTAAAAAAAGGAGAAATATTAATAGTATTAGGATTTTTTTAAAAGCCAGTATCAGAACAATGTCTTAACACTGCTAATTGCTATCCTAAAAGTTAATAATAAACAAGGAACCAGAACTCTGAGCTTCCACTCCTTCCCTCACCCATTACTGGAGCTCAGTTTTAGTTTCAGAGTCTGAGTTTTACGTGAACATTTTTGCCCATTTGCATTGAACAGCGCGGCACAGTTCCATAATTTCACTTCATAAACCACACACACTACTTCTGCTAAAAGATATTTTTAGTAATTGTGACAAAAACATTGGTTTGAGTAAAAATAATTGTATCATGTTTTCTTAAAAAGATGTTATTCTTATAGAAAAACTTCTAGCAGAGAAGGAATTCAACCCTAAAAAATACAACAACACAAAATGAATCTAATATTAGTAGATACCTAAGGCTACTTGTTATTGTTGCTTTCCTGTGCCCATCACTGAATATTCTAAGAGGATTGTTAGGCTTCTGGCCAGTATTGCCAGGACCATCCTGGGAACTGGGGACAATGGGGAGCAGGATGCAGCCCCTGCTGCTAAGGCGTGGGATGTAACTGACACTCAAGGAGGATGACAGGCGCCCGCAGCATAAGGCTATGGGTGCACAGTAGAGGAGGGGTACAATGGCGCCCCCAATCCTCACCTTGGGCAAATGGGGACGGAAGGAAACACAGCCCCCTCCAATGAAAGGAGGAGGAGGCAGGGGAGTGTTGTAGAAGCTAGAGAAGATTGGGCACGTCTAGAGAAACGAAAGCATTTCAGGTAAATTGGAACTAGGGGAGGGATGGGAGGAGTGGCCGGTGCTAAAGATCCAACTGGGGACAAGACATAAACGAAAACAAGAATTGGGGGACCTTACAAACCAAATTTAAGGAGATAGAATTTTATCCCGAGGGAAACAGAGACCCCCTAAGATTTAAACGGGAGCAACACGATCGGATTTACTTTAAAATAATCTGGTTGAAAGGTCAAGAGGGGGGAGGAGCAAAGCCTGACGTCGAGAGACTACTGAGCAGGTAACTGGGGTAATTCAGGTGGAAGACGGGGGTGGCCTGCACTGGAGAAGTCTGAGCGTGGCAGGGGCGACAGCCAGACGACAAGATGTAGGGAAGCAAAACAGAGCCTGGGCTTAACGACGGGAGGATGGAGTGAGGGGCTGGAGACCGAATTGAGTAATGCAGTTGCTAAAACGGGAAGTTTTGAGGGAAAGTGTGGAGTGCCGTTTAGTACACATCAATACTGAGATTTCTGTGGCACTCAAATTAAATATGCCCGGACCCCACGGCAGGCTGGTCTGCAAGCAGGATAACGCTCTGCGAGGGCTGAGACGATCCGGGAAGGCGCAGAGAAGGTGGTCTGGACAGCTCCCCAGGGGACTCACACCGGAGGAGGGGACTATGCTTGTATGCCACTTTTCTTCAAATACACACCGAATCACACGACGTGCTTCCAGATAGTTGGGCGAGTGCAATGCTCTAATTTTGCAGGCGGGGAAAATGAGACCTTGGGGTAGGAGGCTTGTTGACGATCACCTGGTGGTGAATCTTGACCCCCAGTCGGCCACCCAAGTACACCCCCTACTCCGCCTTACTCATTCACTCCAGGTATCCGATTGCTGACACATATTCTCAGATATTTGGTGGTATAGGTCACAGAAAAGGATTTTTTAAAATGCTTTGTGTTCCTTTTTACCAACCCCCAAGAAACACTTTGTGATCAACTTTCAATTTCAATAAATATCACCAGAAATTAAATACACGTATCCACTGTCCTAAAAACAAACAAAAAACTCGGGCAGGAGTATTTTAGAATATATCTGTTCCAGTAAGTACACAAGTTCTTCAAGTTCTCTGCGCTGCATAAACAAATCTTGACAGATTCTGGCTTTAGGCTTGTGAACTCGGCGCGTCCATCTCCGGTTTTCCAAGCTAGAGGACTTGCTTACTGGGCCCCCCTTCGCCGTCCCTCCGGCTCCCCGCCTACCCCACCCCCCGCGCCGGCGCCACCACCTGCTCCCGGCGCCACACCCTCCTCCCGCCCGCTCGCCCGCGCGAGTTCTCACGCGGGACCCGCGCCCCTCCCCGCCGCTCCAGCCGCTTTCACTCGGCGGAGCTTCGGAGTCCTTGCCCGCCTGCTCACAGCCCAGCTCCGCAGCCCCTAGGGCACTCCTGCTTTTCCCCGCTAGCCTCCCGGCGCCGCGCCCCCTACGAAGTTCTCCCTCCCACACAGCCCCCTGCGAGGACTTTGGAGGCGGTCCTGGGCCAGCGGGCGCTGATTGGCTGCCTCCTCGGCGCCCCGCCCCTATGCTCGCGCAGGCAGTGGTGCGGGCCGGGCGGGCACGCGCCGCGCGTCCCCGCGTACTGAGCGTCCGTGACCCGCGTGCGAACTCCCGCGTCCCGGCCCGGGTGTTAGTAATGTGGGGGTGAGCGGCGGCGGCGGGGCGCGGAGGGCAGGAGGCTCGGGTGGAGCCGGAAGTCCCCTCTGGCCCCGGTGGCGCTCCCCAGCCACCGCCATCCGGACGTCCCATAGGGACTGGGAGCTGCCAGAGGGGCCGGGGCCGTCGCGGTCGCCAGCCCGGTAGCCCGGATGTCTCTACCCTCCTTGGCGGGGCTGCCGACGCTCTTATAGGCCCCGGGAGGAGGCTTGTCTTAAAGGGACAGCGCCTTGTTCAAGCCGGAGGGGGCGGTGTGTCCTGCCCCTGTACGCGACCCCTGCCTCCAGGGGACGCCGCGGCGCCCGCCGCCGCAAGCCCCCTCCTCCAGGTGGGGCGCAATTGGAGCGCGGCGCGCCGGGCCTGGGGATGGCCGCAGATGGCTGCCTCGAGGCCAGGTTTTTCTCTGGCCGCGCCGTGGCCCGTGGCGCCGCACGGGGCCGGGAGGCGCCGGCCTGTGATTGGCCGAGGCCACCGTGAATGCAGGACATTGTCTAGTCGCAGCAGTCGCTGTCCTTGCCCGCCGCCCTCTCTCAGATCAAAATGGGTGTGGAGCAAGGTCCCTGGACGGCCCTGGTTCCCACTCTCCTGGGAGTTCCTTCGATAGTGGGAAAATATAACTTAAAAGATTATGGATTTTAAGAATGGCACGAAGGTGCTGCTTCAAAACACAAAATCATTATCAACAAGGAAATAATTGTGTTCGACAAAGGTTTCCTTACTTTAAGATTAAAAATATTAAGGTAATTGAAAAAGGTCAGCTGTTATAAAATGGCTTAGTTTTGTCTTCAAGATTTCTTTAATTAGAGTCTATGATAATTCATCTGAATATCCCCTTAAGAATATTTTCATATATATTTCATATCTATATATGGAATCACCTTGTTCTGGACAGTACAGCCTACTTGGGTTTCAGTTTCCACGTGTGTAAAAAGATGCTGGACTGGTAGCTTTCCAAGTTTGCTTCCTTTGTTAAAATAACTCTAATTCTAGACTTAAAATCCTGATATATCCTGTGTATTGGATTATATCTCAAGATATTGGAATTGATGATACCTTTTAAAGAGCCCTTGAGGACATCATAGTTCTCACACTGCCTTTGAAAATACGTGGGAATTATTTAAGCAGAGTTGTAATCTTTTAACGTGTAATTTTGAAGTAAAGGGAAATGAGAGTAGTAGAGAAATGTATGGAGATCAATCAGTTATTTGTCAATGTGAAGAGCAAGGTTTTCTTTCATCTTAAAAAGTTTTCCAGGTAATGGAATATTATAATAAAGAACAATAACCATCTTTCCTATTTTGCCCCTAGTATCAAAGGAGTAGAAAAATGGCAAGAGAAGTAAAAGACACACAGAAATACACATGAAATAAAAGATAAACAAATAGAAAATGTTTGAAGAGTTTTGAAAAAAATTAAGTTGGTATTTGCTTTATAAAAAAATTGAATGGGAAAAATTATTGTAGGATTAAGAGCACACTTGTGTTGATATAGATAATGTTTTATAGCTTCAGTTACATGTCCTTTTCAACATTAAAAAAATCAGTGATTTCATTTAACTGAGCAATCAGCAAGAATTAGAGACTTGGAAATGACAAATAAATGAAGGAAGGAAAGCATGCAGAAAAAAAATAAGTTTAATGGACATGATTCATTGTAGGAGACATGACCTCATTCCTTATTAGAGGGATTGCCACTAAACCAGGTTTAATGTTAAACAAATTTATTTTACAGACTTTCCTCACAATTACACTAATTTGATTTGTTTCTCTTGGTATTATAAAGTAAAGAGATACAAGAAAAATGTTTAAATATGTTGCAGCTTCCTCAGATGACAATTGTTCCCAAGCTCCTCACCCTCATCCATCATAACAAAGGATTAAAAAAACAGAAATCATAAGCATAAAGATTAGCTCTCTCCAGAAGAGAAATGTGGGTAGCTGTGTGGAAGTCTGTGAGTGAAGCAAATTAAGTTTTGATTATTTAAAATTTTAGCATTTAAATTGTTGATTTGTATAATTAAATTGACTTTACTTAAAAGTGATTGAATAAATGATTAAAGTTTAAAGATTAAGCTGAAATTAAGATGTTTGCAATAAATACAAGCAACGGGTAATATGATACCCGCTCTAAGGTATGAAATGTCTTGCCAAATAAGTTGGAGACTTCTAGCAAGTCTTTTCCTTAGGATTTGTGCTTTGCTAGTTTATATATAGAGTGATAATATTTATGGAACACTTGGTATATGCCAAACACCATTGTAAATATCTTCTTTAATCCTCACAAAAATTCTGGGGAGCAAATAAAATTATTATCCCCATTTTAGAAGCACGGAAACTGAAGCTTTAGAGGTTAGATAGCTTGCCCAAGGTCAGACAGTTGGTGGGTATAGAGCTGTGAATGGGGCCCAAAATCCTGTCTTACTCTGCTCAAAGACAGTTGTCAATCACTCACTAAACAGACTTAATTATGTGGTTATGATTATTAATCCATGTTTGATCAGATCTTTTCAACAGTTACACATTTAAATATTTTTGCATTAGCCTTTTCATTAATTTATATTTCAGGTGATCATGTGGATACAAGACTGCCATCTGTATTTATTTTGCTACAGAGTCAAGCATCTCTATCATTTTTTTAAAAGAAAAATGCCTCTCAAATTTGCATCTTATGTCCTCTTATAAACAGACAGATACATGGACAGAAGCTAAAAGCTAAACCCTCTCACCCTCTGCTTTTCTCTCTTTCCCTCTTTTCCTTTTCTTCTTTCAGATGTATTTCTTCATAGGACCTATTAATACCTATTGGCCATGTTTACTGCATCTAATTAGTGTCAGGCTCAGAGGAGGTACTAGTGTACTCATTCAGTTATTGGCTGCATGCTTACAAATCACCTAGTCTTTCAGAAGGTAGAAAGGGAGGAGGGGCTGAAGACGCAAGACAGGAATTTTGGGGATTCGGTAGCATAAAACTGAGGCAAAGGGCTGTGCCTTTAAAGACTTTTTGTTGTCATTGCTGCCCCTCCCATTTACCCCGGTCTCTTCCTTTTTGCATTGGTGCCACAATTAGGGGCTGTGAGAGTGGTCATCTGTGGCTCTGCCAAGGATGGGGAGAAGAAAGCAGGCAGTCCCAGATCAGCCCCGGACACTGCTTGTTCACAGTGCCTGTAGCAGGAGGGTTAAGAAATTAGAAATAAAATTATTCTGAAGGGGATCATATGTGACTCGTTAATCCATGTGATTTCGGATGCTCGTTGTCACTGAAAATTGAGTTGGCTAAGTCTGTTTAACTTTTGTGATTAAGGATCAGCTTTAGGATTTGATGTTCTGGAAGCCCAGAGGATAAAAGGATTGTGCTCAGTGTCCTCCCACACCCACCCACACAGGCAGCTGACACTTAGCGCTTTGTCCCTGGCCAACAAGCAGTTCACCATCTCCCTCCAAACACTGGCAGGGAAGCCACACAGCTGTAAGGGGGATAGGACAACATCTGGCAAAGTCCAACCCACCGAGTCCCACTGCCATCAGTGACAGGCAAAGCTGCAATCAGTCTCTTAACACCCAAGGTGCCCAGAGGGGCAGGCCCAACTGCAGAGAACCACCTGGCTTCTTATTAGCTAGTGTTGCATTTTTATTTTATTTTTACATAGTTCCATAGTTAAGCTCTTACCATCTAATATTTCTCAAATGCAAATATTAAAGCATCTTGTAAGTGTAAATATATTTTCAATCTGATAACAAACACCTACTCATTTATCTTTGTACCAGGACCTCTTGGCACTCAGTAGGGTGCCCCTCTCTCTTCCTGGGCTCCAGCACACAACCAGATTCTGGTTCTCTCTCCAACCCCTCAGCCTCACACTGCTGACGGCTCCCACCGTTGCTAGGAGGCCTTGCCTCATTGATTCTTGTCACTCTGCCCACACTTTTTTTTTAATCCTCACCCAAGGACATTTTTTTCATAGGTTTTTGAGAGAGGGGAAGGGAGAGAGAGAGCGGGGGAGAAACATCAATATGAGAGAGAAACATTGATTGGTTGCCTTCTCATGTGCTCCCTGACCAGGGATCGAACCCACAACCTGGGCCTATGGGACATGCTCCAATGCTCCAACCAGCTGAGCCACGTGGACCAGGACACTGCCCACACTTCTTTTTAATAAAGATTTCATTCTTTTTTTTTTTTTTTTTTACAGAGATGGAAAAGGGAGGGAGAAAGGGAGGAAGGGAAACATCAATTGGTTGCCTCTTACACGTGCCCCAACCTGGGCTGGGGCCTACAACCCAGGGGCATATGCCCTGACTGGGAATCGAATAGGAATAGAACCTGCAACCTTTTGCTTTGTGGGCAACACCCAACCAACTGAGCCACACCAGTCAGGGCTGCCCAACTTTTCGAAAGTCTTTTTGAAAGGTTCCAGTGAATGTGCCTTGCCTTTCCTCCTCCGATCGTGCCTGTCTCATAATCCATCATGATGTGGCCCCTACCCACACTTCCTGTGTAAGCTGTGGCCTCTCCCTTCTGTGTCCTTTTTCTCTCATACAGCAAACCCCTCTTCCCCCCATACTTTGGCCCTCGAGTATGCTGTTCTTTTTATCAAGAATATTCTATGAGGACTTCCTTGGGCTCCTTCCACATGGTATTTGAATCGTTGCTTTGCCTTTCCAAAACTGGGAGTTCCTTGGGATCAAAGGTCACATTTTCCTTATGAAAGAGCTAATGCAAAAATATTTAAATGCATACCTGTCAAAAAGAGCTGACCAAAAATGGATTAATGATCATACCCGTATAAATAAGTAAGCAGATCTGGTGAGTGATTGAGAACATGTAGCCACATGGCTTTGAGCAGAGTCAGGCAGGACCTTGGTGCTTAGGACAGTACCCAGCACATGGAAGAAAAACATGAAATAATAGCTAAATAATTTGAAAATGTTTTGTTTCTTCCATTGATTCTTTTCCTAAATCAACTTTCTAGATATTCAAAATATAACCATTTCAAGATTGAACTTTCACTTATTTCAATCTTGTCAGTATTTATGTCCATAAAATTATATCCTTTAATTGATATTTACATGATAGCATGCTTTTACCACACTGCTTACAACAGACATGCTCTCAAAAGTTGAGTGAATTAATATTTCTGACTCAAGTGGTTAAAACTTAAGGTAATTTTATTTCTTTATTAGTGGCAAAGCTTTGTGTGTGGGTTTGGTGTATGTAGCAAATAATGATTCTGTTAATTATTTTTAAAAGATTACTTTCCTTACATCAGATTTGCCTGAAGAAAAGTAATTCTATGTTATACTCTACTACATTACAAGAAGTTTTAACTGAGAAGTACCATTTAATGGTCTTTAGCCCATGAATATAAAAATAAGACAACAATGTAACAGTCATATTTTTCTTCAAGGTAACTCCTCCGTCTGTGTTTTCGGCAGTTAGAAAAGGGGGTGGAGGTACAGGCTTCTCTGTGCTTCCCTGGTGTTTCTCGAGCTCTAGCAGAAACGTTTTCTGTAATTGGTTTTCCACATTTGCCAAGAGTCTGTTTCCTCTTAACATTCAACATGTTTAACAGAAGTCTTGTAATAGTTCCAAAAATAATAAAACGGGTCCCAAGCATAAAAATGATACATACACAGCACATTGGTTTTTTTTTTTTTTTTTTTTATCGTGGCTTTGGTTTTGTTACGATCTTTCAAATAACTTTTACTGTCAAATTATGTGGTAAAAATAAAAAGTTTATCCTCACAGTAATAAGTCCACTGAAGAAATGCATCAATGACTTGTGCAGAGGGTAAGTGAGAATCGTCTGCACCAAGGCCAACCCCGTTGGGCGGTGTGGTCATCTCGTGGTCCAACACCTCCCGTTAGTGATAAGTGGGTGGTTTGGTCAACGTCAGTGCTGTATCCTCAGAAAGACAAAAGCTTATTCAAGGTATATACTTCTGATAGAATGTAAGGCTGTTCCTAATCTGATAAAATTCACTTCTGACATGTCAAACATGAACACGAAAAAGCAATGCTAGTTCATATTTTATCCAACCCTCCCTTTGCTCCTAAAGTGGTGGTTACAGCATACTAACACTCAATTTATCTGCTTTAATAATTAGATGTTTGACAAGTGAAAACATTTAGACTTCTTTTTATTATTTAATTTAAATATTAATATTATTTTTACTGTAATAAATATTAAAGCATAATTTTTTCTTTAATTTTTATTACAGTTGATATACAATATTATATTAGTTTCAGGTGTACAACTCAGTGATTAGACACTGTATAACTTACCAAGTGATCTTCCAATAAATCTGACAGCATGCATAGTGATTACAATATCATTGACTATATTCCCTGTGCTGTACTTTACATCCCCATGACTACTCTGTAACTACCAATTTGTACTTCTTAATCCCTTTACATTTTCACCCATTCCTCCAACTCCCCACTCCTCTTAAAGATGACCCTTTAACATTTCTTATGATATTGATTTGGTGGTGATGAACTCCTTTAGCTTTTTCTTGTCGGGAAAATCTTTAACTGTCCTTCTGTTCTAAATAATAGCTTTGTTGGGTAGAATAGTCTTGGTTATAGGTCCTTGCTTTTCATCACTTTGAATATTTGTTGTTAATCATTTCTCGCCGGCAAAGTTTCTGTTGAGAGGTCAGTTGACAGTTTTATGGTAGCTCCTGTAGATAATTGCTTTCCTCTTGCTACTTTTAAGATTCTCTCTTTGTGTTTAACCTTTGGCATTTTAATTGTGATGTGTCTTAGTGTGGGTCTCTATGGGTTCATCTTGTTTGGGACTCTCTGCACTTCCTAGACTTGTATATCTATTTCCCTCACCTTGTTAGGCAAGTTTTTTGTCATTATTTTTTTACACAGATTTTCAAATCCTTGCTGTCTCTTTCCTCCTTCTGGCACCCCTATGATATGAATGTTGTTATACTTGAAGTTGTCCCAGAGACTTGTTATAATACTCTCACTTTTTGGATTCTTTTTGCTATTCTAATTGGGTATTTTCTGCCTCTTTGTCTTTCAAATCTCTGATTGGAATCTCTGCTTCACCTTACTCCACTGTTGAGTCCCTGTAATATATTCTTCATTTAAATTAATGTATTCATTTTTTAATTTTTAAAAAATTATTAATTTGAGAGGGGGGAGATTTGTTGTTCCACTCATTTATGCATTCATTGGTTGATTCTTGTGTATGCCCTGACTCAGGATCGAACCCGCAACCTTGTGGATCAGGACAATGCTTTAAACAACTAAGCTACTTGGTCAGGGTATATTCTTCTTTTCTGATTTGTTCTTTTTTATGTTTTCTAACTCTTTGTTGAAGTTCTCACTAAGTTCATTGAGCATCCTTATAACCAGCATTTTGAACTCTGCATCTAATTGATTTCTTGTCTCCATTTTGTTTAGTTCTTTTCCTAGAATTTTGTTCTGTTGTTTCATTTGGGGTACATTTCTTTGTCTTCTCATTTTGGCTGTCTCCCTTTGTTTGTTTCTATGTATTAGGTAGAGCTGCTATGTCTCTGGGCTTGGTGGAGTGGCCTTATGTAGGAGGTTTCCTGTGGTGCCTAATGACACAGCTTCCCTGATCACCCAAGCAGGGCATTTTAGGTGCAACCCCATGTGGGCTGTGTACCCTCTCGTATTATAGTTGAGCCTTTATTGCTGTTGGCATCTTAATGGCAGGGATTTACTCCCAGGCCAATTGGCTTCGAGGACTGTCTGCAACCTTTATGGAGGATCTGCTGTGCATGGAACCTCACAAAGCAGCACTTACTTAAGTGGGGCTCTGGTGCCTGCTGAGTCTGTCCTTTGATTGTGTCCCTTTTGGAGAAGGTTGGGTGGTGCTTCAATGTGATCTGAAGCTGTCCACCACGTGTGCTGGCTCTGGGGTCTCCCAGGAGATGCAGACCAAGGTCAGACACCACATGTGTCTTGCCTGGGGCTACCTGGCATAAGTTACAGAGTGATCTGCAGATGGCTGCTCCTTGTGCTGGGTTTAGAGGTGCCTAGGAGAGGCCAAGCTGTGAAACAAGGCTAGTGCCACTAATGCCAGGCCTGGGGCCATTTAGTGACATGTGCTGGGTAAGTCGAGGCCAGATGCTGCCTGTTTGAGGGATTTTAAGAAAGTCTGAAGCATGAGTCAAGGCAGGTCATTTGTATGGAAATAGCCTGGGTGAGCCTGCAAATGGGTGGAATGGGGTCTCAAGGAAATCACCAGGGCAGGACTAACCATGCGAGCCAGGTTGATGGAGACTCAGATATTGTGCCTGCCTGCCTGCTGCCTCTGTTCAGGGAGGGCTCAGCAAATGAACAATGGCCTCTGCCAACACTTCTGTCTGGGAGACAGTTGCCCCACCAGCCCTCACCCTGATGCCAGATATTGCAGTTCCTCCATATATATATCCATGGTGCTTTTTGAGCTGCTGCCCCAACGCTGGAGCTTAGAGGGAGTGCGTCTGAGTGAGTCCTTGTGTGGGCCCTGTAAGAGGAACTGCCTGGAACTCTAGAAACCTCCATCTCACTCAGCCTCAGTCCCTTCTGGTTTTTACACCCAGAAGTTGGGGGCTTCTCTTCCTGGCACTGGAATCTGGGCTTGAAGTCCTGGCATGTGCCTAGGACCCCTCACTCCTCAGGAGGGTGGGACCTCCAAAGCCAAGATATCTCTCCCAATTTTTACCTGCCACACATTGGTGTGGAACCTGACTGTTCGGTATCCCTGCCCCTCCCAACAGTCTCCACATGGCTTCTGTATATCCTTAGTTGTAGGACTTCTGTTCAGCTACATTTCAGGAAGTTGTGAATGATGGTTGTTCTATAGTTTAGTTGTAATTTTGATGAGGTTGTGGGAAGATTCAAGCATGGCATTTACCTACATGACCATCTTGACTGGAACCACTAAAGCATCTTTAAGTGCTCACAGCATCTGGATTTAGGAAGTGCTTTACAAGCCCACAGATAAATCAGAGGAACTGAGGTAACTGTGGAGCTAATAACAAAGTCTCTATGATTTTGCGCAAGGCATTTTAACCTTTTCTCTGTCACTAAATTGAAATCCAAAAGATAAGTCCTTGGCAAAAGAATAAATAACTGTGATGAAGGAATGCTGTGCCTGGCATCACCATTGGAGTGGGCACTCTGAGCTGGCTGGGCTGTCTCCCCTGATTCACTCCCCCTTTCGGGAAACCTGTTTTGTCCTACCCCAAGTCAGCCCTTGCTGACTTCTAAAAGGCTCCCCACACAACCTGGATGGGCTCAGAACGAACAGCCTTACTGCTCCAGCCCTAGCCAGGTAGCTCAGTTGGTTGGAGCATCATCTTGTGCACCAAAAGGTTACAGATTCAATCCCCAGTCAAAGCACATACCTAGGCAGTGGGTTCAATCCCAGTTGGGGTACGTACAGGAGGCACCCGATCAATGTTTCTCTCTAACATAGATGTTTCTGCCTTTCTCTCTCTTCCTTCCTCTCTCTCTAAAATTCAACAAACATATCCTTGAGAGAGGATTAAAAGAAATAAAAATGAAAAAATAAAAAAAAATAAAAGCCTCGCTTCTCCAAGCCTATCTGAGGTCCAGCAGCATCCATAGCACCAAAGACTAGGTTGGAAATGTAGAAGCTCGGGTTGTCCCCTGAGCCTTTGGAATCTGAATCTGTACTTAACTAGGTCCATGGGGGACTGTTGGGCACACCATGGTGTGAGAAGCCTGGCGTGGACCACACCTGAATGAGGATGAACCCAGAGTGCTCACAGCTGCTGAAGTGGGAACCCCTTTACATTGTGTCTGTCATTTTAGCATGTGTTTGGGGGGTGTGGAAAGATTTGGGGGGAGTAAAAAATACTTCTCTCACAGAGCTCCATCAATACATATAGTTCAATTTGTATTCTCCTTCAAGGTAAAAAACAAAAAAACATTGGTGAGTAAGATTGTCACTCAGTGAGCAAGTGTTACATTTAAAGCACTCATGTCTCAGGGCTGCTGTACAAAGAACTGCGGACTGGGTGACAACAGAAATTTATTCTCTTGTTCTGGAGGCTGGAAGTCTGGACTCCAGGTGTAGACACCCTCTGAGACTCTGGGGAGAGCCCTTCCCTCCTCTCCCTGGCTGCTGGGGCTGCTGGCAGTGCTGGGCGTGCAGCTGCCGCACTGCAGTCTCCGTCTTGGCTGGCACATGGCTCTCTCCATGGGTGTCTGCCTCTTCACGTGCTGCTTTCTTCTTCCTGTGGGGAAACCAGTCATATTGGATTAAGCCTCCTCTCCCCCAGCTCCAGAATGACCTCACCTGCAACGAGGTTATTTCCAAATAAGGTCACATTCTGCTAGACCCCGGGATTCTGAGATGAAGAAGACAGGTCCAGGTCAGGGAAAGCAGGTAGGGCAGTGGAAAGGTCTCACAGGGGTCTTTCCGACCAGACTACAGGCTACTCCCTACTTTCATTTTTATTCCCTGGCTCTGGAATCTGTATTTGTAACAAGCCCCATGTTCTTCTGATGTAGACACAGCCTCACCTGCAACCTACCTCCATGGGCCTCAGGAGCCCTTGGATGTCCCCATCCTTCTCAGCCCTCGCCCACACCCTGCCTGGCCCCCAAGTGTGCTTGCCAACAGACAGTGGGGGAGTGGAAAACCTAGCCATGGAGAAAGCAATCAGGGGTTTGTTGTTAGAGCACAGTGACAGGTGGCAAGGCCCATAACCACAGCATGATGGAGGCATTTCTTTTTGTGAAGTTTATACACTAAGCTCAAGCTTTTCAAACTAGAGATGGTTTATTCACTCCTCAAATATTTTATTGCCCAAGTGTGTGCAAGACACTGTATTCAGTGCTTTGGGATTTGGGGGCTTTGCTATTCAGGAAAAAAGTCAAATTAAATAAATTTAGGAAGTTAATATAAGATTATAATTTAAACATTTTTATTTTGCCTATTGTGGACATTTAAAATTGGCATCATAAAAGCAAGGACTTAAATTATTTTATTTTAAATTTGTAGTTATTTTTGAATGGGGAGTATCAAAGGGTATGAAGGATGACAGTGACAAATAAATGTACCCCCCACCCCCACAGAGGCAACCACTGTTACTTGAGAAAAACCATTTAACACTGAAGAAATAGGGCATAATGTTAGAGAAAAAGAGAGCTTTTTCCAAAAAAAGGAACAGTTGGGAAAACAATGTGTGGACGTGTTTTTCCTTCCTTTATTCATCTATTCCTATTTTACAAGTACTGTTTATACTCCTTTTATGAATAAGGTATTGTATCTAAGTTTAGAAGATACATCAGAGAACAAAACAGTGAAAATACCATTCCCTGACCTCTTGAACTTCACATTCTTGTGGGAAGTAAATCTGAAAATGGGACCTAGGAACCCAAGTCAATGAATTGGGAAAGCCCACAGAAGCTAATGGGAGAGGGTGCCTCAGGGGCCAACTGTTTCCGGGGTGTACTCTGGCACATGGGGTGCAAAGCTGGACGGGGGATTGGAAAGAGCCCTCCTGCCTTGCCCAGGGCTGGCCAGAGGCTAGGCTAGTAAAACAAGTTTTTTCTTTTTTTTCATTTTCGATGTTTTATTCTTTTAGCTATTACGGATGTCCTATTTTTTTCCTTTTTAGCGCCCCTCTACCCAGCCTGCCCCCCCTTCCACGGTCAACCCCTCACCGTTGTCTGTATCCATGGGTCCTTCATGCAAGTTCTTTCACTAATCCCTTCCCCTTCTTTCAGTCAGTGCTCCCTCCCTTACAGCTGTCAGTCTATTCCACGATCCCCTGCCTCTGGCTCTATTTTGCTCATTCATTTATTTTGTTAATTAGATTTCTCTTATAAGTGAGATCATGTGATATGTCTTTCACTGACTGGCTTATTTCACCTAGCATAATAGTCTCCAGTTCCATCCATGCTGTCGCAAAAGGTAGTAAAACTGATTGAAGCTCTTCATGTGTGGGTCTGAACAGGACTTGAGAAGCAGAGTCTGACTGCAGAATTTGGTCCAGGTGTGAGTAAAAATGCAAAAGAGGTGAGGTGGGGTGGGGGTACATATTAAGGAGCAGAGAGCATAGTAATTTTTAATTTTTAAAATACATTTTTAAAGAGTTTATTTAATTATTTTTGGAGTGGAGAAGGGAGGGAGAAAGAGAGGGAGAGAAACATCAGTATGTAGTTGCCTCTTGCCTACCTCCTACTGGGGACCTGGCCCACAACCTAGGCATGTGCCCTGACTGGGAATTGATCCAGCCATCCTTTGGTTTGCAGGCTGGCACTCAATCCACTGAGCCATACCAGCCAGTGCTAATTTTTAATATTTTTATGGGATTTCTGTTCATACAAAAGCCCCAACAAAATATGTCTGCCATTTTTCTGCCCTTCTTCTTCTCTCTTCAAGTAGCTGGGCCTCTGAACCCAAGTAGCAATGAGCTGTGATAAGTTCCTGGAGCTCTGCCATGGACCTCCAGTCAGGAGATCTGGTGGGAAGCACGAACCTTGTTTTTTATACTTTTTTCTTAATAAACTTTTTAGAAAGCAGCTTTATGTTTATAGAAGTTTCCACATACACCATCATCCACCCCCAGTTCATCTGTTATTAATATCTTGCATGTGTGGTCATTTTTCACAACTGATAAATGCATATTTGATACATTATTATTAATTATGAGTCCATAGTTTATGTTAGGGTTTGCTCTTTGTAGTATACATTCTATGGGTTTTAATAAAATTGTATCGACCATGATAGTATTATACAGAATAAATTCACTGCCTTAAAATTCCTCTGTGGTCTGCCTATTCACCCCTCCCCACTCTGAAGCCCTGGCAACCACAGATCTTTTTACCATGTCCATAGTTTTTGCCTTTTCCAGAATGTCATAAACTTGGAAACATTCAGCATGTAGCTCTTCATGTTGCCTTCTTTCACTGAGCAATTTGCTTTGAAGGTTCCTCCATTTCTTTTTGTGCTTAATAGCTCATTTTTTATAGCACTGAATACTATTCCACTGAATGGACATACCACAGTTTGTGCTTCCATGTATTAAAAGACATCTTGGTTGCTTCTGAGTTTTGCCAATTTTGACTAAAGCTACTATAAACACCCATGGGCAGGTTTTAATGGGGACATGAGTTTTCAGTTGTTTTGGAGAAATACCAAGAAGCGTGATTGTTAGAGCCTATGGTAACAAGATGCTGAACTTTTACACTTTCCTTCAAGAAACTCTTCCTTTTATGTAAAATTTTGAATGCAGAAAAAAATGCAGTTTACCACTTTTCCTTAAAATACTACATTATGTGCTATTTCTTTCTTGATAGGAGTTTGTCAGTTTAGGCATCTGTACTTGACATTGCAACCCAACTAAAAACTTTAACATCCAGCACAGATTTGGGGGTATTTGGCTTTTCTAAAAAATAGACTATTTTTAGAAGCAATTTTAGGTTCACAGCAAAATTGAGGATACTATGTACTCCACTTGTTTTGTAATGTTATCATTTATGAAAATACAGTTTCACATAGATCTGTTAATGAAAATGTGCATTAAAGAAACACAACTTTAAAATACAAAAGTCACAGACGCTCACAGAAACAAGGACAAGCAACGCAGACCATGTAACATAAACACTCACTTCTTTGGCCTCCCAGTCCGCCCTGGTCACCGCTCAGTTGATATGTAAACTGTGGGCATAATGTTTCAGGCTTTGCAAGTGTATTTACAATGAAGTAGGTTTTTCTTTTTAAAATTATTTGTACAAGAATGGGATCCTACCATAGATATTATTCTGCAGAATTATTTTTTAAAAATATATTATTGGACTTCCGGCCAAGATGATGGCATAGGTGGACACACTGTGCCTCCTCGCACAACCAAGATTAAGGACAACAAAGATTTAGAAACAAAAAAAAAAAAAACCAACCAGATCTGACAGAAAATTGAACAGTGAGGAAGTTCGACAACCATTCATCCAGACCAGTAGGAGGGGCAGAGTCGGTGGCCCAAGGAGAGGGATCGTGGCAGGAGAAAGAGGTGGTTGGCAGTCCCCAGTGCATAGGAGGCAGCTGGCAGACTGACTGTGGACACACATTTGTGCACGGATAAACCAGGCGAAAATGGGGAGACAGACTTTGTAACCCAGGGCCCTAGTGCTGGGAAATAAAGCCTAAAAGCACCAATTGAAAACACTTGTGGGGTTGAGGTGCTGGGAGAGACTCCCAGCATCACAAGAGAGTACATTGGAGAGACCCACAGGGTCCTAGAGCCTACATAGGCCCACCCACCCTGGAGGCAGCACCAGAAGGGCCCAATTTACTTGTGGGAAATGGCTGAAGGTACTGAAATATGAGAGAGAACGGAGCAAGTGCCATTGTTTCCTCTCTGACCCCACCCCACATACAGTGTCACAACGCAGGAACTGGGCTGACCCGCCTTGGTGAACACCTAAGGCTCCACCTCTCACTACATAACAAGTGCAAAAAGACCATATATATATATGTGTGTGTGTGTGTGTGTGTGTGTGTGTGTGTGTGTGTGTGTATCTCAAACAGAAGAACAGATCAAAGCCCCAGAGCAAATACATCTAAGCAACCAAGAGATAGCCAACATATCAGATGCACAGTTCAAAGCCCTGGTGATCAGGATGCTCACAGAATTGGTTGATTTTGGTTGCAAATTACATGAACAAATGAAGGCTACAATAGGTGAAATGAAGGAAAATGTACAGGGAACCAATAGCAATAGTAAGAAAACTGGGACTCAAATCAATGGAGTGGACCAGAAGGAAGAAAGAAACAACCAAACAGAAAAGAAGGAAGAAACAAGAATTCAAAAAAATTCAAAAAATGGGACATCTTTAAATGTCCCAACATCCAAATTATAGGGGTACTGGAAGGGGAAGAGGAAGAGCAACAAGTGGAAAACTTATTTGAACAAATAATAAAGGAGAACTTCCCCAATCTGGCAAAGGAAATAGACTTCCAGGAAGGCCAGGAAGCTCAGAGAGTCCCAAAGAAGCTGGGCCCAAGGAGAAACACACCAAGGCACATCATAATTACATCACCCAAGATTCAAATGAAGGAGAGAATTCTAGAAGCAGCAAGGGATAAGGGCACAGTCACCTACAAAGGAGTTCCCATCAGACTGTCAGCTGATTTCTCAAAAGAGACTTTACAAGCAAGAAGGGGCTGGAAAGAAGTATTCCAAGTCATGAAAGGCAAGGACCTACATCCAAGATTGCTCTAGCCAGCAAAGCTCTCATTTAGAATGGAAGGGAAGATAAAGTCCTTCTCAGATAAGGTCAAGTTAAAGGAAGTCATCATCACCAAGCTCTTATTCTATGAAATGTTAAAGGGACTTACCTAAGAAAAAGAAGATAAAAAATAAAACAGTAAAAAGACAGCAAACTCACAGATATTAACAACCATACCTAAAACAAAAGCAAACTAAGCAAACACTAGAACAGGAATAGAACCACAGAAATGGAGATCACATGGAGGGTTAGCAACAGGGGAGTGGGAGGAGGAGAGAGGGAGAAAAGGTACAGAGAATAAGTAGCATAGACGGTAGGTAGAAAATAGACAGGGGGAGGGCAAGAATAGTGTGGGAAATGTAGAAGCTAAAGAACTTATGACACATGGACATGAACTAAAGGCGGGTAATGTGGGTGGAAAGGGGGGTGCAGGGTGGAGGAGAATGAAGGGGGAAATAGAACAACTGTAATAGCATAATAAATTAAAATTAAATTAAATTAAAAGATAATAAAGAGGAAAATATCCTCTGAAAAAGCAAAAAAAAAAAAATGTACTATGAACTTTTCAGCTTAGTGCCTTAAAAAACCTAATTTATTCTTTTAAAATGGCAACATAGTATTCCATAATCTGTATATCCCCCTAGAAAGGGAATTTAAAAACTTTTTTCACTATATATCTTGTTTAAGTAAACATTCTACACATTCATCTTTGTGCGTTTGTGCTAATATTTCTGTAGTGTAGAATAAGAAGTATGGAATTGGGGTCACTGGGTCATGTTACACACACACACATTCATACATAAAATGTCCCCTCTTCAAATTTTATTGCATTTTATGAACAAGTAAATCTTTAATCCTGCATGTTATTAACCATTTTTATTTTTTCTGATTTGACAGATAAAAATTGGCATCTCTTTGTCCAAGTTATATTGATCTCAGATGCCTTTCAATGTGTTAAAAAATCACTCGTTTCTTTTTTTGTGAGTTGTTTGTTCATGTCCTTTGCCTATTTTTTCTTTTAAAATATTTTTATTTATATGAGTAATATATTAATGTAATATTATCATTTAACAGTTCAAACACTATGAAAGTGTATAGAATTAAAAGCAAAAGTTCTCCATCCAGAAATTAGTTATCATAGTCAAAAATCTGGGATGTATTCGTTCATACAATTTGCTATGTGTGATATGTACACATAATGTATATATGTATATAAATGATAATATATCTATTCTGCATGACACTTTTTTACTTAATATATATTATACGTATAGATTTATATATTGTCTAACTGGTTTTATGCAATAAAATGTCATATATATAGAACACTGATTTTCTTAAACCATTGTTTAGTACTCAATGAAATTTTTTCTCTTTACATTCAATGAACATATATATACTGCTTACTGCGCATGAGCTACTTTTCTAGTGCTTCACAAGTATTAGCCCATCTTAGCACCATAGCAACCCTATGGAGTAGGTATTACTGTGTCCCCATTTCATCAGGAAACTGAGGTATAAAAAAGTTAAGTTGCTTAAGAACACACTGTTAGTTGCAGAATAGATTAAAAGTTTATTTTAAAATTCCCATATTGGTAGGTTTCAGTTGTTTCCAGTTTTTTGCTGTTTCACATGGTGCTTCAACGAACATCCCAGGGACATAGCCAGGAGCCTGCTGACGAGAGGAGCTGAGAGAGTCAGAAGGAGGGACGAGTGGGGTGGGAGGAAGAAGGGCTGAGAGCCCTGGTGTGAGTACGGAGGCGTCTGCAGAACGAATGCACCTTTCAGCAGCTCTAAGCTGGAAAGATGGGACCATGGGGTCGATCAAGTGCAATGTGCCTTGGAAGCAAGGTTCAGAAACAGCAACAAGAGCCCGACTGCTGGGCAGCATAGCATGTGGGAAACTTAATGATCATTAATCCACAAGTGAGGACTCTGATTGTGATTATTTTTCAATGATTTGGTTGCTAAATATGAAAGAATATGACACTTTGTTATCAAGTAGAACTGATAAGATTTATTGTATTTACTTGGTAAATACTCAGTATTTGCTGAATGTTCATTCACATTGAACTGAGTCAAATGCATACTGAATGGATAGTTGCTGTTTATTTTGACATTTTATACTAAAAGAAGAGAAAGGTTATTTTTTAAGGTGTGAACTAAGACATGCATAGAAGAGAGAATAAACTGTTTAAAATAGATGAGAAATAATAAAAATTAGTAGAAATTGTAAAATGCCTTAGATTGGCCAAACAAAAAGCAAACTGGGAAGAAATTTCCTCCCTAAAATTCAATGTTTTAAAATGCAGGTATAAGACTAATTTCAGATTTTGAAATCAAACTGAGCTCTTTAAAACTTAGTTTCTGGGGCTTCCAATCAAGATAGAGGCATAGGTAAACATGGCTTGCTTCCTTGTACAACCACATCAAAATTACAACTAAAATATAGAACAACCATCACTCAGAACTATCAGAAATTGAGTTGGATGGAAGTCTGACAGCTACGGGATTAAAGAAACCACATCCATCCAGGCAGGTAGGAGGGACAGAGAAGTGAAATGGGCTGGTCCCATATCCATTTGTAGATAAAAATTCGGGAGGGACATCTCAGGAGTGAGGAGTCCCAGCCCCACACTAGGCTTCCCAGTCCAGTCTTCCAGTGTCAGGAATATAAGTCCCCATAACTTCTGGCTGGCTGCAAGACCAGCGGGGATTGAGTCAGTGGAAGAAAGTTCTAGAGTCTCAAGCAGTTCCTCTTAAAGAACCCCCACACAGACTTAATCAGACTTACTCCCTCTGAGCTTCAGCACTGGGGTAGCAGCTTGAAAGGCACCAGTGGTGTACAGGGGGAAAGTGAAATATCTGGCATCAAGGCAAGAGCTGGGAGACAGCCTTCACTCAGAAAGAAAGATGGGCCATTGTTCCTTTTCTAAACCCTCCACCCACAGAGCCACAGAGCCGCAGAGCCACAGACCTGGCAGGCCAGTGCCATATCTGAGACTCCATCACTTGGCCAACACTGTTTGCCTCACCCTCAAGATCCCCAGAGTCTTTGTCCCACCCAACTTTTGGGCACAACTAAGCTGCTTTTCCATATGAATGGCTGGTCTTGGCCCATGCTTCACAACTTCCTGAATCCTCTCGAACAAGCAACAGCCGGCTTAAGTGAGCCCCTAGTCCCCTATACCTCTTGCTAAGGGATCCAGGCCCAGCACTAGCAGCAACTAACCTGGATTCACAGCTTGGCTTTGCCTGGGAAGTTCCAAGCCTGGCACAAGTAGCAGCCATCTCAGATTGCTTTATAGCCCAGGCAGTGTGGCCCTGGGCAAAATAAGGTGAAGGCTGACCTTGGCCTGAACCTACCAGGAAACTCCAGTGTCTGCGTTCCCATTGGACATCTACAGACTATGTCAGAGCACACCACCCTGCCTCTGCACAGCTGATCCTTCACAGAGGGTAGAGGTTGGTAGTCAGTGGTCACAGCCAGTCCTTGCAGCTGACTGGCCTGGGTAATTTCCTCCCATTGACCTGCCAAGAGTAATCAAGACTCAACTACAAGAGGAGGGTGTACTCATTTTACATGAAGGGCTACATCAAGTACCGAGCTTGGGTGATAGGGAGGCTGTGCCACTGGACCCTACGGGGCTCCTACTACTTTAGGCCATGCCACCAAGACAGGGAGTCATAAGAACTCTACCTAATACGTAGAAACAAATGCAGGGAGGATGACAAAATATAGAGACAAAGAAACATGTCTCAAAAGAGAGAACAGATCAAAACTTCAGAAAAAGAACTAAACAAAATGGAGATAAGCAATCTATCAGATGCAGAGTTCAAAACACTGGTGATAAGGATGCTCAAGGAACTTAGTGAGGCCCTCAACAGCATAAAACAGATCCAGTCAGAAATGAAGGATACACTAATTAAAATAAAGAACAATTTACAGTGAAACAACAGTAGAGTGAATGAAGCCAAGAATTAAATCAATGAATTGGGACATAAGTAAACAAACAAAAAAACCCCAAACCAAACAAAACCCACCAATCAGAACAGCAGGAAGAAAAAATCTGAAAAAACTAGGATAGTGTAAGGAGCCTCTGGGACAACTTCAAGCAATCCAACACTTGCATCATAAGGATGCCAGAAGGAGAAAATGCAAGAAATTGGAAATCCATTTGAAAAAGTTAGGAAAGAACACTTCCTTAATTTGGTGAAGGAAATAGACATGTAAATCCAGGAGGCACAGAGAGTCCCAAACAAGATGGATGAAAAGAGGCCCACTCTAAGACATATCATAATTAAATGGTAACAATTGATAAAAAGAGAATCTTGAAGCAGCAAGAGAAAAGAAGTTAGTTATCTACAGGGGAATTCCCATAAGACTGTAATCTGATTTCTCAAAAGATACTTGATAAGCTAGAAGGGATTGGCAAAAAATGTTGAAAGTCATGAAAAGCAGGGACCTACAGCCAAGATTGCTCTACCCAGCAAAGCTGTCATTTAGAATTGAAGAGCGGATAAAGAGCTTCCCAGACAAGAAAAAAATAAATGAGTTCATTGTCACCAAACCATCATTATATAAAATGTTAAGGGGACTCATTTAAGAAAAAGAAGATTAGAACTATGAACAATAAAATGGCTACCAATACATATCTATCAACAATTGAATCTAAATAACAAACTAAGCAAAGTAGAACACAGAGAGAATCATGGATACAGAGAGTGTTTTGATGGTTGCCAGATGGGGGTGGTATGAAGGAATGGGTGAAGAGGTGAGGGAGTTAACAAGTACAAATAGGTAGTTACACAGTAGCCACGGGGATGTGAAGTACAGTACAGGAAATGGAGTAGCCAAAGAACCCACACATGACCCATGGACATGAGCAAAGGTGTGGGGATTGCCTGAGGGAGTGGGGATTGCTGGGGAGGGGGCAAAGGGGGAAAATTGGGACAACTATAATAGCACAATCAATGAAATATAATTAAGAATAAAACTTGAGTTCTGGAATGAATGTCACTATCTTAAAGGCCTCGATACATAGAATGACATATATTATTCCTGTACCAGTTCCTGGATGAGAACATTTTATTAATATCATAATAACACCACTTTTTTCCAAGGTAAACCACACGTGTATCTAACACAATTTTTAAAAATCCCTATGGCATTTTGGGGTTCTTGAGAGGTGGTGCTAATGCAGACTGGACACAGACTGCAAATATGTGACACAGTAAAAATGTTACAGACTGGCCCGGACATGCTTATAAAATTTTTGTCTGAAATTAAAGCCTCTAGGTTTAATGAAGAAAAGATAAATTGCTTAATATATGACACTGAAATAAAAGATAATTTTGGGTGACCATCAAATGTACTTTTAAAATAAAAATTCCCATTGTTGGTAATAGAGGACCCAAAAAAGAACACTTTCAAGGTCTAGTTGGAATAGAAATTGGGGATAAGTTTACATACAGGTTGGGCAAATTTAGGTTTATGGCTGTTTATATGGAATATAATATAATAATTAATAACTAATAATACAAGAATAAACTGTTTCATGTACTAACTGGAAACCTATATTTGCCCACCTCACATATACAATTATTAACAATGTTTACACTTTATGAACCAGTAATCCTATTTCTAAGAATGCATCCTAAAGAAATATTTGTTGATCTGTCCAAAGATTTAGCTACAAGGGTGTTAACTGACTGTTGGTTATTGTGTCTAAATTATTTATAAACTTAGTCAACAAAGGGAAATAATTAGATAAGTTGTGGCCCATACACACAATGAAACATTATGCAGCCATCAAAATCATGTAGGAAACAATTATGGAGTACTCACCATGTGCAAGCAGATTTCTCAGAACTTCGCATGTCTCCCTCCCAGACAATGCATGAGGTAGGGCAATTACTACTTTCATTTTCAATCCCTTGCAGTAAGTGGTAGAGCCCATATTTGAACTAGACAGTGGGGCTCCTGAGCTCACATTCCTAATCATTATGACCAAGGAGATTAGGTCACAACATTGGAAGATTTATATAAGAAAGTGGAAAAAAGAGGCATGCACTGTGCGATAGATCCTTTTTTTGTAAAAGAATGCATGTACACATAATCATAAAGAAACTGGTACAAATTCACAAAGAGGATCAGTAGAAGAGGAGATAACAGCATATAAGAAATACCAACAAGCCCTGACTGGTGTGGTTCAGTAAGCATCGTTCCACAAACCGAAAGGTCGCTGGTTCAGTTCCCCATCGGGACACACGCCCGGGTTGTGGGCCAGGTCCCCAGCTGGGGGCACGTGAGATGCAACCGATTGATGTTTCTCTCACACACTGTGTTTCTCTCCCTCCCTGTCTGCCTCCCTTCTCCTCTCTCCAAAAATAAATAAATAAAATCTTAAAAAACAAGACATGCCAACAATATTTTGATTTCGCAGAATGGAATGTCTGTGCAGAGTGAGGCACAGTCACAGGGCAGGTGAACTGGAGGTGTGGGGCTGGTGTCCGCATCACCTCCCAACATCACGGAGCCAGGGGGCCTGCCTCCGTCCCTCCTTGCACAGGACCTGGAGGTTCCCTGGGGAAGCCAGGCACCGAAGGGGGCTGAGAAGCATGGCTGAGAATTCTGGGGAGTTGATTGTGAGGTGGTGATGAGGACAAGGGATGGCTGTTTTTATTGCAAGTCTTCTAATGCTGGTCAGCTCTTTCAAAACTATATACATACATTAATACATTTTATAAAATGTTGAAGGAATGTTTTTATTCAAAAGTAGAAAAATCAGAACTAGGTTGCTGACAAGTACTAGTAGATGATCAGGCTGATACATACGCACTTGCTCATAGTGGCAGTGGTCATGGTAGTTAAAAGGTGGAAACAGGCCAATGCCCATCAGTGACCAAATGTATATGCAAATCGTGGCGTATACTCACAATGGAATATTACTCAGTCATAAAGACGAATGAAGTCCTGATGCACACTACCGCGAGTATGAACCTCAGAAGCATTATGCTAAATGAAAAAAGCCAGACACAAAAGGACATCGATTGTATGATCTTGTTTCCCTGAAATGTCCAGATGAGGCAGATCCACAGAGACAGAACACAGATTAGTAGTCCCCAGGGGCTGGGTGCAGGGAGCAATGGGTGGGTGGGCGGTGTCCCTGTGAATGGGTGTAGGATCTTCTTTGGGGGTAATGACATGTTGTGAAACTAGAGGGGGTGGTTGTATAGATTGTGAATGAACTAAATGCTACTGAATTGTTCACTTAATATTTTTAAATATTTTTATTTATATATTTTTAATTTTTAGGATTTAATTTTTATTGTATTTTTTCCCATTACCAATTATTCACTTTAACATTGTTAATTTAATGTTATGTGAATTTCACCTCCGTTTAAAATAAAGAAAAAAGGATTCTGGTAGAGAACAGAGTGGCAAGAATTAGGAAGCTCACTGCTACCACACGTTTTCAAAATTTTGATATACAGCCAGCAATGCTGCCTGGTGGGGTGACACGTGGCCCTCAGACCAGGCAACACCACGGAGACACACACATGTCAGCCCCATGGGGTCGTGGAGGCTTCAGTGGCCAAGGACTGGGCTCCAATCGGCCTTCATGAAGTTGTGAGATGTTCAAAATTAGGAAGGGGATTGTTTCACATGCTGAGCTTTTCTCTAGACTTAGGAGACACAGATGAAGAAAATCAGGAACATTAGGGAAGTGTTCTTTAACATTTCCTTACACCTAGGTTGTTCAAGTCTTACGTGATGTTCCTCAAACCCCAGCTTCTTCATAAAGACACAGAGCTCATTAAAGAGCTGAGTGCTTCCCTTTCTTACAGTCTCAAATCCATAATCCATAATCACTTTGGTTATGGACTGAATTGTCCCCCTCTCCCAAATCTGTATGTTGGAATCCAAACCTCAGAACTGCAGAATGGGACCTTATTTGAAGATAGACTCTTTACAGAGGTAATCCAGTTAAAATGACACCATTAGGGTGGGCATTAGAATGGCTGGGGTCCTTATAACTAGGTGACATCGGGATACGAACACACACATGAAGGGAACATGCTGGGAAGGGACACAGAGACAGGACAGTCACCTACAAGGCAAGGGATATCCTTCCCTCACAGCCCTCAGAAAGGACCAACCCTCCTCACACCATGATTTACACTTCCGGGGACCAGGACAATGAGACAATACATTCCTGTTATTTAAGCCCCCAGTTTATAACACTGTTAGGAAGCCCAGTGGCTGGTCACATGGAGTCAACACAGGGTCCTTTGAGATTGTAAGTTTGCACAGGGTAGGTCCAGGGAATAAATAACTTTGTGGCCACAGCCCCTGACAGAACCACTGATCGTTTGATTCCAGTCCTTAATCACCCTCAACCACTATGATTAAGTCCTTAATAAATGCTTTGATAATACTAGTCATGAAGTGGATGCTGAAATCAGTGCTTTAACACAAATCACCACCTGCTTAAGGGAAATGAAGTATGGAGAACTTGTACCCAGGCCTGCTCAGAGCCCATGCCCAGGCCCTTATGGAGAGATGCAGGGGAGGGGTGACTTTGTGGCCATTTACCACGTTCTTGTAAATGTGCCCTCCTGGGGACTAGAATGTGGCTATTTTAATGCAAAATTAATTGTCAACTGAAAGACTGCCTCCGCCTTCTCCCTAGTGATCCCCTCTCCCTCCAGCTAGTCGCCTTCACTCTCCTCCTCTTGCTCCGCATCTCCCTAGCAATATTCACATGATCATAAACGATTTCAGTATCTCAAACCCACAACACAACCCTTTGGCCGGCTTGCCCCCACCTTTTAATTGTTTTTCTTTATTTCCACAACAGGAAGGACATCATTCCTAGCATTTGTTATATCGTCACCTTGTCATCATCGTAAGACCACGCTGTGTATACATTTGAAACGTGCTTCCATTTTAAACTGAATTCTTGGCATAAAATTAAAAATGTCATGTCCAGAAAGTCCCGTGTCGTATCTTTCCCATGGAATCTGAATGCAGGAAGATTTCATATTCTGAATAGCATCTTGAGATATTAAATTATTCTGAGGTGGGGAGATGTAGAAATAATACTCCTAGAGATTAATTTTGCTTCTCAGGCTGTCCTAGCTTTACATGTGCTGAGCAATGAGGCAGCTGTTACCCTCCCTTAAAAACCCACGGCTTCAGCATGAACTTTCACTGAAGGCGTACAGATGACCTATCAAAAATGCCTTCATTCATAGGATATAAGGATGTATTCATTTTCTAAGGTGATGGTAACAATGTGCCAAAAACTGGGTGGCTTAAATCAACAGAAACTTAATTCTTTCAGTTCTGGAGGCTAGAAATTCAAAGCCAAGATGTCAGCAGGGCCTAGTGCTCCCTCTAAAACCTGTGGTGGAATCTTTCCTTGCCTCATTCTACCTTCTGGTTGTTTGCTGGCAATCTTTGGTGTTTCTTGATTTGAGGCTGTGTAATGTCAACCTTGACCTGTGTCATGTGGCCTCGCTGTGTGTGTCTGTCTCAACATGGCTGTCTTCTTTACAGGACACTAGGAGGACTTCATCTTAACTAATTACACCTGCAACAATCCTATTTCCAAACAGATTCTGAGGTACTGGGTGTTAGGATATCAGTGTATTTTTGGGGGTGGGGGTGGGGAGGGTGCATAATTCAACCCATAACAAGGGGATAAGGTAAACTTCACACGTTTGTTTGTATTTAGAGAGGGAGGGAGGGAGGGAGAAACATCTATTCGTTGTTCTACTTGTATATGCATTAGTTGGTTGAGATTTGTTATGTGCCCTGACCAGGGATCAAATCTGCAGCCTTGGCGTATCAGGACAACACTCTAAGCAACTGAGCTACATGGCCAGGGCAGCACACACGTATGTTTTGAGGGCAACTCATAAAGTAGAATTTTTGTTTTATGGAAATAAAATTGTATTAAAAGAAAATACATGAAATATATGCATATATTTTAAAGCAAATACCCATGTAACCCCCACTGCCCCTACTGAAGAAGCCCAGTGTGCCTCTCCTTCACTGAGACCTTCCTCCGGGTCCCACCCGGCACCTACAGTGCATTTAGTTGTCATGCCTCCTTGTCTCCTCCGATGTGTGACAGTTCCTCTCCCTTATCTTTTATGACTTTGGTATTTTTGAAGAGCACTGGCCACTTCCTTTGCAGGATGTTGCTCAGTCTGGGTTTGCCTGAGGCCTCCTAATGCTTAGTTGAGGCTATACATTTTGCCAAGAATCCCACAGATTCGTGCCCTTTTCAGCACATCCCATCAGTTGGTACGTGACATCCTCACGTCTTATTGATCACTTAATGAAGGTGGTGTCGTTAATTAACCACCGAGTTAGCACTTCTCCGTCTGTATCTTGTGGAGACGGAGTGAGACTGCACGTATCTTGTTTCTTGACATGTTTTGCCCACTGCATTTGGCATTCATTAATGATCCTTCAACAGTTCTTGTGTTTGGTAATTTTTCTTGTACATCATGACTTCTGCCTATACTAATTGGTATTCTACTATAAGGAAAAGCTGGCTCCATCCCCCCCTTTGCATCATGGGTATTTTATTCCATGGTTAATAATCCACTACTAACTTCAGTCATTTTTTCAAATTGTCCCACATTTGGTCTTGAGAAGCAACAAGCTGGCTCCTGTGTCCTTATTTATTTTTAGGGAGAGGGGAAGGGAAGGAGAAGGGGGAAAGAAATATCAATGTGTGGTTGCCCCTTGCAGGGCCCCCACTGGGGACCTGGCCTGCAACCACGGCAAGTGCCCTGACTGGGAGCCAAAGCAGCGACCCTTTGGTGTGCAGTCCGGTGCTAAATCCAGAGCCACGCCAGCCAGGGCAGCTCCTGTCTTCTGACATATGACTCTTCCTCTCATTTTACCAGTACAGTAACTTTACTTTTTTGGCATATAGATGTTCCAGACTCATTTTCTAATTTCCCCGCCCCAGCCCTAGAACCACCCATCCCTCCAAGGAGTCCTAGTTCCCTTTATAGGAGAATGGTATTTAGAAGTCAGTATCCGAGTACTAGGTGTGCTCATTGCTACTGGGCTGCCTTTGCTTTTAGGTCCTAGCTAGGCACGCTCACCGATCTGTAGTTCCCCACACAGCTGTACATGCAGAAACCTCACGTCCCTAACATCTCCAATTCCAAGCCAACACCACAGGATTCATTTGTGCTTTTCCCAACTTTTATTTACAAGTCCTTTTTCAATGAGAACCTCTGCTTTAAGGATCTTTCATTATTTGCAATATTTATTTGCTCAATCTTAATAGGAATAGGTATTTTTCAAAGTGCTAACACAGTCCCCTTTACTAACCACAGTGTTTGTGTATAGTTCCTTTTGTCTTTAGTCTTACACTATACAGTCAAAATCCTGTTTTTTGAAGTTGCTGGTGTTCTTTCCTATTCTCTGTCAGTGTGGTAATATCAACTCATTGGTAACACAAGTAGGTTCATTCATTAGTTTGTAGCTAATTTTGAGTTCCCTGCACATCATGTTTGATTTTAACTATTTTTGGAGTTTGTGAAACATTACTATAGTTCTGAGTCAGAGCTAAACAAAAACGTACACTTGAGAGAGGTATCACTTGTCCCAAATACCCCATTCCTGATCACTGTCCACTCTGTACCCCCTCACTCTCTGTAGGTAACCCATGTCATTATAGTTTATTCTTCCTGTTTCTTTTGCACAGGTGAGCAGATAGATGTACATTTTTTATACTGCCTTCTTTATTACATGAAAGATGGTAAACTGTACTCTCTTGCACTTTTCTCACTTAACAGTGTATCCTAGAAATCATGACAGTTCATGGAACTCATCCTCATACTTCTTACATTGGTGAAGAACTCCACTGTGTGGATTTACCAGTTTATTTTATAGGAGAGTGCTCCTAAGTACAGACATTTAGGTCACTTCCAATTATTTTGCAATTACAACCAATGCTGCAATAAGCAACCTTGTGTGTATCGTGCTTCTGCACTGTTGGGGGGTATCATCAGGGTATTTTCCTACAAGTGGGATTGCTGGCACAACAGGGGAAAGTATATTTTGGTTTTGTTAGGTTCTGCCAAGTTTTTATTCAGAGAGGCACTACTAATTTGCACTTCCATTAGTAACATGAGTGTTTCACCAACACAATGTGCTATCACACTTTTATTAAACTTCTCTCATAGGTAAGAAATAGCAGGTTTTAATTTGCATTTCCCCAAGTATGTTTGAATTTTAAAAATATCTTTTAGGGACATTTTTATATTATTTTTTGGAATTCACTATCTTTTCTCATTTCTTTTCCTATTAGGCTTTCAGTCCTTTGTTCTTTAATTTTTAAGAGTCGGCCTCCTGACTTTGTAAAGCTAATGAACACTGAATATATACGCTGGCACTTTAAAGTTTCTCATAAAGACCTCAACCAAATACGGCCCGTTCTCTGCTCCACGCCAATGCAACGTGAGATGCTGTGCTGTAAGAAAGATCCCATTTTCCTCTGAACCCTAAGCGCATACAAACTCTTAAAAAACACAGGAAGATAGATATGTTGGTCTATTTGTATACTCATTTTCATTTTATGAAACAGGGTTATCTTTTTTCTTGTTATGGTTTTCTTCTTATATTATATCTTAGCTCATATAGTCAAATCCTACCCTGCCAACCTTATCTGAGCCCAGATGGGGCTTCACTACCTATGAGAAAATTGCTATTTAACATGTTCCAAAGCAGGACATAAATTATTTTTTGAGTGATTCAACACATTTTGGTATTATTAAACATTCCTACCCTCTTGACTACTAGAAAATAAATAGGAATATTTTTTCTGCTAATGGGGTATTTTAAAATTAAAAACAAACAAAAAAAAACCTCTACAAAGATTCAGTGTTTCCATATACAGTGTGAGGCAAAAGTGGGTTTATAGTCGTTGGTTTGGAAAATAATACAATAATTAATAAATAGTAACAAGACTGTTTTGTATACTCACATCTGTAAACCTATTTTTGCCCCACCCCGTACTGTTGAATTGTCTAATCATAGGCTACTCCTTCAAAAACCTGCTGTCCATTTGGTTGTCTCAAATTCAGAAGACAAACAGCAACACTATCTTTATGAAGATTACAACTTTGGAATGTTACGTGTTTAGACATTAAAAGTTGTATTTTTTTTTTAGTGACTAATTTTTTTAGCTCTTAAAACACATCCATATGATGCTACAAAAATTAATCAAAGATTAAAGATTCAATTACAGTATTAAAGATTCTATTACAGGTGCCACTGCTATTGCAATACATACTTGTGATGGGGGTAATAAAATGAGCAAAGAGTAGAAAGCAGATAGTAATACTACTTTGTCAACTGACGTAAGTAGATGAGATATGCAAAGAAAGTGGTAATAAGCTAGAGAGAGGTCCGCTCACTACTCACCCCTGCTCCCCAGGCTAAAGGTGAGGCAGGTTAAGGTTGCTGTGGTAGGAGCTGTATTTGAGGACTATCCTTTCTTAGGGTATTACCGTACATGTACTGGTTTGTGTTTTTTCCTTTTTTGGAGCAACCAAAAAAATGGTTGCTTTTATTATACTTGACTTATAAAAGAATTAGGCTAGACAGCATGGAAAAGAATCACATTAAACTTCTGGAAAAGCTAAGAGAAGTTTAAAAATAATATCCAAAGAATCACCCCTTTCTTGGTTTAACAAATTGGCAGAACAAATCTTAGTTACCTTAATTTTTTTTCTACTCATCACTAAATGGTATGATCAATGGTATGAAGACTTTAAGGAACCAACAGTTTATAACAAAAATACTCAAGAAAGTCCATTTCCTCTCACCCCGCCTCTGCCGTCCAGGAGCAGGGTACAACGGAACTAAGGTGGGTGGCTGCGCGCCAAGAGTAACGTGGAAGCTTTCAAAGGGCTGAACATTCCGGGAGGGCCTGCGCCACGCTGAAGTCACGAGTGAATCGGAAGCCATTAGTTTTATCTTTAGGATTTCTTTGTAAAGCTTTTTTATGGTTTAGATGTGCTTTTGTGCTAGTTGAGAAGCAGAAAATATTGCTTATATCAACATAACAAAAATAATTTCAATATAGTGAAGAGTTTCATTGTATTTTAGCAAAATTTTTAAAAAGGGCGATTCCTTGCCTGGTGTGGCTCAGGGGACTGAGTGCTGGCCTGTGGACTGAAAGGTTTCTGGTTCGGTTCCTGGTCAGGGCACATGCCTGGGTTGCAGTCTAGGTCCCTGGTTGGGGACATGCGAGAGGTAGCCGATCAATGTTTCTTTCTTTTTCCCTCCTTTCCCCCTTCTCTAAAAATAAATAAATAAAATCTTAAAAAAGTAAAAATAAAAAAGGGTGTTAAACATTCTGACCCTTTAAAAAATATGCTTAGATACATGTAAAAGGTATAGATGGATTAAAAAAATACATTTAAAATGATGTGGTCATAATAAAGAACAATTTTATACATAGGATTTTATTTTGCACTGCTGTAACAATTTCATTATAGACCAAGAAAGGAAATGGAAAAAAAAAAAAAAAAAGATAAAACCACCACACTGAGTAAGTTACTAAAGCTTTTCTACTTTTTAACAGGATCTTCCATCTGGTAGATTTATTGTCATATCCCCTTTAAAACAGACAAGATGCTTACCATATTTTAAATATTATAGGCTACCACTGAAAGAAAATGTTACACAGTCACTGTACATCAAGGATGAAAAACTGTCCTGCATGAAAAATACTTGGAAATCATGTGAATAAAAAAAAAATCATTGTGTTTAAGGAAAAATTAAAGTCCTCATAATGTGCCATTTAAACGTGGACATTCATTCATTCTTCTTGGAATCACTTAGGTGTCCAGACTTCTTGCTTCTGCCCATTTCATTCATTCCTGTGTTGTTACCCAACAGTATTAAGGCAAACAAATCCTTTTCTGAAGAGGTCTTAAAGTAACTGTGGACAAATAGCAAACTTTTGGCATTAAAACAGGTTAACACATACATAGCCTTTAAAATGTATATTAAGCATATTTTTCTTGGACTAGTGACAAGAAAAGATGAACATGCTGCTAACAACATCAAAAAGTTTAAAGTTCAGTGTCCAAGCAATTTCTAACAATGCTTCAGTAGCTTTAAGCTCTAAATGGTTTAGAGTTTATGCAAATGCATTAATGAATTCAAGCTTGGCAAATTACACCCAAGCAGGTTATTAAACTATATATACAGAAAGTAAATGATAAATACAGAATTAAAAGAATCTTTCTGCTTTTCCTTATAGCCTTGAAAACTGACAAACTTTTGAGGACAGTTCCATTATTATTAAACATTAGGTAACCACAGGCGTTGGGAAACTTAACTACACAAACCAATTTAAAATACTCGAGATGACTTTGTAGTGTTTACTATAATTCAGTTCGTAGGTAAGGGCACAAGACAACATTTAACAAAAATAATCACATCAATTGACCTAGAAATCAAATGCAAAGAGATATGAATACAATCTCCAAAATCTGTCTTTTTAAGTGAATGTTAACCATTTATTCAAAGTTATACAAGAATTTGAAAGATTAAAGTCTTCTGTGACATAAAGCCATTTAGAACAGTTTCATGTCTCAGCTGAGCAGGAGAAGGCGAAAAGAAATAGTGAGTGGGCCCCATGTGGGCAGCGAGACAGTAAAAACAGACTCAACAGCAGCCTCCCCCGGCCTGCTGTCCTCCCTGATTGCCTGCATGTGTGGCGTTAGTAGCAGCATGCTGAGGGCCGATTTTAATGCCGTTTGCCTGGAATAAAAGACAAAAAGATAATAAATGTAACTGGATCCGATAAAAAATCCATTTAATTCTTAATGACAGAAGTTTACCAACAACTCAGAAAAATATTAAGGAGATATCTGCAATAATTAAAACAACCTCTTTTAGGGGATCTTTCCTTTTTTTAGAAATAATATTGTGGAAATATTTCTGAAAATAATTCTTTATCATACCAGGTACAGGGTAAACAGAAACTAGATAGTGCTGCTCTTCAGGAAATTCTCACAATGGAGAAAATGTTTAAAACAATCACTGCAGGTCACCTTTAAAGGATAAAAATATGTAAGGCCTATGCTGCTCTAATACAATGTCAAATCTTTTCTCTAGACAGCATTTCTCTTCCATGTTGAATCAGCTGTACAGGCTAAGGGCATATGAGTGTTCTGTGTCATCAATAATTTCTATGATCCCCGAAGACATGGCAGCTTGCCAGGAACCCACACACAGAGCAGTTCTTTCATTCATCAAACTCACACTTATGTCTTAACCCTCACTCCCTCAAGTGGATTTTACCTAAAAATACAACACTTTGAGAAAAGTAATACAGTAGCTTCAGAAATTAAGCTCTTAAGGAAACTTTACGTCACAGTAAATCTCAGATTTATAGTGCTTGGCAGTTGTTCTGCAACAGTAGTAGCCTTGGGGTTTCTGGCACTAGCTCAGTATTGACAGCAGCTGATGTGGTTTCTTTTTCGCTCTTTTGACTCCTCTTTAATAAAAAGCATGCCCTATGGCTCATTGGTTTTGCCCCCTCTGGGCTGGTAGCAACTTCTTGAGGAATCAAGGAGTCAGGCTTGGCATTAGGCCAAATAAATTGCACGGCCTGTTGGCTCCTGACAGCACATTACAATCAAAGCTGCACCACGCACAGTGCAGCAGTCAGCTACTATATGAAACCAGACAGAAACAATGAACGTGCACTTTTACATAGAGGCTCAATTACTGTTCAATTTACACGGCATTAGTCTCCGAATGGTGTTGCCTTTAAATTAACTCAAGATCTAAGAGATAGGATTTAGAAACCACAGCACTCCAAATTAAAACAAATAGTTTTTGGAAAACTTAGGCAAACTATTGTATAGTTTTAGCAAAGAACACTGAGGCAAATAATGAAGAGGCTCATTTACGTATACATCAAGAGACACACATGCAATGGCTCCCTAACACAATGCTTTCCTAACTGTGACAGGGTGGGGGGGGGGCATGCTGAGTTTTTTCTCTTCGAAGCAAAGTCTTAATATAACAGTAAAAATGTTTATGTAACAGTAAATAATATGCTACCCCATCCACAAAGTAAAAACGATAATCACTGGTAAACACTCAGACCTACATGCTTCAAAACTTTACATTTTATCCTAATTGTGTTGATCAAAACTGGCTCAAAATAATTTTACAAAACAAAGAAAACTACAAGAAAACCAAACCAGTGTCAATTGCCAATTATATATATTAGTTTAGTTTCCTGAAAATATGCTGTGCTATAGTGGGAGTCATTTCCAAATTGGGCATTTCCCACTTTCACACCAGACAACAGGGAGAGCATCTTGCATTAGTGACATAGTACATGCATTACATTTACACAACTAGAAAATTATTCCCTAAAGCAGATGACACCATATGGACATGTGGGTGAAAGTAGGTTTCCTTCTCTCTTTGGAGGATTTATATTATTTTGCTTTGCTTACAATAAATGGATAGGGTCACTTACTTTAATCTGTTTGCACAGATAAAGTGATGCTCTACTAGAATATAAACACTTAACTATTACAGAACATCCAACAAATTTTCAGATAGATGATTACAAACTAATGTGTTAACTGACACCACATATCTATTTTATGAATTAAAAAATATATAAAATCATGAATCCAAGTAGTAATTAAAATTCAGTTGTACAACTATCTAACCACTGTGCTGTGCACCTGAAAGTAATACAAAATAATAGTAAATGTAAGCTGTACGAGAGAGAGAGAGAGAGAGAGAGAGAGAGAGAGAGATAGATATCAAAGCATAAGCTCTGACTGAGTAGCTCAGCTGGTTAGAGCACTGTCCTGATATGCCAAGGTTGCAGGTTCAATTCCCTATCAGGGCACATACAAGAATCAACAAATGAATGCATAAATAAGTGGAACAACAAATCAGTATTTTTTAAAAAGCATAAAAAATAAATATTAGTCAATATTTTTAAATGTATATACCTCATTATTAATGTCAAAGACTCCTTCTTGGATTTTTTCATAAATTTCTTTTGCTGTATTAATAAATGCCTGAAATATAAGGTAGAGAAATTGGTTCAAGTTATTTAAAACCACAATAGTAAAAGAACATTATATAAAAGCTCTATAGAATATCATAAAGTTCAATATAAGAAAAATCAACAAATGTAATACACCACAGTAACAGAATAAAGCACAAAAACCACATAATTATTTTAATACATGCAGAAGAAGAATTTGACAACAACCAACAACCTTTCATGATAAAAACACTCAACAAAGTAGAAAGGGAACTTCCTCAACCTGATAAATAGCATCTAAGAAAAACCCACAACTAACATACCCAGTGGTGAAGACTGAAAGCTTCCCCTCCCCCAAGAACAAGAACAGAGCAAGAATGTACGTGAATGTTCATGGGTATTATTAGCAGTAAGAGCCAGAAAGTAAAAACAAAAAAATGTTCATCAACTAATGAATGAAAACTAAAATCTGGTATGACCATAAATGGAATTTTATTCAGCTGTAAAAAAAATTAAGTACTGATTCATACTGAATATGGATAAACCTTAAGAACATGCCAAGGGAAAGAAGCCAGACATAAAAGACCACATATAGTACAGTTCCATTCATATGAAATGTTCGAAGAGGTCAGTCCGTAGAGAGAAAAAAGTGGATTACTGGTTGTCAGGGGTTAAGAGAAGGAGGTGGGAGTTGAGGAGCGACTGCTTGTGAGGGTGGGGTTCCTGTTTGGGGTGATGAAAATATTCGGGAATTAGTAGTAATGGTTGCATAACATTGTGAATATACTAAAACCACTGAACTGTACTCTTTAAAAGGTAAATTTTATGGTATGTGAATTATACTTCAAGAGAAAAATGTATGCAGGGCAGGGGATACCATAATGTGAGAACAGCACACATGAGAAAAACCTGTCAACTAGACACACGCTGCATTAACTTCCACGTTGAAACTAGCTTACTTTGGTGGTTACTGTTCCACACAAAACCCCCTTTGCCAAGACAATGTATTGTTTAGTATACAGTTTAAGAGGGAAAAATCAAAGGATGTTTATGATGACGAGATAAAATGGCAGCTCAACTTCTATGCCAGGTCGAATAAAGTTTCACACTTTTCCCATACAGCACACTACTAAATTGACAACATTAGTGCTAGATCACTATAACCAAATTAAGCCTCTAAATAACAAAATTAATCCACACACATTCTATAGTCATACAAAATATTAAAATTTCATGTAAACATTGCTAATGCTATGGAAGGTATTTCTAAATTAGCAGATGAGAGATCACAAAATATAGTATTAATAAGTAAGATCCTCTTTAATTAGCATTCTATGAAAATCCATTAAGAAATCTATTCTTCACCACCACTGATACAGACTTAATTCAAAATTTGAAAAGTAAACAGGGTTCATGGAGAGGAACAAATCATACCTTTTGTCTTTTCAACACTGGTAATATTTGACTGCTGAACTTGCCACCAGAGCTTTTGTTTCCTAATTAACAGGACTGATATGTTTTCACCTTTAAAGGCCTTACAGCTCCCCAGAGTAATCAACTACTGCAGCTCAATTACTGCACCAAGAACACACCAGTCAGTGAAGGAGACGTGAATGACTGCGGCAGGAGCACAGAGATATGAATATGCATAAACTCTAAGTGGCTGATCGAATCATCAGAGAGGGTCATGAGAATCTGCAGCAAAATAATGAGAAGAATTAATCACTGCAGACTCACAAGGCACTCTAGAAGTGAGTGTGCTTTTCATGTGTGTGCTAGAGTTAAAGTGAAGGAGAAACTGGCTTTTAGCCAACTATGAATTGATTTACATTCCTTAAAATTGAAGTTATCCTGATAAATAAGGAAAAATTTAACTTTATTACCAATAACATGTCAATTACAGTGATGGGCTTAGAAACCAGGCTAACTGAATATTGAAGTCAACAGATTCATAAATTCACAGGGTTGGAATTCCTTATAGGGGCATCCACATGTGTATATTTCACTAGAACATTAGAACTACAAGGTCTCATAAGTGAGTTATAACTTCATATAAAAAATTTGTTTTAAAAGTCACAGAATATGCTAATTTATGCAAATAAATGGACTTTTTGCTATTTGTTGATAAAACACATTAAAAACTGGCTTAAAAAAGCTGTTACATAAAATTTTCCATGTTATTACTAATTGTATTACCTAAATAGTACTCATTATAGGAGATACTATATAAATGGATTGTCTTATCTGTATCATAGCAAAAAATATTTAATATTATTAAGTGATTAATAACTGATCAATTTTAATAAATCCTCAGAGTTTAAAACCCAATGTGACAAATGTAGACATTAGTATACCTGTTTTAAAGGTGTGTGGCTATGAACTGAAATTATCCAGTTCCCAAATATAATGAATATTAAGGCCTATTAGATAAAGATCAAATGAAATTTCTAAGAGCCTTGGGTGTTACAATTATCTATCCACCAAAGCTGCAAAGCATCTCAAGCACTCAGAAAGACAAGAGATACGTATCTGTTACAATAATTGGCCAAAATTTTCGTTAATTTCTCATTTCACTCTAGTCACTAAAAATCAAACCCCATATATATTTTTCAAGGTAGATATATAACAATCTAAAATCCCTCTAGAACACAGAAAAAAAAAGAGGAAATTAGCAATAAGTTGACTAAATAGACACTACAGAGGCTTTACATTAAAAACTCATGGTTTAGTAAGACAGTCTTAAAATTCCTCCCAATTTTAGACAATTTTAAACAGTTTTTCTACACCCTAAGCTATAGAGGCAGATTAGGGCAGGGGTGTTTACATAAAGAGAGCAGGCAGGAGGGGCGTGTCTGTGTGTGTGGTGAGTGGGGAAGAGCAGGCACGGATGGAGGGGAAGAGGCACTGGGGACCTTGCACATGGCAGCAGCGGACTTGTGCAGACAGCTCCTGATGGCTGAGTACGAGTGTTAGTGACAATGATCCAAGTCATATAGGACAGGAGCTTGGCATTTGCCATTTCACATAAACAGAAAATACATTTAAAAAACTTTTATTGTTATTCTTATAAGGTTTAATGTTTATAAAGGTAAGGTTAAAAAATCTATCTTGAACACTTATTTCTTTATAATAAAAAAAAGAGCAAGCTGACAGGCATATCTACAAAAAATTTTTAATATTAGTTAATGCAAAACTTAAAACATGACACCCTAAAGGACATTACAGGTTTTGTGACACACAAACTAGAACAATAAAAACATAATATTCATATATACTTCACATTTCACATATAGCCAATCCAAATATTAATGTCATAAAACAGAAAAAAATATTTGCTGAGAAAATGATGTCAAAGGACTGCATTATCAGCACTGGGAGACAACTGTTTAGGCAGATTCATGATTAAAAGTATAAACAGATCTCCTTGCAGCCAACTTAATTTGGCAAGCCTCGGCTTTCCCATGCAGTGTCCCCTCTAGTACCAAGAGCCCAACTCTCTTCATTTTACCATTACCTCTCTCCCTTTGCCCCACTTTGATTAATTGCCATGTTCAGTCCTTTACCTTCATTAGCCATTAACAGCCTCCCACCTCAAACACTAATCTTTCAACCCTTGGCAGCAGTTATCTGAATGATCCTGATAATATCCAAACTTAAGTAAAATTTCAGGGACTTTTTAGCACAAATTAAAGTAAACATAACAAAAACTAGAAATGCATGATTCAAATACATATTCAGCAAACACACAAGCTTATGTATACCCTACCCATATCATTTATCATTCACCCAAGAGTACCTATTCAATTGTATCTAGGTACTATGGAAGATACAAGGAGAGGATACAGTTCCTCCTGCTGCTGAAATAAACAATTTAGTTGGGAGAATCTAAGTAAAAGGGCTTAAACTGCTGTTGAAGATGTGGGGAAAATATAGTTTCTGCACTAGCTGACAGAAGGAAACCATGTGCAGGGCACAACTACGGCAGGTCTGGCTGTAGGCCATGGACAATGTGCACCGAGGGTCTTCATGGCTGATGAGAGGCACGAGGGGCAAAAATTTTTATTTTTATTATGGTTTAACAGTTTTTAAGGCAAAATACTGAAATTTTACTACAGAGTAACATTTAAATTATTTCCTAATGAAACATGCTGCCACCTGGTGGAAAGATAAAAATTACAGCATCTATAAGGCAAGAATTCAAAATAAATCAAAGTAGCTTGGTTTTATTTAAACATCTTGAACAGATGCTAGAAACAAAGTACCCTGTGAAATAAGTGACTTTTTAGTTTTCTCCTAGAACTGGGAAACACGAGATAACTAGAATGCTGTTTAATTTTCTTGTCACTTGCTAACAATGCTATGGATATTATAGGAGTCCATTTGCTAAAGCTAATTACAACCAACATTTACTAAGTACTTACTATGGGATAGACACTTCTAAATGATTTATATAGGTGTTCATTATTTCTGAAGAAAAATTAAAAATCTGTATAAAAATAACTTAATAAATTTTAATTTTCTTTCATTTGCTTTGAAGAAAATGTTTGTGGAATGAAGTTACACCTCTAAGGTTGGCCGAGTGGTTAAGGATCGGGCTCTTGAACCAGACTGTCTAGGTTCAAACCCCAGTGCCACTCTTACTGAATGTGTTGCTTTGGAGCCACTGTTTAACTTCCCTGTAAACTCAGGATAATAATGGTGCCTACTTCACAGAATTGTTGGGAAGATGAATGCAACACAATGAAAATAGTGCTTGCCATGTAGTACTGGGTGCATGTTAGGTTCCATCATCATGAGTATTTCAGCACAGTGATATGAGAGGAACAAAAGAAGAGGGTACAGGAGCTAAATGTGAGTGCCCTGAAACACTGTGGACTGAAGGAGAGGAACAGTGACCAATGCTCTTTGGTGATTTAAAATTAATTTTTTTTGAGAACTTTTTTCAATCCTCACCTGAGGACATGCCTACTGATTTTAGAGAGGAGGGCAGGGAAAGAGGGAGAGAGAGAAACACTGATCAATTGCCTCTAGTATGCTCCCTGACTGGAGACAGAACCTGCAACCTAGGCATGTGCCCTGACGGGGAATCAAACCTGTGACCTTTTGGTTTTACGTGACATTGCTTTAGCTAAAGTTGAGCCACACCGGCCAGGGCTAAAATTAATTCTTGATTAAATAAAACTAAACATTAAAAAAGTAAATTGGCAACACGTACTCTGTTCAGTGAACGCTAAAGAACAAAATATATTGAGATAAGACTTAAACATGCAAAAACATAGGAAAGTCTTGGGAAAAGAACATTAGACTAGAATTTAAGACTAGGCAGTTTAAATATAAAACTCCTTCAAATTCTGTGACTTTAAACTGTTTTCATTTTAGCCCTGGCTGGTGTGGCTCAGTGAACTGAGTGTCCACCTGTAAACCACAGGGTTGCTGGGTGGATGCCCAGTCAGGGTACATGCCTGAGTTGTCCTCACTAGGAGGCTTGTGAGAGGCAGCCATACCTTGTTTTCCTCTCTTTCTCCCTCCCTTCCCCTCTCTCTAAAAATAAATAAATACAATCTTTAAAAATAAAATAAAATGTTCTATTTGATTTAGCTTCAGTGGGAGAAGACTCATACATACATCATCCAATATATATAGGAACTTTCAAATTACATTTAAAGGAAATCATATAAGGGCCACCTCTCATCCTTAAGCAGAGAGAGCCCAACAGAGGGAGAACCATTTTTTTCTTCTTTCCCCCTCATTTCCCAAGGCACCCTAATTCCAAAGCAGAGCTGTTCTGCTTTTCTTTGTCTCATACCAAGTTTCCTGTGTTCCATTAAAATAAAGAGGGCCATTGCTAAACCTACTGATTTGAAAAGCACACTTCCAGCCTTGGCTGGGTAGCTGATTTGGTTAGACTGTCGTCCTGATATATGCCAAGGTCGGGGGTTTGATCCTCAGGGCACATACAAGAATCAACTAATGAACACATAAATATGCGGAACAACAAATTGATGTTCGTTCCTCCCTTCCTTCCTGTCTTTTTCTCTCCCTTCAAAAATTAATAAAACTTTTTTAAAAAAGAAAAGGAAAAAGATAAAAAACATCTCACATTCTTCAAAAACCTAGTTAGAAATTATTTTGGATTTCTACAATTATTTTGAGAAGTATGTAATATTTGTGATTATCTTCATCCTATGTGTTCTTCCTTCCCTTTACAAAAATTAACATCACCAGAGAATGCTTATTAAGAAGGGAAAGAGGTGGCCTAAACAAATCTTGATCTATTTTACTAGGGAAATAAATGGGGGAAGAATTCAGAAGAATTAGATTAGGAAGGTTTGAGAGATAATAGTATTTAAGAAATTCCTCTTCCTATTTTCAGTCAGAGATAACACATAGACATGCTTAATTCCTTAGTAATTTAGTTCTTTCAATTCAACAAGCATTTGCTGAGTATGTGATCTGTACCAGGCACCACGTATACTCAGGTAAATATAAATATCTTTAACCTCAAAGATATGGTACAGGATGGATGTAAATCCAAAACTGAAACACAGCATGAAAACTTCCACAATAGCTGTTTAGAGGGATAACGTGGCATGACTACTTGAGGGTAAAAAACTCGAGAATGCCCCAGGAACAAAGGCCTGAAAAATAATTTAGCTCCCACTCATTTGTTAGGAACATTAAGGGGCGAAAGAACATTTTGGACAGAGAGGCAGACTTTAAGCTCCGTTACGCTGGAAGTGGGGACAGACAGACATGCAGGATGAGGTCAGAGAGGTGGCTCACTAGACATCAAGGAAAAGGTGTCTGAAAAGGTAGGAAGCAGGTGGGGGACAAAATTAGAGGCCAGTTTTATAGGATGAATTATAAGGAAACAAAGTTGGCAAGAGACCAGCAAGGGGTCTAGAAGAATAATCAAGGTAAGACATAAAAGGTCTGACAAATTAAAGCAGTGGCAACAAGTATGGAAAGCCAAGATCAAACTCGGTATCTACTTTGGAGAAATTAGCAGGACTTGCTAAGTAGGGTAAGAATGGTGAGGTGTTTAAAGGACTCCATTTTTGACTTAAATGACTGAGCTGGAAGGGTATGCTGTGAATTGGGATAAATAAAAAAGGAAGAAAATCAAGTTCCAAGGATGGAATGAAGAGTTTATTTTAATTCTAATGCTAATGTCATATACATATGGGAAAGTCTTGGTAGCTGGTGATCTATGTAATTGTGTACCTATGAATATAGACTACAGATAAATGTGCGAGTGTGTGACATGCAGGTATCAACATGATTTTCTTCAGTAAAGTTTAGCTATTCTGCTTTTAAAAGTAGAGAAGAATGTAACTTTCTACATTAGTTTGCTTTGGATTATTCTGAGAGTTCCCTAGGGTGATGGCTAAAAAAAGATGGAGAAGCTGACGCTAGTCAGCAAAATCTTCCAACTGCCCTCAAGCATGGTAAGGTCAGGTTAGATTTCCAGTGAAAAGTCCTGTGGTATTCTTAACCCTGACAACACAGCCCAAGGCAAGTAAGATGTGTTCTCAATGAAAACTAAGTCTGTAGATTTTCAAGTACTGCAACAGGACTCAAGTCTTGGCAAGGGGCCTTGAAATTGGTCTTTTTAGTTACTAAAGTCTTATCAAGTCACGCTGCTTTCCTTAGACACAGAAATTCACCTATCGATGTCAGTTCAGATGACTTGGCAGGTTTCTGCAATCTGTTTTTGGATTAGCTGGCTGGATTTTCATCTTGGCTCTATATTCAGTATTTTTAACAGCTAAGCCAGGAATTTCCAGCCCTGATTTTTCAACACTTTTAAGATACTTTTAATTATGACTTTTTAAAAAAAATCTATGTTATTGATTATGCTATTACAATTGCCCCATTTCCCCCCCTTCACTCTCCTCTGCCCTGCATACTGCCTCTCACCCACATTCCCCTGCTTTAATTCATGTCCATGTGTCCTACATATAAGTTCTTCGGCTTCTACATTTCTCATACTATTCTTAACCTCCCCCTTTCTATTTTCTACCTACCATCTATGCTACTTATTCTCTGTATCTTCCCCCCTCCCCCTCCCACTCCTCTGTTGTTAACCCTCCATGTGATCTCCATTTGTGTTTTTGTTCCTGTTCTAGTGTTTGCATTTGGTTTTGTTTTAGGTGTGGCTGTTAAAAACTGTGAGTTTATTGTCATTTTACTGTTCATATTTTTGATTTTCTTTTTCTTAGATAAGTCCCTTTAACATTTCATATAATAAGGGCTTGGTGATGATGAACTCCTTCAACTTGACCTTATCTGAGAAGCACGTTATCTGCCCTTCCATTCTAAATGACAGCTTCACTGGATACAGCAATCTTGGATGTAGGTCCTTGACTTTCATGATGTGGAATACTTCTTTCCAGCCCCTTCTTGCCTGTAAGGTCTCTTTTGAGAAATCAGCTCACAGTCTGATGGGAACTCCTTTGTAGATAACTGTCCCCTTTTCTCTTGCTGCTTCTAGAATTCTCTCCTTCATTTTAATCTTGGCTAATGTAACTACGATGTGCTTTGGTGTGTTCCTCCTTGGGTCCAGCTTCTTTGGGACTCTCTGAGCTTCCTGGACTTCCTGGAAGTCTATTTCCTTTGCCAGATTGGGGAAGTTCTTTTATTATTTGTTCAAATAAGTTTTCCACTTGTTGCTCTTCCTCTTCCCCTTCTGATACCCCTATAATTTGGGTGTTGGGATGTTTAAAGATGTCCTGGAGGTTCCTAAGCCTCTCTTCATTTTTTTGAATTCTTGTTTCTCTGGTTGGATGTTTCTTTCTTCCTTCTGGTCCACATTGTTGATTTGAGTCCCAGTTTCCTTTCCATCACTATTGGTTCCCTGTATATTTTCCTTTATTTCACTTAGCCTTCATTTGTTCATCTAATTTGCGACCAAATTCAACCAATTCTGTGAGCATCCTGATTACCAATGTTTTGAATTGTGTATCTGATAGGTTGGCTATCTCTTCATTGCTTAGTTGTATTTTTTCTGGAGCTTTGATCTGTTCTTTCCTTTGGGCCATTTTTTTTGCCTTACTGCATCTGTTATGTAGTGAGGGGTGGAGCCTTAGGTGTTCACCAGGGGGGGTCAACCCAGTCACTGGGTTGTGATGTTGTACGTGGGGTAGGGGCCCAAGAGGGAAAAATGGTGCTTGCTCTACTCTCTCTCATATTTCAGTCCCTTCGGCCATTTCCCACAAGCAAATTGGGCCCTTCTGGTGCTGATTCCCAGGTGGATGCATTTGTGTATGTTCTAAGACCCTGTGGGTCTCTCCAACAAACTCTCTTGTGAGGTTGGGAATTTCTCCCAGCACCTCAACCCCCACCGGTGTTTTCAAACAGTGGTTTGAGCCTTTATTTCCACACGCAGGAGCCCTGGGTTGCATGGTCTGTCTCGTTCCCCCGTTGTTTCTCCTGGTTTATATGTGTGCAAATGTGGGACTGCCCAGTCTGCAATCACCTTGCCAGGCCTGCCTACTGCTGTGTTGCCAGCCAGCTGCAGCTGTGTGTATCCCGCTCCACAATCCACCACCTCACCAAGTCCGCCAGCTGCCACCTTGCTCACCCCGGTTCTCTAGCCACCACCTTGCCGAGGGTCCTCCCTGCCAAGCTGCCCTTCTCTGTCCCTCCTACTGGTCTGGACGAATGTGCCTTCTTTAACTCCTTGGTTGTCGGACTTCCATACAGCTCGGTTTTCTGTCAGCTCTGGTTGCTTTTTGTTTTTAAATTGTTGTCCTTCTTTTCGTGCGAGGAGGCACAGTGTATCTACCTATACCTCTGTCTTGGCTGGAAGTGAAGTTAATTACTAGACTTTTGCCTCAATTTTTGATGTTTATATATTTTCTGGTTTTACATAAATTTCCAATTTTAAGTAGAATTGATGAATGTATGAAAAAAAAATAACCCATCAAATGGCTAAGAGATCATTAGTGACAATGTCTGGGAAATGGCAAATTTAACCATTATTCACACTGAAATACCTTTAGGTCCCAGAGGAAATACAATATTTTAAGTTTTGGCAATGTACAAATCCAAAGAAATAAAATGTTCATTTAGAGGAAAAAGACATAGAGAAAACAGGTAAAAAAGTACAGAAGTAAATACACCATTTTGGGGGTATAATTTTTTTGCAGTTATTGAACCTCGGGCCTAAAAAATCCTTTCACAGCATGAAGACCCTAGACAACTGCTGGAGAAAGCTCTGATCAAAGGAGGAAACAATTTCTGGGGTTTCCAAAAATTTCATAGGTTTTTAGAAAGCTTAGGGCAAAGGTTTAGGACAAAATTCCACCTACATGTTAAGAAGTGGGACCAAAGTACAACCTGACTGAAGACTGATGGAAGAGGAGCAAAACTCCTCTTCATCAATAATTCCGTAAATAAACCATCCAAACATTTATTTACTATGTGGTGGGAAACTGTGCTAGTGTTAGGGATACAGAGGTGAAAAGATAGTCTGTTTTCAAGGAATGCTGCCCCTATGTTGAGCCAACCTGAAAAACAAATGTTGTCACTGAGCGCTAAGACAAATTCATGCCCAGGATGATACGGGAATGAATACAGAGAACAGAACATAGAAATTCTGACTGTGTGTGCTGGCATTTGTGGTGGGTGGTAGTGGAGGCAGGCAGGGAGGCGTGCCATATGTCATTCCAAGAGGAGGCATCAGACTTGACTTTGCTTGAAGGATTGAGGCAGGTACAGATGATGGCTCTCAGTTTAATATGGAGAGCACACTGTGGGGAGTTGGTGGATAGAAATTTGTATTCTAAGCAAAGGAGTTTGATTCTGAAGCTGTGGAGAAACACGACATGATTTAATAAAATGAGCGTGACATTCAATTTTCATTTTTAGAAAGAACTCACAGGCAATAGTGTAGAGGATTGAAAAAATAAAAACAGGGAGTCCAATTAGGAGGCAACTGTGGAAGAGGAAGGACAATTTGGAGAGATATTTAACAGGTAGAAACAATAGGACACAAGTGGAAAGTGATATGTGTTGACTGAATACATGACTGTAAAGGGGTCAGAGAAAGGGAATGACCTAGAATGTAGGATACTGAAGATCTGTGACCAGAGAAGGGCTATCAGTTCAATCTGCATGTGGTAAACTGGGAGGGTCCAAGGACCACCCCTACAGAGATGTCCAGGCAGCAATGATCAATGTGGAGCTGAACACACAACGTAAGACAGGTAGGTATCTAAAGTCATAAATTTGGGTGACATTTCAACACAAAAGAAAGAGCTGGAAAAGGGTTCTGGGAAAGCTAGAGAGGCACGAAGAAAGGAGAAAATGGTATCATGGAGCTAAGGAAAAAGGAAGTTTATCAAATAGTAATGAAAAGTGTCAAATATCCCCATGGGATTGTTTAAGGTAAGAACAGAAAAACATTTATTAGGTGTGGCAATTGGGAGGTGCAGTGTGACCCTGGCCATGATAGAGGAACTCACCAAGGTGAGAAAAAGAATGAGGAAATGGATACGGAGCTTACTACAAGCTAGAAGAGGACATATCCATAACTGGGAACAATAGATTTTTATTTTTAAGATAGCTGAACATGATTATGTAATTATATGCTGAGACCCAAGAATCAGTAGAAAAGAAGAGGGTGAAGACCATGAGAAGGTTTGAGGAAATAACTTCTCTGAGAAGATGGGAAAGGACCCTGCCAGATTCTTCAGTGAACCCATGAGTGGCAGCGTCAATGTCACTTGAGAGTTGGTTCCAATCAAAGACTCAGGCCATACCTCAGGCCTACTGAACCCTACTCTGCATTTTAACAGAATTCCTAGGTGATTGGAACGCACATTCATGTTTGAGAAGGACAGCTCTAAAAACAACTTTCTGGAAAAAAATTTTTATGATACATTCTAAGCTTAAAAACAAAGTAGTCTCCACATCTTCCACTGCAAAACCTGTATGCCACCACGAAGAGAATAAGCAAAACAGAAGAAAGACCAATCCCTCAGGTGTTATGTGTTCCCCACCCCTAATTCCATTTTTTGGGGAAATGCCTAAATCACACTTGGAAATCTCTGGGTTACATAAATGTCAACAAGTTTCTTAACAGTGGGTTCTCAAAAACTAACACTATTGTAAATTGTGTTTTTAAAAAGAGAGGGGACATTGTCCAACTCCTCCTAAACTCGTCTGACTATGCAGAAGTGATTTTATTTAATACCCCTCAAAGCAGAGACTAACCTTTAGTATTGCTATTCTCCACTGTGTAGCACAATAAAAAGGAGAATGGGTGGGGAACTGAAACCCCTGGGTTTGAGTGCTCTAGGGAAAAAGAGGATAACTTATGTAAAAGAACTTCTTGACAACGCACCATACAAATACGCAACAGCATTATCATTTCAGGTACTTGACATGTGTCAACCACCTGAAAATACCTCTCAAAGAAATTTTCCACTTATGAGACACTCTTCTAAAACCCGATGCCACATGTATGCAATACAGATCACGGGATTCCAGTGACAGGAGAAGGAGCTCCTCATGACCTTCATAGCAACTCCTCAATCTGTCCCAGGACAGGTCACATGACACATCTTCCTGGACCCTGCAGAGTAGGACTAAACAAAGTTGTGGTTCTAGAATGAACTGCCAGAAGTAGCAGCTGAGGAGCTGTGAAGCTGATGGGGAGCTAGGGCAGTTATCAGGCAGACATGATAGCTTGGTGTCCTCCTTAGTGACCTTCAACTTGTACTTGAAAATGAAAAGTCAAAATTAATAAAAAATAAGCTCTGGCTGGGAAGCTCAGTTGGTTAGAGTATCATCCCAATACACCAAGGCTGCGGGTTCAATCCCTGTCAGGGCTCATACAAGAATCAACCAATGAATGCAAAAATACGTGGAATAACCGATGTGTCCCCCCTCTCCCTTCCTCTCTCTAAACATCAATAAAGATTTTTTAAAAATTACTGCTGGTCACACAGTTGATTCTTATTTGCTTATCAGCAAAATCTTTAGTAAAATGGAGGTCAAAATAATTTTTTGTCAACTAGACGAAAAAGAGCCTGAACCTCATGTTCCTAATATAAAATGTGACGAGACTATAAATGCTCTGCACATTCAGCATAAATATAACTTGAATAAATGACAGGCAACTAAACACAGGGTTCCCCCCCAATGTTGGGCACTATGTGTACAGCATCCAAATATTATGTTTAAAAAATCAGTAATAATGAGAATTGAAACTATAAGGAATGAGTTCTGATTTTGTATTCCTATAAAAATACCATATAGACAAGAATATTTTGGTTGAAATTGGCTTTTTAATTTCATTGACATTTAGAAGATGAACTCTAGGGTGTGCTTCTACAATCACATTTATGGATATATTTCCTCAGTGAGTTACAAAAAGGATAAATGATAATAGCACATTTGGAGCCATCCCAAGTTATATAAGAATGATTAAAATCCACTTCATAGAAAAAAAATGAATTCCCTTATTGTAACTTGAAATTTGAAAATTATAACTTATAGTTTGAAAACAAATAAACTTAAACATAACACTTATGGCCCTGGCTGGTGTGGCTCAGTGGATTTAGCGCTGGTCTGAGAACCAAAGGGTTGCCAGTTTGACTCCCAGTCAGGGCACGTGCCTGGGCTACAGGCCAGATCCTCAATACGGGTGCTTGAGAGGCAACCATACACTGATGTCTCTCCCCCTCTCTTTCTCCCTCCCTTCCCCTACCTAAAAAGAAATAAATAAATAAAAAAACCCAAAATACTTATGTACCATATCAGTTTGATAACACAGAATTTTTATGTGCATAGAGTTCTATGTATGTATATAATGTCTGTATATGTATATTGTGCACATGGTATTGTTATATGATTTTATAAACATAAAACTATACCTATCTACTAAATAGATTTAGTCTCAGAAATTCCTACCTCTGTAAGTAATATGTAGTTTAAGAAGACTAGGTTATCTTTTTTTATACTCTTTGGGAATATTTTTTTTTTAATTTGAAAGTAGAGTTTTGGGTGCCGTTTTTAATTTAAGATCCCTGTTAAAAACCAGCAGCATAGCCCTGGCTGGGTGGCATGGTTGGGTGAAGCATCGCCCCATACACCAAAAAGGCTGCGGGTTTGATCCCCAGTCAGGGCACATGTGTGGGTTGTGGGTTCAATCCTGGGTCAGGGTGCATACAGGAGGCAACTGATCAATGCTTCTCCTTCTCTCTCTCCCCTCCCCCCCACCCCCTCTTCTCTCTTTCTAAAAATCAATTTAAAAAATATCCTCAGATGAGAAATGGCAAAAAGAAAAAAAAAGATCAGCATCATAAATTCAGAGGCTACAGTTAAAGGAAAATATACAGTTCAAGACATTCTAACCAGAGAAATACTGAATGATGGTACGATGGGAGCCTGAAGTAAAATGGAGAAGCTTAGTAGGAATTTAATGAACTTGGATTTAGGTGACAACATCATCAGGAAGAGACTAAAACAGCTGAGGATATTTACTGCAGAATTCACAAGTTAGAGAAAGCCCATAAAATAGAAGGGGTGTCACATCATAACAGTACTTTGTAGTCTTCACTCTCTTCCCTGGGTTGTCATTGAAATGAAGCACTTTAAAGATCAAAATTATATACCATCCCATCTACAACTAAATGAGTAAAGAGCAATCGTGTACTATGTTGGGTTGTTAGTGCTTCACTTCATTGATTTGAATTATATCCTATATATAGCTCAATGTTTCTCAATCTTGATACTACTAGCGTGTTGATCAGTCTTTGTTGTGGAAGCTATCCTGCATGCTTTTCTCTAACACCATCTCTGGCCCCTCTCCCCATCAAGAGAGCATTCTTGGATTAAATCAGTAAGGTGAGTAAATCAGTATATCTACAGATTAAAAGTAAACCTATTTTCAGCAACAACTGAACTAATGCTGGGAAAAAAGGTGTTACTGCATGCTGCAAATTATCCAATCTCTTAGAAGGAAACACAGAGTTAAACTTTATGGTTTCTAATTGCATTATACTAATTGCAGTAACTAGATCTTAGTTAAAATATAAAAACAGACTACAGCACAAGACAAAAGGAAATGAGTCTAGTTCTAAACAGAAAGGGATCATCAATGTACCAGGTATGTTTAACCTTAATGAATAATCATGTAAATTTTAAATTTCTAAAAAGAACACTTAGTCAAATGGTCCATAATCAGGGCACTGACATTTGTATTAAATCATTCTACCTTTTAACGTAATTATTTTTTAAATAATTTACATTTAAACATGGCATTTTAAGAGGGTTTCTTTTTTGTTTCTTGTTTGGTTTTGTTTTTTAACTACTGGGGTTCGCCAACTTCTTTTCTGCACACAAGAGGCAAGGATTGGCTACAGATTGATAATTCTCAATAGATTATATAAAATGAGGATAATGACTTTCTATTAGCTGTCCACACAGAAACCACCTCTCACTAGATGAGTCATTAGGATACCTTCCTTACCCTTTAAAACTCCTCACATGACCAGCTCTCCTACAGGAGGGTCATCCTCCAAGTTCAAGCAGTAAGCTGAGGATCAATTCCTGTCTGAGCATATAGCCCAAGTTTCTACCTACTGTGCAAACTGCCTCTCCCATGGAGGATGGCATGATTAGGCAAATACAAGTCCTTAGAAAGCAAACACATAAGGTACAGCACTCATTACAAATATCCATAAAATTAATTCCTATATTCTTCAACCCGAAAGCTAAATCATTAAGTAATCAAGAATCTATGAACCCTGTAACACTAACATTTATCTCTTATATTTCATCAAGACCCCTCTTTTGATTTAATTCTAGCAGATTAACTCTTGCTTGAATCCTGGAGATAATATGTTGTAATTTTATGGGCTATATAGTTTCCCATTGAGGCCTTGGCTTTCCTGACACAGAAACTGGTGCTATGCGCCTATCACAATGCAGATGCCTGACAAAGGCTGGCTTAGTTGTCTTTCTTCCCCCTTCCTGAAGGAGAAAGACTTACCTTTTCCTTAGTTATCTTTTGTTAGTCTACCCTGATCCAGTGCTCCAAAAGGCCCTAAGTACTTGTGCTCCATCATTAATTGCTGAATAAAATAAAAAGGGTGCTATTCAGATCATGTCAATAGTATTAAGGAATTAGCACTGCTAAGTTTGTTAGGTATAATAATAGTATTGTGGTTATATTTTTTAAAAATTAGTGTTATTGAAATATTTATAGGTAATTTATTTCTGGAATTTGCTTAAAAAAACAGGGAACATAATAAAACAAAACTGTAAAAATGGTGATAACTTCCAAAGCCAGATGATGCATATATGGATTTACTTTTCAAAATGGTAACATAATTTAAATTGACTTTCAATAGTCCTTCAATCTTATTGTAAGCCCACCAAAATGCTTTAATATAAATGATGTACAAAAATAAACCAATGAATAAAAGCATACTGTACAAATATTCTTTACATAATCATGTACTTAATTGTTTTAAAGTCTGACAATGCATAGGAGTCATGAATTAACTCAGTTTTTGTTTTTAAAAAATACTGGTTATTAAAGTGCAAAACATCTAATGTTTAACCCATTTTTAAAGTTCTTCTCTTAGTTATTTTGGTAAATGTAAAACTCATCTTACAAGCAGATCTTTCCAATTCCATACAGAATAGTTGTCTTTTTGAGTTTTGAGAGGTCTTTATTCTAGACACTAGTTGTTAGTTGGGTATTTGTTTTGTAAGTATTTTCTCCTACTCTGTAGGCTGTCTTTCTATAGTTTACCACGACAATTCAAAAATTTTTAAAGGTTAATTTATCAGTTTCTCCTTTTATGGATCATGCTTTCAGTGACAAGCAAGCTTAGAGCCAGATTCTGAAGACTTAGTTACTTGTTTGTTTCTCTAAAAGATAAACAGAAGTTAGTTTTTGTATAGGTGTGATAGGTTCTTTATTTATTTTTGCCTATGGATATTCAATTGCTAGAGTACTATTTGTATAAGCAGGTATCCTTCATGAATTGCTTTTGTACCTTTTGTTAAAAATCAGTTGGACATATTTCTGTGGCTCTATTTATGGATTCTTCATTCTGTTCCATTTATGTATTTATCCCTTCAGTAGTATCACATTCTCAATGACTACATCTACATAAGACTTGAAATCAAATAGAGTGATTCTTCTACTTTATTCTTTTTTTCAACACTGTTTTAGCTATTTTACATAATTCCTCAGTCTTCCTATATATATTTTATATTAATATTGTGAGATATCTATAAAAAGTCTTACTGGATTTTGTTTGTTAGGAATTGGGTGAAATCTGTATCAATTCACAAGAGGTGACATCTTTACTAGGTTGAGTATTTCAAACAATGAAAGCGGTATGTCTATCCACTGATTTAATCTTAATTTTTCACCAATGTTTTGTAGTTATCAGTATACATGTCCTGTGCATGTTATTTTTAGATTTACACATAGGTATTTCTTTTTTTCCCCAGTGACTATAGATGGTGTTTTTAAATTCTGATGTTCATTGCTAGTATATAGAAATATTTTTATATACAGGGTGGGGCGAAAGTAGGTTTACAGTTGTTGATATGGAAATACAATAATGACTGTAAACCTACTTTCGCCCCACCCTGTATCTGTCTTGTATTCTGTAACCTTGCTGAACTCAACATTTCACCTCTAGTGTGTGTGTACGCGAATTCCTTGGGATTTCCTACAGAGACAATCATGTCATACACACACAGAAAGTTTTCTTTCTTTCTTCTGAGATGTATGCCTTTATTTCCTTTAATGCACTGGCTAGGACTTCCGCCAATATGGTAATGCTGAGAGCAGACATTCTTGTCTTGTTTCAGATCTAAGGGATAAAGCACCCAGCCTTTCACCATTAAGAATAATGTCAGCTGTAGGTTTTTTGTAGTTGCTCTTTAACAATCTAAGGAAGACCTCCTTAATTCCTTTCTTTCTTAGTTTTTTGAGAATTTTAAAACATGTGGGTGTTGAATTTGTCAAATGCTTTTTCTGCACTGACTGCTATTATGTGTTTTTTCCTATTTACCCTATTAAAATGGTGGATTATACTGTCTGGCTTTTGAATACTGAACCAGCCTTGCATGCCTGGAACAAATTCCATCTGGCCATGATGTATATGTTTTATGTACATGTATATTATTACATATGTTGTTGAACTTCCATTTGTTGATATTTTGTTGAGAAATTTTGTTTTCATATTAATAAGAGCTACCAGTCTGTACTTTTTTTTCCTTTGGTTTTGGTATCAGGGTAATATTAGCTTCATAAAATAAATAAGGAAATGTTCCACCTCTTCTACTGTCTGGAAAACATAGTGTAGAAATGGTGTTCATTCTTTCTTGAAAGGTTTGGTAAAATTCTGCAGTGAAATGATCTGGTCCTAGAGATTTCTTTTTGGGAAAATTAAAAATTATGAATTTGATTTCCTTAATAGTTACAGGGCTACTCAAATAATCTGTTTCACACTAGGTAAGTTGTGGTAGTTTGTGGTTTTCTTTCCTATGTCATCTACTGTATCATACTTATGTATCATTCCTCTGATGTCTGCAGGATCTGTAGTTATACCTAGTTTTCTTCCTAATATTGGTCATATGTGCCTTCTGTTTTCTTTGTCAGTTTCGACAAAAATTTGTCAGTTTCACTGACCTTTAAAAAAATCTACCTTTTCTTGTTTATTTTGTTTTCCTGTTTTCAGTTTCACCAATTTCTGCTCTTATTTTTATTATCTCCCACTTGTATTTGATTTGAGTTCTTTTTTTTTTAATCCTCACCTGAGGATATGTTTATTGATTTTAGAGAGAGAGGAAAGGAGGGGTGGGGGGAGTGAGAGAGAGAAAGAGAAACACTGATGTGAGAAACACTGATCACACAATTGCCTTCCATAAGCACCCCAACTGAGAATCAAACCTGCAACCTTTTGGTGTGTAGGACTATGCCCCAACTAACTGGGTCACCTGGCCAGGGTTTCTTTTAAAAAAAAATTTTTTTTTTAAATGTATTGATTTGAGAGAGAGGAGAGAAACATTAATTTGTTGTTCTATCCATGTACACATTCAATGGTTGCTTCTTATATGTGCCCTGACCAGAGACTGAACCCACAACTAAGCTACCCAGACAGGGCCTTGCTTTGAGTTTTGACATAAGAGCTAAGATATTGATTTGAGACTCTTCCTCTTTCTAATGTATGCATTTAAAGCCATAAATTTCCCTCTGCATTATCTGATTCCCACAAATTTTGGTATGTTGTATTTTCATTTACATTCAGTTCAGTGTATTTTAAAATTTTCTTTGAGACTTCTCCTTTGACACACATATTATTTAGTAGTGTACCATCTTCCAAGTCTCTGGATTTTTCCAATTATCTGTTATTGATAACTGGAACCAACAGAACTGAAGAAGGAACAGATAAATTCATAATCATAGCTGGACACTGTCTGATTTCCTAGTTTAATTCCACTGGTTCCATTGTTTTTTAGCTTCACATATCTTTCAATTCTGTTTGGTTTATGGTATTTCTTAAATGTACACTGAAAACCACATCAGACATCATAGTTTTGCTTAAATTGTCAAACATAATTTATAAGACTCAAAAGTTTTAAGAAAAAGTTTATCATAATTATTCATCTTTTTGGTTACTAGTGTTCCTTCATCCAACATTCTTTATTTTATTGTTTGACTGCTGTTATGATTTCCTTTAGCCACAGATCTGCTATTGGTACACTGGTAAATTCTTAGGGTTCCCCCCCCCCCCGCCCCATCTGAGAACATCTTGATTTCCTTTTATTTCTGAAAGGTATTTTTGCTGGTTCTAGCATTCTGGGCTTAAAGTTCTTTTCTTTGAGCTCTTAAAAAATATTGTGCTATTTCCTTCTTGCCTACGTGTCTTCTAATAACAAATCTGCCATTATTCAACGTGGTAAGGTGTTGTTTCAAGATATTTACTTTGTCTTTAGCTTTCAGAAATTTGACTCTGAACCAAAGTATGTCTTGGTGCTGATTTGTTTGAGTTTATCCTGTTTGGATTTGGCTTAGCTTCTTGAATCCGTAGGTTTATATCTTCTGTCACATTTGGGAAGTTTTCAGTGATTATTACTTTCAGTTCTTTCTCAGGGTCATCTTTCTTTTTCTAAAATTCTGGTAACACAATGTGAGAACTTTTGCTACTGTCCCACAGGTCCCTGAGGTACTGTTCATTTTTTTTCCATCTGTTTTCTCCCTATAATGTACACTGAGTAGTTTCCATCGTTCCATCACCCAGTTCACTATTTTTTTTCCTCTGTCCCCTTCATTCTGCTGATCTCATCCATCCATTTTTTTAAATTTCAGTTACATTTTTCAGTTCTAAAATTTCTATCTGGTTCTTCTTTTGACCTTGTATTTCTTTTGCTGAAACCATTTTTCATGTGTTTCAAGCATGTTCCTAATTATTTGTTGAGGCATTTTTACAATGGTTGTCTAAAAAAAAATCTTTGTGCGCTAATTCTAACATCTGACATCCTGCTGTTTAGCATCTACTGAATAGATCTTTTCACTCAGTTTGAGATGTTCCTGGTTCTAGGTATGAAGAGTGACTTTATTGAAACCATGACACTTTGGATACTGTTTTATAAAACCCTGGATCTTATTTAAACCTATGCTTTATCTGGCTTTCTTTGACACCATTCCCACAGGGAAATGAGTGTAGCAGAACCTCATCACAGCCAACCTATTGTGAAAGCAGAGTTCAATTTCTTTTCTGTGATGTCTGTCTGTAGCAGAACAGTTACTTTCCAAAAGCTTTCTGTCTTGCTAGGCTGTGACTTGCCTAGTCCTTTGGCTACAGAATGAGCTTTTTCTCCCCCTGCACCTGTTGGCCTTTCTAGATTGCCAGTTTCTCTAGCACCTAATCTAAGGTGTATGAAGCAAAAAGAAAACCAAAGGGAAATTACTGCTGTGTCTTTTCTCAGGTCTCAAGGTCTCTAGCTGGTCACCTTTCTTCCCTCCACCATTCGGAATCTTCTTGTAATTGTTTTATATATTATGTTCAGAATTTTGGACTTAGCAGGAACACGTGAAAATAAGTCTAGTCCATCTTCCCAGAAGCAGAAGTCTTTGGTTATTATTTTCATGTTCACTAAGTTCCTAAGTCATGTAAAGAGATCCAGGTTTGCTCTCACCCTTTTGGATCACAGAATGGTCTTCTACCTTCTTAAAATACTTTATCATGAAATATTTTTAGCTTTTAGGTAAAATCTCATGAATGATTATACTATGTAATGCTTGTCTATGAATCCTTTAAAAATAAAATTTAAAAAATTATTTCTTAAATCCTCGGCTTCTGAGGCAAAGTAATTTACGTAATTAAATAAAATGCTATTCTCTCGTGAATATGAAGAATTCCTGTCTAGATCAAATTTAACCAATTATTTTTATTATTAACCACAGATACAGAAGGTTTGTAATACATGCTTCCAAAACATTAATGGAATAACCAGGTTTCCACCACTATATGAAAGTAAGGTTTTCCTATAATTTTTTTCTAAGCTGAAATGGCATAAAGTGAAGGGTATTCACCTCTACTTTCTGAAAGTTTGCCTTACACCACTTTACTGTTACCAAAAGCCTATACTAGTACAGTAAAAGCAAAGTGGTGTATCACAAACTTTTGAAAGTGGGAGGTACCTGTATTTCATTTAAATGACAACAGAAATGTTATTTGTGTATACATACCTACAATTACTGGTTAAGAGTAAGAAAAATGAACACAAAAGCATTAGAGACAGAACTAGAAGTCGAGGATTACTTTCCAATAGTTGACACCTTGTTATCTGACTTCATAGTATGGTACTTTATTAAAAGGCAGACAATTCTGTCTGTATAGTTCATACACTCAAGAAGAAAAATCCATTGTTAATAATCACTAATATGTTTCAGATGCCTTGAAACTCCACAACATGTTGGCCCATATGGATTCAAATACAACACCTGTAATAAACGTGTTTATTACACCTGTAATAAACAACACCTGTAATAAACAACACCTGCCTCTCTGAAGCAGGCAGGTTTACAAGTAGATTGTAAGGTAAAGAAGAGATGGAACAGTTTTTTCTCTGGGTTTGCTGTGTGAAGTGAAACACTGCTCTTGTACATTATCACATGGAAATTACTGGCAATAACAGTACAGCATTAGTTGGTGCCTATAAGAAATGCACTAAGGACAATCACAGAGCATCTCATTGAGTACAGATAAGTATAGTATCTTGCCTAAGAAAGAATTCTTCAGTGAATACCAATGCTGTTCAACTACTATAGTCAATTTCTGGGTTCAAGGGTTAATTAGAAAACCGAGTACCATTCTTAATAAATATTTACTCACTGTTTACTGTTTACTCACAGGTCACAGGCATAGTGCTACATGCTGCCTATGACCTCATCCTCTGCTATCCTTAGAATAATGAGATTCTGCCATCATTTGTTTTCTAGAATCCCTGTCTGCAGTTGCTGTTAAGATTCTTACCCAGAAAGGTAGAACTACAGGATTATTCTGGGCAAGTTAATAATTTTTCAGCTTCATTTCTGTTTTGTTTTTTCTTTAAATGAATAGTCTAGCAATATATCTACCATACAGAGGATTAACTTTCTACTCATCTATGTACATCATATTAATGCCATATTCAAACACGTACAGTAAAGAACACGATGTTTTCAGAGAACTTTCAACAGTTCAAGTTGATTAATGGAAATAATAGAGATACTGCAAATTTTATCTATTAAAGATGGCAGAATTTCCACATTCTGTATAATATTACATGGCAATGATATAATACCTTACCTATTTAATCAGAAATGGCTATAAATAAGCTACAAATGTTCAGTGCCTGGAAATATTTCCAAACATTATCCTTTCTATCCTTTTCATGCAACATAAAAATATTTTAGGGAAAATGTATATAAAGATGTGTTAGAGCACTCTGGGTTCAAGAGAAAAACTCAATGTAATTCAAGAGTCTGATATAAGATGAATGTTACAAGACATTTCGAAGGAAAGAATTTTTCCTACTTCATGATATTCAAAGATCACCAGTAATTAAAAAGCTTATGGAAGATATACCACCAAATGAATATTAAAATACACAAAACAATTCTATTAAGTAAAAAGATGATAAACATTTAAAAGGGTCTCTCATTTACCTCTTCTACATTTGAAGCTGTCTTAGCAGAAGTTTCCATGAAGATAAGTCCATGTTCTCGTGCAAAAGCTTCACCTTCTTCCTTTTTTACTTCTCTTCTAGATTCTAAATCACTAAACATAGGAAAGAGCCATGTTATTCACCAACACAGGACAAATAGAGGCATCTGTAGAAAATATACCAAGAGATTCACAGTTGTACTGACCATTTTTTCAGTTAATTTTTAACACGTAATAGTCAATTGCCTTATGCTGGGTATTATGAGGGTCAATGTGTTTAGAACACAATGCTTAGTTTCAAAGAACTAACAATCCAACAGAATATTGTGAATTATAGTCCTACAATGCCAAAACTAGGAGAAATCTAACGGGAACATCTAGCCCAATACCTTGCCTCTGAATGTTGCGGATTCCCAAAGGAGGAACCATTTTACTCGAAGTAATAATTTGAGAGCAGAACTACACTAGTTTCCTCATCCTTTGGCCAGACTGACTTTCTATGAATGTGATTACAAAATAAGTCATACAATTCTCAGAAGCTAAAGGAAATTATTTAATAAAATCTAAAGTACTAAAAAATATTAATTAGATTATTAATCCAAGTTGGTTTAATTCCCAGTAATAAGAAAAAAGTGTTAATATAAAAAAAAGAAAGAGAAACAAAACTGTAAGCTAGAAATCTGTAATGAAAGTGTGATATACTCATTTTTATAGTGGAATTGTATTAGTAAGGTAGTGGGGGAGAGTAACAGTCTCCTTAAAGTGTGTTGTTTTAAAAATTTAAAACTTTACTATTATAAAATATTGTATGCACACAGAATAGGATGGAGAATAAAACACTAGCCATGCACTTCCATCTAGGCATGACACATATTATGTTGACAACTTTATCGGTTTTTCTGTTAAGAAATAAAATAAGTACTTACACAGCTGAACTGCCTCCTGTGTACCTGTCTTCCTGATCTCACTCATTCTCATGGTGCTTTTACATTTACATTCATGTTTATAGCCATGAACAGAAGTGGTTTTTTTGCATGTTTAAAAAAAAAAAATCAGATGTGGCTATTCTATAACTTGTTAATTTTAGTCAATATTATGTTTTTCAGATTTATCTACATAATGCATGTAGGTCTAGTTTCTTAATTTTTTTCTGCTGTATAATATTCTATTGAACAAATGCAGCAATTTTTAATTCTCTACCAACACAGTTATTTACAATTTCATTTAATTCACTTGACAGATCAGGAGACTGAAGCACAAAAGGGTTTAAGTAAAGCATCCCACTTCACACTCTAGGAAGAGCTGGGAGAGTGATTTCATCCAGACCATGGTTCTATACTGTATCATTAAAACATTTTGTAATGATTACTTTTTTCCGACAATTGATTTATTGGAGAACTTTTGTCAAATTAGGAAAAATGCAAAGGAAAAAACTACCCATTCACTTTCCACAAGTAATTAACATCTTGGTGAATATAATTCTATATTACTCATTTTGTTTTTCCTCATCAGAATATACTCATACCCACTATTCATTATAATTTGCCGTTTTTCATTTGCTAAATTGCAGACCATTTTCCCATGTCATTTTGCAGTCTTTTACAATATTATTTTTACTGAGTGAACAATAAAAATTGGCTGTATTTTATACAAATCTAAATCACACAAATTAGGAATAATACAAACAAAACAAAGATGTTAAAGTCTCACCCAACTAACATTAAGTAATATCAATGTTTCAACTTTCCAAAATTCAGAAGGAATTTCATAACTTTGAAGTTTGCTGACTGGATAAGCTATCAATTATTTTTACAAAGTTGCCATATCAGTCATTATCAGTCACTGTTGTTTCTGTGACTGAAACTTCTGTGAGTGATTCTGATGACTGTTTTGTAACCTTCACAGTAGTTAGACTAGAGAGATTTTATGATTTATTAAATGCCATCTAAGTATTCATTCAGTGGAACAGGTGTTAAAAATAGACTCCTAAAAATCTGAAATGTTGGAAAGAAAGTCTGATATAAAATATTAGAAAGGGAGTAAGTATATGCCATGCTGGTAATTTATGTAGCTGGGCTATAAAACACTAGTGGTGAGATGAGAACATAAAAAGCAGGCAAACTAAATTTGCAAATATTAAAGCATAAGTAGGCAAGGATAATTTATCCAATTATAATCTGACAGGCTCCTGTGGGTCGAGCTCCTGCCTGCATGTGGGGACAGACCACTCAACAAAATAGACCAAAGTCCATCCCCTGCCCACTGACTCATGGAGCTTACACTCCAGTAGGAATTAAGAAGGCGGCGGGGGTGGGGGTGGGGGGGGATATGACCCTGGCAGGTGTGGCTCAGTTGTTTGGAGTGTTGTCATAACCCAAAGGTTGTGGGGTTTGATTCCCGGTCAGGGCACATGCCTAGGTTGCGGGTTCAATCCTCAGTCAGGGCACCGCCTCAATATTTCTCTCTCTTCCTTCCTCTCTCTAAATGAAATGAAATAATGTCCTTGGGTGAGGATAAATAAACAAACAAACAAATAAATGAGGGGGGATGTACTCTTGACCCTTTATGTAATAATCATTCTTAAGAGAAAAATCGGCTTTAAATTACACAAAGTCCTCAAGAAAATACCTTTACCTTAACTACCCATCCTCCCATTTTACACATATGGCATATTTTATTTAAACAATCTCTTATTTGGAGGATATTTAAAGTTATTCCTAGTTTTCCACTACCAGTATCTGGTATGTTTGCAAACTGAAATATTATCTTGGCAGAAGGTTAAGAACTTGGACATTTGAGGGATTGTTCAAAGAAAAGGAAAACAACACTTCACTACTCAAGATGTTTCTGTTCTCACTCTCCTTTGGTCATTTCCTCAGTTTTCCAGGCACGAAATCATACTGTTGTCTTTGACTTTTCATCTCCATTAACTGTTTAAATTGCTTTCATTACTTCAATCTTTCTTTCCTAAATAATTCTCTTACTATGCTCCCCCTTTGGTTTACGGTTTGTATGATAATCCTTTAAAATATTAAAAACTTTCATCTTTGTAGATTTTGCTTCCTATTTCTAATATAACCAATTCAAAATATCATAGTAAGAAAAGTCTGTGATCTCTGTCACTCTGACTAGGTCAGCACCCTTCTCCAATCTCTTCACTGGCTCCCTAGTGCTTAATGCATCTAATTCAAAAATTGCTTATTCCCTGTTTCCATGTCTATCCTAATTCACCTCATCTAATAATAATCACCTCATTCATCTCTGTTCATTCCCATTCACTGTTTGCATATCATATATTCTCTTTCTTCTAGCTTCTTCCTTAAAATGACTTTCCACAGCTATAATACCCCTAATTATAAGGGTTACCCATCCACAGTCATTAGAAACACCTATTGTATATACTATACCTTGCTTTTCCTTTTGAGACCTGGACTATAAGCTCTACATAGGCAGCAACCAAACTGAAGCCACCAGTAGGTTGCCACCCACTATGATGCAGACATAAGGAAAACACTGGACAAAGATATGAAACTTCTCTCCCCTCTCCAAATATTCTCTTATTATGTCACACAATACCACTGAGTGATAGCATGAATACTTCCTCACTCTTAAATGGTTTAGTGAGGTGATTTAAATGAGGAAAGGATAAGCAAGAAAGCCCTTGAGTAAAAGCCAAAATAATATATATACACAAAGTAATCAAAAGTTAGCCTTACAATGAAAGTACTGCTTAAGTATTTTAACAGCAAACCTAGATTTCTATTAAAACAGTACTTTTTAAAATGAAATCTATACAGTATAATGTTATTTACGACCGTACTATTTTTTTTACAGCATAAGTGATATAAAAGAAACTATACATCTGATAGGAAGTCTGATGAATTTGATACATGTATGCCTGTGAATCCATCCTTAATGTTTCTTCATACTCCATACATCATTTCCTCCTGCTGTACCCCAGGCAACTAATGATCTGCTATTGGTCACTATAGATTAGTCTGCATTTTCTAGTATTTTATATAAATGGAAACACACACTGTCTTTTTTGGTCTGTTTTTCACTCAGCATAATCATTTTCAGATTCATCTACTTTGTTGTTATATACCAATAGCACATTCCTCTTTATTCCTGAGTGGTATTCACTGTATGGCTGTATCACAATTTATTCATTTACCAGTTAATTAAAATGTGGGTTGTTGCCAGTCTGGGGTCATTACAAATAAAGCTGCTATGAAAACTTGTGTATAATTTTTTGTGTGGACATATGCAGCATATTTATCTTGAGTAAACACCCAGGAGTGAAATGGCTACGTGGTATGGCAGATGCGTATTTACTTTCTAAAGGAACTACCCAATTGTTTTACAAAGTTTTATCGTTTTAAATCCCCACCACCTGTATGAATGCAAGTTCCTCTACATTTTTGTTAATCTTTTTTTCCATTTCAGCATTTCAATAGTATATCACTATGGTTTTAATCTGTATTTCACTCATTAGTAGGGTTCAATATTTTCATGTGCTTACTTGCCATCTGCATATATTCTTTAGGGAAGTGTTGCTCAGATCTTTTGCTCATTTAAAAAAACTGGGATATCACCTTGGCTAGTGTGGCTCAGTGGATTGAGCACTGGCCTGCAAACCAAAGGGTCTCCAGTTTGTTGCCTAGTCAGGGCATATGCCTGGGTTGTGGGCCGGGTCCCCAGTGGGGAGCATGTGAGAGGCAACCGCACATTGATGTTTCTCTCTCTCTCTTTCTCTTCCTTCCCCCTCTCTCTAAAAATAAATAAAATCTTAAAAAAAAAAACCTGGCATATCTTTTTAATCAATGAATTGTAAGAATTCTACATTTACTCTAGATTCCAATCTTTTCTTGGATATATGTTCTGCATATATTTTCTCCTAGTCTGTAGCTTGTCTTTTCATCTTGGAACTGTGGTTTGAAGAGCAGGACTTTTAAATTTTGTTGACATATAACTGATTGATTCCCTCCTACTCCCCCTTAATGCCTTTTTTTTTTCTGGGCTATTTAAGAAATGTTTGACAATACTGGAGAAATTGAAATTTTGTTTTCTCCTAGAATTTAAAAAATACTTTTAGCTCTTACATATAGGTCTATGATTCACTTCCAGTAAATTTTCATATATGGTGTAGGTAAAAGGGTCAAGGTTCATTTCCTTTGCACATGGCTGTTCAGTTGTTCCAACATCATTTGATGAAAAGATTACTCTTTTCCACACTGAATTGCCTTGGCACCTTTGTCAAAAAATAAACTGACCATATAAGTACGGATGGATCTACTTTTGCACTTCTTACTCCGTTCCCTGATTTATGTCTATGTATGCCATTATCAGACTAAACTGATTATAGTATAATATATCTTGAAATCAGTGTTAGTGAAACCAATGAATGCTCTTGTATTTTCATGTAAGTTTTAAAATCAGCTTGTCAATCTCCACCTCCTACAAAAAGTCTGATGAATTTTGATTGGGATTACGATGAATCTTTAGATCAATTTTGGAGGAAGTGACATTCTGAAAATATTTAGTTTTTCTATCCATAAACACAGTCTATCTCTCCATTTGTTTAAGTGTTTTTTTGGGGGGGAGCTTAAGGACTCTAAAGATGACAAAGATGACTACCTTAGGAAGACCAAGGTATCTATAGCTCAGAGTTGAGGAATCAGTTGTGAAAATAAGTTTTAAAAAACTGCTTAGGGATAATTTATTTTTATTGAGATCTAATTGACCCATAATACTGTGTACATTTAAGGTGTACAACCTGTTGATTTGACACATTGATGTAACACAGTATAATTACCAACACAGCATTAGCTAACACCTCCATCATGTCACACAATTATTTCATTCTGTGCTAAGAACACTTAAGATCTAGTCTCTTGGCAACTCTCAAGTATGTAATACACTACTAGTAACCAAAATCACAATGCTGTGCATTAGGTTTCCAGAACCCATTCACCTTCTAATTACAAGTTTGTATCCTTTGGCCAACATCTCCCCAATCCATTTACTCTGTTTACAACATTTTCTTACTATCCCTGTAATGTCTGAAGGATCTGTAGTGGTATCGCTCTTTAATTTCTGATATTGGTCATGTGTCTTCTTTTTTTCCTGATCTGTACCTATTTTCTTTATCTTCTCAAGAACTAACTTTTGGTTTCATTGGTTTTCTTACTACCTCCTTTTTTGCTAACCTTGGGTTTAATGTGCTCTTATCTTTCTAGTTTTAATATTACTGTTAAAGTTTAGGTTACGATTTCAAACTTTTTCTTAATAAAAGTGTTTAGTGCTATAACCCCCCTCTAAGCACTGCTTTAACTGCATCCCACAAATTTTCAAAGACTGTAGAGACAAAAATTAACTCCTGGAAAACAGATAATAATGCAAATACCTGTGGTCCATAGACATGCAGGCTGCACCCCATGGAGTACAATGATCATCCTATGGATACTGTTCAGCTTGGTTACCTATTTGTAAATTCATTTCAGCATTCCCTACGTGACCATAAATGTGGTAATCCGAATTCTCTTTTAAATCTACTGTAACATCTTACTGGTTCCCTCATTAGTTAACGAGACAAATAAAAGCTTTGACATGTGTTTACTGTCATATGAGAGTCATGATTTTACCTTTCTAAAAATATTACCTTGTAACAATATTTTATAAACCTAAAGAAATTTTCTACTGAAACTAATGGTAACTTTCCCACACTCTTGTGAGTTTATAGAAACTATGGGGAAGAACATGTTTTCCCACGTACTATCTTTTTAAACATAGAACACAAGGAAATTCATTGCAGATAAAGCTCTGTATAAATGTAAAGTAAAATGAGATAAAAAACCAACATTAATATGACACTAATATAAAGCCTTACAATAAATCAGTGGGCTTTAAATTACTAATCAGATAAAACTTTCAGATAATTCTTTAAAGTATACATTCCAACAAAAGCTATTTGAAATTATAATTTCCTATAAATTATTAATTTATAGCTTAGTTTATCTATATTTTAATTAATAAACTATAAATCAATTTATTATTTTAAATAAATATTTAAAAAACCAAATGAAATACCTTAGGATTTTCAAAATTTTATAATTTAAGAAATTGATAACTTATATTTGGACAAATGTATAAAATAAGCACTTTAACAGGCATCACATAAACAGCTATCTGCAGTCTTCATAATTAATGCAAAAAGTTTTAAATTACTCTTTTTACCTCTTATTTCCAATAAGCATAATGACCATGTTGGAATTAGAATGCTGGCGGGCATCTTCTAACCAGGTTGTCAAGTGGTTGAATGTATCTCTCCTAAACAGAAACGGTAATTTGATTACTACTGTCAAAGGATTTCCCCAAGCAGTGTACAACGAACAGTATGTATTCTAGTAAGGATAACTACTTTTAGCCATTGCCACTTATGTAATGAAAACAGATGTCAAGTACAGAATCTGGATTTAGAGCCCACTGATTACAGTTCAATTTAGAAATTACAAGTAACAGCACTGTTTTAAATCCCAATGTATAAATAGTATCACCAAACTGATCAACTGAGGGTACTTGTAAGAAAATAATTTTAATTCAAGATACACAAGCTTTAAAGGGAAACAGCGAGGGCATACAGGCAAAGGTATATTTTTATTACTAGTACCCATATTTATTTAGAAAAATTCTCTGCATTGACCACTGAACTGAAAAATTTCTAAGTTCTCACCTTGTAATGTCATATACTAGTAAAGCCCCGGCTGCACCTCTGTAGTATGACCTCGTGATGGAACGAAAGGACTCTTGCCCTGCCTGTGAGGAAAGAAAAGGGTGAGAGTTTCCTTTAATAAACTGTCCTCTTCTTTTCCTTATTATTCATATGCAGAATACGGGCAGGTAGGGAATGTGTGCATAAAGGAAAAGAAGTAAACCTAACTTCACCAACCTTAGGAAAAAGTCACATAATAACCACTATTGCTCAAGTCAACCAGACAACCAGATGCACATACAATCCCCCCGCTCACACCCCCACAACAAGACCTCTAAACCTTTTTTGGCAATCCCTGACAACCCAATTTACTGAATGGCTTCACAATACATGAATCATTATTAGAGTACAGAATGGACTCCTAGCAACTAAGCTCTGAAGACAAATTTGAAAGGAAGCAAATAACCCAGAGCCTCACATTTGAATTCAATAACCCACTCCCTGGGGCAGCTGTTGACACTAGAATAAATAAAGTCCATTGTAAATAAATGATGAATGACATCTTTACGCCCACCATCTGCTGGTGTAAAGGTTGTTGGAAGGCCAAGGATGCAGATTTTATCAGTTATATCATAAACTGCAGTGAGCTTTCAACAGTCATCAGATGGAATTCTTTGAGCAATCATTTTATTATGAAAAACAGAAAATGGTTCTGAATTTAATTTGTATAATTTTTCTCCACACTTAATCAATTTTCTCTGTATTTGATATATAATGCTGTCAAAAGGCAACAGGATGTAAAAGTCATCTTTATATCCACTTGTGAAAGCAGACTTCATAGATTATGCAAAATCACTTAATTTCTCTTTTACTGGTGGCACTAATGTTCTGTTTTTTAAAAAAGGCTGGTGAGGGATATGCTTATTACCTTTAAGTTTGAAACAGACAGTTTTTATCAAAAATAGTTTTTCATTTTTAATTACTTCTTTTCTACCTTTGAGAAAAAAGCATGTATATTGAGTAAACATAAGGCCAGTTTCCTCAATTTTTGTATTCAAAATTTACTAACTTCTTGAAACATATTCATGTTTGCATGTTCTGAACTCTGATTTTCCAATGCAAATATTAAGCCTTTCTTACTCTCAGAACACAGACACAGAGCTCAGGTTGTGCCCTGTTCTAACGCTCAACCCTCCATAATTCCTTGTTCTTCTTGGCGCTCCCATTACACTCCCTCTTTCCCATGCTCCCATCCTCAGTGCCTAGCACTGGGTCGGGCACACAATAGACAGAAAAAGCATGTTGAGTGAAAGAATAAATCCTGATGTCTTAGTCAAATACACAAAATGGTCAGTACTGCATCCCACCTAAGTAAGTGGACATCAGTAAATCCTGGCATGCTAAGATTTAGTAAAAATAACTTCTATGTGGAAAATTAGATTAGATCATCTTTTGGTTAACTCCTGAGCAATTCTGGCACTTAGAATAATGTGCTAAGTTAGATACTGAGAAAGCCACATATCAAAGGGCTAGAAAAAATAGCCAACTCATTTCACATAGACTGAAGCTAAAACCAACTAGATGGTACTAGTTGGAAGCATGGCATTAATTAAGGTTATGTTAATATAATTTACTGGGATGTAGCTTTCAAAAAAAGTCTTTCAAATTCAAGTTCAAAATGCAAGCATTATGGGAATTTCTCCCTTAAGTGCTTAGCATGGGAAAACTAAGGATTCAATTTTTAAGAGATTCATTTCACTGTGAATTACATATATCAAGAAAGAAGTCTGTGATAAATAACACAAAAATAAATGTTTTATTAGTTTAAAATAAAAATCAGGTTTATAGCTCTTGAATTCTGCCATGCCCAAACATCGAGCAAAGTGAAAGTCCTTTAAACCATCTTGCTGGGACATTCTGTGCAGCACTACAGGGCTGAAACTTCAGTGTTTACAGCCCACGTAAGAAATAGTAAAAGGGGAAATTTAAGAAAAGGAGAAAAGCACACTTGTATGAGGATATACCATTCACAATTCCTCCCAAATTATTTTACCAAGAACATGTTGCAATATGGAAATTACATAATGCATCACTTTATACTGAGCCCACTGAATCTGGATTTTGTCTACCATTATAAAAATCAAACAATGCCCCCCCCCCAAAAAAAATACACATTCCAAGTGAGGACTACGAATGTAACTGTGCATCTTAAAATCTCTAATTACATAATAAGCAAAGATCGGTACTCAGAATAGTTACTAAATTCTTGAGAACTGACTTCCAGGAAAAACATCCCATACTCATCTTTTTGTTAATGTCATTGGTAGCCTTCAAATAATCTGGTGAAATAAGTGTTTTATTATGATTTATCTGACTATAGACAAACAATAAATAGCTAACTGCATAAAGCTAACCCAATGGTTATCTTGATCATATTAAAACAAAGTAATCTAGTTTTTAAAATGCACTTTAACATAAAGTTGTCCAAACTGTGATTGACCTATATTATTTTAAATAAAAAAGCAATGTCATCTTAGGAAATAGAGTTATTATTTTTGACCCTCTGCACTATAGTGTAGAGCTAAGGAGATTTTAGAAGCCTGAAATGGAAAAGGATATAGAATTCTTTGTAGTAAGGGATTGCTAATATAAGCTAAAGGTGTAAAGAAAAATGCATTTAATGAAATGAAGATGACTGGCTAAGTGAATAGCACCAGAAAAATGTGGTGGCCAGAGTGGAAATATAGCTGTTTATTTCTGTAAAACACCAGCATAGATACTCAGATATCAACCAAGTAGAATAGAACACATCAACTTTAAGAGATAATGGGCAAGCTCCATTTTTAGTGATGCCTGGGATTAAAACCAGAGTTAGAAAACATTTGTTAAAAAAAAAAAAAAAAAGCCTTACAGACCTTCATTTTTCATGTAAGGTTTGCTAAAACAAATAAACTTGACTCTTTGCCCCATAACTTTAATATTTACTTCTAATTGCCACATAAAGACTTCGCCAAATTGGCTTCCTCATGTGCCCGAGTCATTCTGTTGATAACAACTTTTGTAGTAACCAGGCTGGCAACTTAACTTATCTCTCTCTCCTGTTACATCCATAACATACAACTTTATATATTTTAAGTTACTGCTTAAAAATCTCTAAATACTCTGAAGCACATAGGAATTAGTTCTCTATTTGTTTTTTTTAGAATTTATCTTCTTAGTAAGTCTTGTTCATAGAGCTATTCTTTTTGTCTGATATCCTGACTATATTTTGATTATTCCTGTTTTTGTATCTGTTTACCTTTTTGACTAAAAAAACCATTTGCTCTTCCCTTCCACCTACCCATTTTCTACTCCCGTTGACAACCTCCTAAATCTCTCACAAAGCCTGCAAGCTTGTTCACCACAGCCCACAGTTATCCTTCTTCCTCTCAAATGCAAAAGCACTTTCATGTGATCATTTACTGTATTTTGCTGCATATAATGCGCTCTTGTGTATAATGTGCACTCATGTTTTGGGCCCACACTTTCATGAAAAAAAATTTTTTTGTTTTAATTTTAAATTCAATTATTAACTGGTATATTTAGAAACAAAACCAATTATCATATTCCAAGGTATTAGTTTGCATACAGATATCATTATTGCTCTTTAGAGTTACACTTTTAACACATAAGCATAAATAAAAGAATTAAACATTTCTATAGATACAGAATTAGTACTACCCATATATAATGCGCATCCTTATTTTTCCCTCAAAGATTTTGACAAAAAGTGCACATTATACACAGCAAGATATGGTAGTTCTAATACCACTGACTAGATAAAACCAACATACTGCTCAAATGCTTATCTTTTTTCCTCTTTAGTTCTTGAGGGATAGCATAACAGAATACTCAAATATATTTATACCAGGCACTAAAATGTTATACCTTGACTGATCCCAAAGAGCCAATAAAGTTAGAAAATTAAGGTCTATGAGAATCAATGGCACAGTAATACCTCTAACTTTCATTGTTAGACATTTATTTAACAACTAGTTATCAAAATCTAGCTGAGAACCAAAACGGGGGGCGGGGGGGAAGTGGGGGGGGGTGGTGATTTCTAAGTAGCCAAGTAAGTTGTCCAGTAAAGCATGAAATGTCAGGTACTTCACTAAATACACTAACAAATCTAGACTAGTGATAAAAAAAAACTGCTATCATTGAGGAAATTAAAAATTTCATGCACTGAAATCTACATTCAGGAGCAAGACTTCTGTTCTGGACAACAGTGACACAGTAAGAATCAAAGTGACTTTTAGGCAAGGATGGAGAAAAAGTTCAACATGGGCTAAAATTGTAGGCCATCTAAGAGTCTCCTATAGAAACTCAAGCAGATCTTGAGAAAAGAGTCAAGGATTGTAAAGACTTAAGAGGATGGGATTGCTGACGTCAGATTCTTTAATGCTGCCATTTAAGAGAAAATAGACCCTAGGTGGGAAGCAAACATGAGTAGAACGAAATGTCTAGGATAGCTTCCTATCCCTGTGGTTGTTCAAGAAAAGGATGATGAACAGCTGCTGAAGAAGGCAAACAGCTGGGCCTCCAAAAGTCTTTCAACTCCTGAGGTTGGGTGCACAGGAGCAGACCGGAGTGACGAGGCAGGATTGTTTCCCAGTGCTTGGTTCCAGGCCCTTTACCGAGCCCCACCGAATTCTAGCCATTCAGCCTTACTGCTCCACTAATACATAAAAATGTTCACTTTTGGGGGTGAGGAGTTGGGTATAAACTGACATATTTTATAAAAGGGCTGAGAAAAAAATGCCTGTGATTTGCTAAAAAGATACTTATTTAACATCTATATTTCACAGGATTTTTTACAGTTTCACTAACTCTTGATTCTCAAAATAGTTGTACATCTAAAATAAAAATATTTGCAGGGAAATTGAGCAGATATATGGACTTAAAACATCCACATTACAAATTCTGGGGGAGAATGAGATTTATTTGGATATGCTAGGAAGGCAACTGAAAAAGCGACAAAAAGCAAAACAAGAATGAATAGAAAAAGGAAGTGGGTAAAGGCTAGATGAGGGTCTCAGAGCGAGAATGGACTTCTTACTCTCATGCCCTTCTACCATTAGTTAGTTAATGAAAGGGACTGGGTGCAGCTTATGTTTCTTCATTGACTTACTTGCTGTGAGAGACAAAGAATATCACATATTTGACTTCTGATAAAAGACAGAAAGTGACACAGGGCCAAGGGAAAGCGCTTTAAGGTAGGCACTGAAATACTGTTATCACTGTTTCCTGCAAGGCCTCCGGAGGGTATCTGCTGGCAGCTGGACATACTATTTTCAAAAGAAAGCAAAGATGGTGAATGTGGATATTTTCAAGGAAAACACCTAGTGTTTTTAGTTTTGTAAATGGGAATGGATGTACAATGGATGACAAATAAAATAAGACATTGAGACTTAGTTATTGGGGGAAAGAATCATTTCTTTAAGGCTGATTAAATTAACCATAACACTGGCAAGTTTCCCCTAAAGGACTCTAGAATAGTTTTATAAATGTCTTGGGCCAGGAACAGACACCATCCTCGCTAAAAATGCAGCTTGCTATCTAATGTGTGGAAACACTACAAAACGATGATATGGAAAACTGTTCCACCTAGAAACAGACTGAGTTCAGAATCAACGTTACCGTGCGCCACACAATGTATATTAAAGAGTTTTGGGAATTAGGTATGAAAGTAAGAAAACCAGTGACAACGAGAGGAAAGCCTATCAGGCGGAGAGCCTCAAAAAAAAAAATCTTTCAAAAGTAGTTAACAGATGTTTTTGACCATTCCTTAAATTCTGGAACAGGTCACTGGGTCCTAGCAACCACCCTGTGGAAGTCTTCAAATTCTTTCAGGGGCAGGGGTTCATGATGTCTTCGAAGGCATCACAGTCTCTCCCTTTTAGACAAAGAGGAAAGAAAATCACCTCTTCTAAAGGAAGTGTGATTAGGAGTTCTTTTTTCTTCTTCCTTTTCATATTATCCAGCATATTACAGATTTCTTTTGAAAGATGACTGCAGTATAAAACAATTTACTCCTATGCTAAGAAAAAACAAAGGCTTCTATCAAAAGAAGGGATGGCTAGTTAACCTATCAAATAAATAACTGGGAAATGAATGACTTATTCAAGTCTCAAAAAGGCTAGGGAAGGGAGGGCAATTATTTAAGGGAACATCTTAAGGAGAGAAGAACAACTGAACAAACTAGAATAAACCAATGAGGCAGTTTGTGCCTAAAACATCACATAATTTTCATTACTATATCAATCTTGCCTTTGAAACTATGTATTTTAGTAGATGCTACCTCTTGAACACATCCAAAACTCCTACAAGCTGCTTAGACAAAATGAGGTACGTCATTCAGTCATTCAATAAAATTTAGCAAACACTGTATCAGTCCTTAAACCAAGAATACAAGATACAAAGTTGAATAAGATAACTGTTCTTCATGATGCTTACTCTGAGGTTAGATACTGGAACAAAGAACTATGATAAGAACAGGATGAGAACTGTAAGAGAAATATTTGTAAAATATTATAGGGGAATCAGCTATCCCATGGGGATACAAAAGGCTCCATGAGAGTTGACATCTGAACTGGTCTTAAGTGGAAAGCAGAAAAAAATATTTCAAGCAAAATAAGTATTTATGCAAAAAATAAGGTATGAAACCTGTTAAAGGATATCAAGTAGTTTGGTTCACACTACACTATACTGAAAGATGTATGTTACATTATTAGCCGAGAAAGCAATCTAGTTTAGGTGAAACAATCAGTTTTCAAAAAAAAAAATCTCTTTTAATGCAGAAGTATAAAACACTTCTTTTTGACCAAAGATCATTAATTTCAAATCTCTAGGAAAAGGAGGGACTTTGCATATTCTTTTTTCTCTCCACGGTGCAATTTTGAAATCATGTTACCTGAGAGAATATAAATAAAAAAGTTATGATATATTGCAGGCTCAGGGAGGAAATCCCTACAAAACAGTGAAACTGTAAACCTTCACTGAGAAAGAGGTGATAAGAAGCATAAAAACCCAGAGTCCAATGTACCACTTTGGGACAAAGCAAGGCAGAGATTTAGTGTTTTTCATTTCAGGGACGATGGCATGATACACAAGAAGTATTAGGAAGGTAGGTCTCATAATGACCCTCAGCAACTCATTCGCTCTTCTTGGGAATCGAGTCTGTGAGACAATATTCTTCAATGTTGCTTCCTTCATTAGCTATTATAGGTGACAGGTGAGAAACTAAAACTGAGTAACTAGAGAAAAAAAGAAAGGGTATAGGATGATAAAACTCCCCATATTTTATATTTCATTTGCTAGTTTAAATAAAATGCTTGTCATTCACAATAAGAGAACTTCCGTCTTTTCTCAACTGGGGTTCCATGAAGAATTAAGTCCTGCCCTGGCTGGTATGGCTGAGTGGACCGAGTGCCAGCCTAAGAACCAAAGGGTTGCCAGTTCAATTCCCAGTCGGGGTACAATGCCTGGGTCGCAAAAGGCCAGGCTGCAAAAGGCAACCACACATTGACATTTCTCTCCCTTTCTTTCTCCCTCTCTTTCCCTCTCTCTAAAAATATAAATAAAATAATATCTTTAAAAAAGAGAGAAAAATAGTTCATTAAAAAAAAAAAAAAGGATTAAGTCCTAATTGCCCCAAAGCAGTTTTCTCCAAGTGTGACCCTAAGACTCTTAGACATCCCTGAGAATTTTTAAGGGTCCATGAGGTCCTCTACTTCCCAACAATATAGTTGCATGAAGTTGCATTTTATTCATATACTTCAACTAAACAACACACATAAGACTCAAGGCAGAAACATGTATGGTCAACTATTGCAAAAGGAAACAAAGAAAACAATCCCATTTACAAATGCATTAAAAAATACCTAGGAATAAATTTAACCAAGGAAGTAAAAGACCTGTGCTTGAACCATTATAAGGCAATGAAGAAAGAAAGTGAGGAAGATACAAATAAGTGGAAGTATGTGCATGTTCATGGATAGGAAGAATTAGCATCATTAAAATGTCCATTCTACCCAAAGCAATCTATACATTCAACATAATTACTATCAACATTCCAATGACATGTTTCACAGAACTAGAAAAAAAATTCAAAAACATTTCATGGAACCACAGAAGACCCTGAATAGTCACAGCAACCTGAAAAAGAACAACAAAGTTGGGGGAATAATGCTAGCTCATATCAAACTATACTACAAGGCCATATGTAATTAAACAGCATGGCACAGGCATAAAAACAGACATGTACATCAATGGAACAGAATAGAAAGCCCAGAAATAAACCCATACTTTTATGGCCAATTAATATTTGAAAAGGAGGCAAAACATACAGTAGGGTAGACAGTCTATTCAATAAATGGTGTTGGATAGAAGGACAGATACATGGGAAAAAAAGAGATACTAGATCACCTTCTTGCACCATACAGAAAATAAACTCAAACTGGATTAGAGATTTAAATGCTAGACTTGAAACCATAAAAATCCTAGAAGAAAACACAGGCAGTAAAATCTTGGACATTTCTTGTAGTAATACTGTTTCCTGATACATAGCCTCAGGCAAGGAAAGCAAAAGAAAAAATAAACGAATGGGACTACATCAAACTAAAAAGTTTTTGCACTGCAAAGGAAACCATCAACGAAATGAAAAGACAACCCACTGAATGAGAGAACGTATTTGCCACCGATACATCTGACAAGGGCTTAATACCCAGAATTTATAAAAATACAACTCAACACTAAAAACAAACAACCCAATTTAAAAAATGGGGAAGGCACAATCAGAAACGAAAGAGGAGAGATTACAATTGACACCACAGACATACAAAAGATTGTAAGAAATTACTATGAAGAACTGTATGCCAAGAAATCTGAAAACCTAGGTGAAATGGACAAGTTTCTAGAAAAATATAATCTCCCAAAACTCAATGAAGAAGAAGCAGAAAGCCTGAACAGACCAATAACAGCAGATGACATAGAAGCAGTAAACAAAAAACTCCCAACACACAAAAGCCCAGGACCGGATGGTTTCACAGGAGAATTTTACAAAGCATTTAAGGAAGAGCTAACCCTATCATTCATAGACTATTCCAAAAAATCCAAGAAAATGGAAGACTCCCAAACTCTTTTTATGAAGCCAGGATCATCCTAATCCCCAAACCAGATAAAGACACAATAAAGAAAGAAAACTTTAGGCCAATATCGCTGATGAACATAGATGCTAAAATCCTCAACAAAATATTGGCAAACTGTATCCAACAATACATTAAAAGGATCATATACCATGACCAAGTGGGATTCATCCCAGTGATGCAAGGATGGTTCAATATTTGCAAATCAGTAAATGTAATACATCACGTAAACAAAAGCAAAGACAAAAATCACATGATCATATCAATAGATGCAGAAAAAGCATTTGATAAGGTACAGCACCCATTTATGATAAAAACACTCAACAAAGTGGGAATTGAGGGAGTATTCCTCAACATAATCAAAGCCATATATGAGAGACCTACAGCCAACATCATACTCAATGGGCCAAAACTAAAATCTTTTCCACTAAGATCAGGAACAAGACAAGATTGTCCACTTTTACCATTTTATTCAATATAGTATTGGAAGTCTTAGCCACAGCAATTAGACAAGAAAAGGAAATAAAAGGCATCCAAATTGGAAAGGAGGAACTAAAGCTATCATTGTTTGCAGATGACATGACAGTGTACATAGAAAACCCTATAGACTCGGCCAAAAAGCTGCTCGACCTAATAAATGAATTTGGCCAAACAGCAGGATACAAAGTCAATATCCAGAAATCAAAGGCATTTTTGTATACCAACAATGAAACAGCAGAAGCAGAAGTCAAGGAAAAAAAATCCCATTTGATATAGCAAAAAGAAAAATAAAATACCTAGGAATAAACCTAACCAAGGAAGTAAAAGATCTATACTCAGACAACTACATAACACTGAAGAAAGAAATCAAGGAAGACACAAACAAATGGAAACATATACCGTGTTCGTGGACTGGAAGAATTAACATCATTAAAATGTCCATACTACCCAAAGTAATTTACAGATTCAATGCAATACCTATCAAAGTACCAATGGCGTATTTCACAGATATAGAACAAACACTTCAAAAATTTACATGGAACCATAAACGACCTCGAATAGCTGCAGCAATTTTGAGAAAGAAGAGCAAAGTAGGAGGGATCACAATACCTGACACCAAATTGTATTACAAGGCCACTGTAATCAAAACAGCCTGGTACTGGCACAAAAACAGGCACATGAACCAGTGGAATAGAACAGAGAGCCTAGAAATAAACCCAAGTCTCTACAGTCAATTAATATTCAACAAAGTGGGCAGCAGCATAAAATGGAATAAAAATAGCCTCTTCAATAAGTGGTGTTGGGAGAACTAGACAGCTACGTGAAAAAAAATGGAAATTGAGCACCAACTTACACCATACACAAAAATAAACTCAAGGTAGATAAAAGATTTAAATATAAGCTGTGACACCATTAAAGTCCTAGAGGAGAACATAGGCAGGAAAATCTCAGATATTTCATGCAGTAACATTTTTACTGATATGTCCCCTAAAGCAAGGGACACAAAGGAAAGAATAAATAAATGGGATCTCATCAAAATAAAACGCTTCTGCATGGCCAAAGAAAACAGTATTAAAACAAAAAGAGAACCAACTGTATGGGAAAACATATTCGGCAATGATACCTCAGACAAGGGTTTAATCTCGAAAATATATAAAGAACTTACATGACTCCACTCTAAAAAGATAAGCAACCCAATTAAAAAATGGGCAAAGGACTTGAACAGACACTCCTCCAAGGAGGACGTACAGAGGATCCAGAGACACATGAGAAGATGCTCAATATCGCTTGCTATCAGAAAGATTCAAATTAAAACCACAATGAGATATCACTTCACACCAGTCAGAATGGCCATCATAAATAAAGCAACAAACAACAAGTGTGGGACAGGTTGTGGAGAAAAGGGGACCCTAGTACACTGTTGGTGGGATTGCAGACTGGTACAACCACTATGGAAAGCAGTATGGAATTTTCTAAGAAAACTAAAAATGGATCTACCTTTTGACCCAGCAATTCCACTGCTAGGATTATATCCTAAGGACCCTGAAACACCAATCCAAAAGAATCTATGCACCCCAATGTTCATAGCAGCACAATTTACAATAGCCAAGTGTTGGAAGCAACCTAGGTGCCCATCAGTAAATGAATGGATCAAGAAACTATGGTACATTTACACAATGGAATTCTATGCAGCAGAAAGAAAGAAGGGGCTCCTACCCTTTGCGACAGCACGGATGGAACTGGGGAGCATTATGCTAAGTGAAACAAGCCAGGCAGTGAAAGACAAATACCATATGATCTCACCTTTAACAGCAACCTAATCAAAAAACAAACAAACAAGCATAATATAAACACAGACACTGAAATTGAGAAGGGGTTGATAGTCACCAGAGGGGAGAGTGGAGGGAATTTCAGGGGGAAAGGGGAAGGGTTTGGAGCAACAAGTATAAAGGACACATGGACAAAAACTAGCGGGGGTGGAAATGGGAGGGAGGTGGGGAGGGCTGGGGCGGTGGGCTGGAATGGGAGCAAAAGAATAACAATTAAAATAAAAAAAAATTAAAAAAAAATGGGAAGGGACACGAACAGACACGTCTCCAAAGAGGGCATACAGATGGCCAACAGACATATGAAAAGATGCTCAATTTGACTGATCATCAGATAAATGCAAATTAAAACCACAATGAGATATCATCTCACACCCATCAGAATGGCTATCATCAATAAATTAATAAAGAAGTGCTAGTGAGGATGTAGAGAAAAGGAAACCCTCACATACTGTTGATAGGAATTCAGGATTGGTGCAGCCAGTGTGAGAAGCAGTTTGGAGTTACCTCAAACAATTAAAAATGAAACTGCTTTGAGACCCAGTGATTCTACTCCTGGGAATATATCCAAAGAAACCCAAAACACTAATTTCAAAGAATATATGAACCCGAACATCGTTGAAGCATTATTTACCATAGCCAAGATTTGAAAGAAGCCCAAGAGCCCATCAGTAGATGAGAGAATAAAAAAAAGCTGTGGTACATTTACACAATGGAATACTACTTAGCCACAATGAAGGAAATCTTACCTTTTGTGAGAGCATGGATGCACCTGGATAGTATTATGCTAACTAAAATAAGCTAGCTGGAGAAAGGCAAGTACCAAATGATTTCACTCATATATGGAATCCAATAAACAAAATAATCTAACTAACATAACACAGACTCATAGACTCAGAGAATAGACTGACAGCTGTCAGGGGGGAAAGGCTGGGAGAGCTGGGTGAAAAAGGTGAAGGGATTAAGGAAAGACAAAAAAAACCCCTCAGACACAGATAATAGTGCAGTGATTACCAGAGTTAAAAGGGGGTTGCAGGAAGGTAGAAGGGAGTAAAGGGAGGATAAATGGTAATGAAGGAGACTTGACTTTGGGGTGGTGGACACAATATACAGATGACATATTATAGAACTGTAAACTTGAAACCTATATGCTTTTAAAAGAATTTTTAAAGAAAGATTTTATTTATTTATTTTTAGAGAGAGGGTTGGGAGGGAGACCGAGAGGGAGAGAAACATCAATCAATTGCCAATTGCATGCCCCCAACTGAAAACCTTGCCTGCAACCCAGGAATGTGCCCTGATGGAGAACTGAACTGGCATCCTTTAGGTTTGCAGGATGACACCCAACCCACTGAGTTACACCAGTCGGGGCAAAACCTACACAATTTTATTAACTGATGTCAGCAATAAATTCAATAAAAAGTTTAAAAATAATTATATAGCATGTAATAGGTACTTAATGAACATAAATGATAGAATTAGGACTTAAAGCAAGGTGGCTTCAAGTGGTTGAGACTAAATCAAACTTTTGAAACAAGTTAATAAACTGTCCGATCAGGACTCTAAGATATTGACATTCATATTTTACTTCACATGTGTACTTCAGACATGATGCTTGTTTTTCTTAAAAACATAGTTTCTATAGTATTTACATTTAGACCACAGCCTGAGCATTCACTCAGATATGTTCAACAACATCTAACAGACAGGTTACACCTGTTGAAAACACTGTGTAAGAGAAACTAATCTTCTCTGGAACCACATTCCATCTCATGGCTATAGGTGTTAAGTGTTTAATCAACTGTAACAGACATAAAATACCATGGAAACAAAAAATATACATCATACTTTATAAAAAAAACTTTATTGAAGCCACACAATGTATGTTTGCTATACTTACCGTATCCCATATCTGAAGTTTTATTTGTTTCCCATCAATAGTTATCATTCGAGCACCAAACTCTACACCTGAATAGAGTAGAAAATGATTTGTTACACAATGTAGTGGAAATATATTTCACATTTAAGGATTAAAAAATGATGTTTAATTCCAGGACATGCTATATCAGGTGATATACAATAAAACTTGAACAAATACAGCTCCTATCCTTAGTAAACATATCCAGCTCCTATCCTTAGTAAACATAAGCTAAGGCAGAAGTGCTAATAAAACATAAGCTAAAGGAGAAATGGGAACCCTAGTGCACTGCTGGTGGGAATGTAGACTGGTGCAGCCACTGTGGAAAACAGTATGGAATTTCCTCGGAAAACTAAAAATGGAACTGCCTTGTGACCCAGCAATTCCACTGCTGGGATTATACTGTAAGAATCCTGAAACACCAATTCAAAAGAACCTATGCACCCCAATGTTCACAGCAGCACAATTTACAATAGCCAAGTGTTGGAAGCAACCTAAGCGCTCATTAGTAATGAGTGGATCAAAAAACTGTGGTACATTTACAGTGGAATACTATGCAGCAGAAAGAAAGGAGCTCCTACCCTTTGCAACAGCATGAATGAAACTGGAGAGCATTATGCTAAATGAAATAAGCCAGGTTGTGAAAGACAAATACCATATGATCTCCCCTATAAATGGAACCTAATCAACAAAACAAGCAAGCAAGCAAAATATAACCAGAGAGATTGAAATAAAGAACAAACTAACAGTAACCAGAAGGACGGGGCAGGGGATAATGGGGGTGGGGGAAGAAAGGGTCATCAAGGAATATATATGAAGGACACATGGACAAAGACAAAGTGGGGTAGGAAGAAGGGTGGGAGGTGGGGATGTGTGGGGTGGGGAGGGGTGGTGGGGGGAAAATGGAGACAACTGTACTTGAACAATAATAAAAAAAAGAAAAGAAACATAAGCTAGGGGCATAATTAAAACACTAAGGTATTTGAGGCCAGTATAGTCAAAAAAAACAAATGTGATCTTCACATTCCACAGGCTCAGTAACATAAAAACACCTAGGAATGAAATTCAAGAATCATCATTATTGGTAACGAATATTAACATTTCTTAAAAATGATCAATATATAAAAATCACTAAAAGGGATAAATTTTAACATCATTGTCTTGGTTCCCAGTATGGGCTATCAACAAGGAAAGAAATCTCCAAATCTGTCCACTACAGATAACCCCTTTTAAAACATATTTCCAGACACAACTCCATGAATAAATAAATACACAGAAATGAGTATACATGACTTGGCTGGTGTGGCTCAGTGGTTGAGTGCCTAACTGCAAATCAAAGGGACACTGGTTCAATTCCCAGTCTAGGGCACATGCCTGGGTTGCAGGCCAGGTCCCCAGCAGGGGGTGCATGAGAGACAACCACACATTGACGTTTTTCTCTCCCTCTTTCTCCCTCCCTTCCCCTCTCTAAAAAAAATTAAATCTTTAAAAAAAAAAAGAAAAGAAATGACTATACAATTTTATGTAAATGGAACATATAAATGCTGTTCTGCAATTTGTTTTTCAGTCAACAATATGCCATAAACATTATCCATGGTAAATATTTTTGTCAATAATAAATATATAAAACTGCACCATTAGTATTTATATGAGCTGAGTAGTATTTGTGTGTATATACATGTGTGTCTATACACACACACACACACACACACACACACACACATACACACACACACTACCAAACTGGTACTCTATTGCTACAAATTCAGGTCATTCCTAAATTCACTAAGATATGTTCACCAACACATACTGAAACAAATTTTCCTGTATACATTTTCAACTTATGATTATGATTTTAGGCAAACTGCAGGTCAAAGGGAATTCAAACTTTATACTTTTAAGTTTACTACAAATACTTTGGCTTTTCCTCTTGCATTTATTGTCTCTCTTAGAAGTACTTATTTGATAATTAAAAAAGGAAGTAGAAAAAGAGGGGATAATTTCAGGAGAGCTAAGAAGACTATGAAGGAAGTCCATCACTAGCATCACACCAAATCATTACTGCTTGGTGTGTGTTCTATCAGTATTTAGATCAGTTGGGGTGAAGGAAAGACAGACACACATGGTTTCCAGAAACCAGATGTCTTCCTGGCAGAAAAACAGCCTCTAGTTGCCCAGGTAAGGGCACAATGCCCAGTGTCAGAACTCTATTTCAGCATCTCCTATAATTTCCCCAACTGTGATTAGTGGGGTGAAATAGAAAGGTAATTTGTCCTCCCATGATATTGATGGAGTTTTTACTCTACATTTTAATAATTATTCCACCTTAGATGCATACTCAATACCAAGAAACTAATGTTATGTTTCTCAGACTAAGAGACCCAGGAGTCATGACATATTAGAATAAAAATGCAAAAATTTAAAATTACGCCATGTAAAAACTATTACAGTGTTTATAAATCTACCTATCTTTATATACATATGTACTCATTTACTAATATATACATATATACAGTCATATATATTGTATACTACAATGTGAGAGGGCACACAAAACAACCATCTACCAATTTACCATTAATAACATAAAATGAGAGTTGAGGGTAAAAAACAGTGGCTAAGTATTATACAAATGCTCTTTGAAATATCCAGTATTATCCTGACCCGTGTGGCTCAGTTGGCTGAGTATCATCCGGCACACCAAAATGTCACAGGTTCAATTCCCGGTCAGGGCACATGCAAGCTTTGTGGGCCTCTCCCTGTTAGGGCTTGCAAGTGATGTGTGGCCTCTCCCACACATCAATGTTCTTCTCCCTCTTTTCTCCCTGACTCCCCCCGTCTCTAAAGAAGTAAATTTAAAAAAATCTATTTTTTAAAAAGAAATGTTCAGTATTTATTTATTTATTTATTTATTTACCCTCACCTGAGGACATTTTTTCATTGACTTTAGAGACGGAGAAAGGGGGAGAGAAACATCGATGTCAGAGAGACATGGATCAGTTGCCTTCTCATACGTACCACAACCGGGGATCAAACCTAGAACCTGCTTCTGTGTCCTGACTGGGAATAGAACCTGTGACCTTTCAGTCTACAGCACAGCACTCCAACTGAGCCACACCAGCCAAGGATGAAATACCCAGTATTTAAAAGGTATGTACTAAAAGTACAAAATGCTACTGATTAGCAAGATATGACAAAAAAAAAAAAAAAAATGGAAGCCTTTTCATGAATCAATTGCTTCTAGGCACAAATGGAGAGAGAAATCCTATTCTTCCTTCTCTTGTCATGAATGGGATTTTAACCACAATATAAAAAAATCTGCATTGCTCCTTGGAATTCAAAATTTCTTCAATCTAATGCACAATGTTACATTCGATTAAAAAACAACTATAAATTAGAAACAGACCCCTGAGTGTTAACCAGGGGTGGGCAGGCAGGGCAAGCAGGGGCAAGCAGATGCTCCTCTGGAACTGATCTTCAGCAGAGTAATAAAGATATTAAAATTGACTGGCAACTATTCCAGCCTAGCAGATGAAAAGCTAAGATCACCTCTGCTAAAGGACCACTGTTATGGTTCTTGTTTCCAGGGCCTTAAGACACTTTGAAATTTCTACCCGCCTGAAGTTTATAAAACTTTGGATAATATAATATATTTCTTTCTGCTTAGCCATAATTGGATTTTGGTGTATGTGTATAAAGATATATACATACTTTGAATATCTATATATCTTTATACACAGTATGCAGACAGAGGTTGTTGAAGCTTAAAGTGTTTAAACAATGGTTTTTTTTAGAATCTTTTTTTTAAAAAGATTTTATTTACTCATTTTTAGAGAGAGGGGAAGGGAGGGAGAAAGAAAGGGAGAGAAACATCAATGTGTGGTTGCCTTTCACATATCCCCTACTGGGGACCTGGCCCACAACCCAGGCATGTGCCCTGGCTGGGAATTGAACCAGGGACCCTTCGGTTTGCAGGCTGGTGCTCAATCCAATGAGCCATACCAGCCAGGGCTAAACAAAAATTTTTGCTTCTAAAACGATACCCAATTTTAAAGAAATGTTACATAGAAATCAGGATTGTAAAAGCTGGGAAATATCAGAATAAAACTGATGTTTTTAACTTAATTTACCAATATGGTTAGGATGGAGAATAAAAACCCCCAAAAAACTAGTTGAAAGTATTATTATTCAGGAATGAGGTAAAGAATGATGGTAGGAAGAAAATACACAACTCAAAGGGGAAAGACGGACAAGCAATATTATTTACTGAAAAAAGTCTGATTTCTGTTTTCCTATCAAGTGAAACAAAAACAGATAGTTTCAATTTCAGCTCCAGAAACATAATTCTTTCCCATTTACCTTCTCATTCTTAGCTGGATACAGGGCAACTTTTACCTTTCTATGCTATGTGACAAAAGAAAATACTAAAACCTGAGGTGTCCTGGAAATTTGAGAAACAAGTAAAAAATCAAAAAACCTTATTTTTCTAATGGATTGTTAAAATTTGAAAATCTTTTCCCCTAAGTATATATATTCCTGAGAATTCTATTTAGAAAGGTTTCCTTATCTTTTTTAAAATAGGATAAACCATCACCCCCTATGCCCTTGAGGCTGTCTTCCCAGATACATTTTTAATTAACAGACAGTTTGGCTGCCAGAGAAACTGTGGAACCTAAGGCAAGGTCTCATTTCCCGACATTGATTGTCAGGGAGTGACACTTATTTTTCTCCAAATGTTACTCACTTCCAACCTCCCAGAGCAAAATACTCAGAATGTAAACACACATTTTCTAATAGTCTCTAGCTCATTATGGTCCTTGCATAGCAAGTACTTGCATCCTTGCATATTAACCATTTTTTGGAACAGTTGACAATAGGTATCTACTAATTGTGCTGCCCTTGGCAAGTTATTAAAATCACTTCTGGGTCTTGCCCTGGCAGGGTGGCTCAACTGGTGGGAGCATTGCCCCATACACCACAAGGCTACAGGTTTGAACCTTGCTTGGGGTGCATACTGGAGACAACCAACTGATGCTTCTCTCACAGTGATGTTTCTCTCCACGGCTTCCTCTCTCCCTAAAATCAGTAAACATATCCTTGTGTGAGGACTAAAAAATATAAAAAATAGAACTGCTTCTGTGTCCCAATATTCGTATCTATAAGGTGGTATTAATGATAACATCTCATGAGATTTTTTTCAAGATTAAAATAATTACCACATACAAATGGAACAGTGACTGGCACACAGTAAGAATTCAGTATGTGTCAGCTATTATTATTATTCCACATTTACACCAAAATTTCTAAACTACCACTCACACAACAAATGATAGTCCCTATGAGCAAGGGCCACCTGTCAGAGCCAGGTGATTGTGGAGGTCCAGAGGCAGGATGTGGCTCCTTCCAGCCAGGTGGGGCTGCCAAAGCAGAGAGCAGAACTGAGTATTAAACAAGCAGTCAGGCTGAGCCTTCCTTAGACCAGCATGAGAACATATGGACCTGTTGTTCCTGGAACCTAGACACGGCAGAGGTTCAAAACTGAGACTTAGGGAAGAAGACTCTCCTAATTACAGAAACAAAGAGGAAACTATGTATTAAAAATGTTTCCTTAATTTTCTATGAAAAATGAACAATAAACACCACACTTTAAGGTAAAACACTACAGGAATTCAAATTACACTGAGAAAAAGATTATAATGCCCTCAATTTGTAAATTATTCTATAGAGATTTGGCCACAAATTGTAACAGCATAACAAAAAGGTACAAAGATATTAGCTAAGAAAAAACTGTGACTTCCAGGTAAGACCAAACCATCTACCTAGAACATGAAAAATAATTTAACAAAAATCATGATTTAAAAAATCCTATTCACCATAGCAACAAAATAGATTAATACCAAAACAAACTTAAAAAAAGCACAAGGCCTGTATAAGGAGAATTGTAAAACTTTACTAAAGAGCATTTAAAAAGTTGGGGTAAATGAAAACAGATATCGTGTATAAGCAGATAATCTCAATACAATAAAAACATAAATTGTCTCCAATTAACTTACAAAGTTAATAGAACTGTTATCAAATTTTAAAGGTCTCACTAAAAACTCTGCAACTGGGCAAGCTGAGACTAAAATTTTCTTAGAAGAACAAACACACAGAACAATCAAGAAAACTCAGAAGAGGAAAAATATCAATCACACATTAAGTATATTACAAAGTCACCATAAATATCAGAGTGTAATCCTGCCTTATGAAATAGCAAAAGAACACAAATGGAATAGACTTGAGAGATTCCAAACAGTCTTGCTTACATATGGAAATTTAGCATATGACGAAGGTGATTGATTGCTCAAACAGGAAAAAGAAGGAATGGCTTATAACTTTCACTATGAGACCACAAGTTATATAGGGATTAAAGAAAATCAAACTACACGACCAAACACCAGGTGGAGTGCAAATTTATAGTATCAGAAGAATATTAAGAGAGTATTGCCTGCAGTTTTTACATTGGGGAGTCTTCTTCAGTAAGGTTTGAAAGCCATAAAGAAAAACATCAATGGATTTGATGAAAGAAAACCAGTAGTACAAGGCGCAAAGATACAAACAAGTAATTCCAAGAGAAAACATAAAAGTGGTTCATAAAAATATAAAAAAAATGCTAAGCACTAAAAAAGAAAAGGAACTGAAGTAAATGAACCATTTTCCCTCTCCAATTCAAAAATTCAAAAACAGTACAGTAGAGGCAGGGGTGAGGAGAAACAGGTACTTTAGTACATCAGTGGAAGAAGTGCAAATTAGAACAGCTTTGTGTGTATCTTCATGATACATTTAAAAACTCTAGAAGGTGATACACATAAACTCTTTATAGTGGTTGCTGGATGGCCAAAGGCAAGTTATACAAGAAATTTAACTTTGGATGTTTATTATGTCTTCATGGTAATTATAAACCCTGTCAGGATAATACGTTAACATTTTAAAATTCAGGTACATAAACTTTGTGAGATTTAAATTAACTAGGTCTGTTAACTTACATTCTTAGTTCTTGCCAGTATTATTCTAGGTAGCTCAAGTTACCAGAAAATTGAACCCCAAATAAATAAGGTGTCTTTTTTAAAAAAATAAGATTTTATTTATTTTTAGAGAGAGTTGGAGAGGGAGAGAAACATGGATCGGTTGCATCTCACATGCCCCCAACCGGGGACCTGGCAGGTAACCCAGGCATGCACCCTGACCGGGAATCGGTTTGTGGGATGATGCCTACACCCACTGAAACACACCAGTCAAAACAATGAGGTATATTTTTAGCTGATACACCGTGGGGCGCCTGACAGAAATGATGCTTCAATTCTACCACCTTTTCCCCAAATGTATGCTTTCACTTCCAGAAGTCATTTCTTATAGGTTTAAGGAAGTGGAGGAGATAAGTAGGAAGGTGGAATTAACATACAAATGGTCTAGCCTCTAGACCAGTGCTTGTCAAACTGCTACTAGCAGGTAGTGAAATCAATGTAGTGGGAATTAGTGGGCTGTAACTAGAATTACTTGTAAGTAACATAATTGAATAACGTTAAAGAAATGCATACATTAAGCATTGTAATGTTAAATGTTGCTTTATGAAGCTCCCCACCCCATGGAGCAATTAACTTAGCGAATATTTATAGAGTCCTTTTATGTACCAGGTGCTGGAGATATAGCCATGAACAAAACAGATAACTCTGCTGTCATGGACTTTATACTGGTGGGAGACAACATTCACTTATACTTACTTGTACAAAAAGTTACGGGAAGATGGGTTCTCTCTGGAGCACGCCCATGCTTTTTTTCCTTCTCAGTCACACATCTCCTAAACTCTAAGGTTCCCCATGAGACTTGCAACCAGGAGAACAACGGAAAACAGAAGCTTTGTCTGGGGCGTCCCCCCTGAATTTGTCTCCCCCTTTTCTCTGACTTTTCAGTGAGCTGACAGCAGCCTGACCTTGGTTCACTTCTGTCACTATGACTTTCACTTCTCAGTGAATCTACATTGCGTTGCGTGGCTCACTTCTTTCCTATAATGTTTCTAGAGAGCCACAGCAGCCCTGCCTAGGCTCTTTCCTGTTGCTTCTTCTATCCTAAGCCCTTCTTTTGTTTCACTGCCCCCAGCTTTCATAAATGTCCTCTCAAAAAACAAACAAACAAAAAAAAAACCTTAAGGAGAAAAGAAATAAATCTAGGCAAGAAGATAGGCATGAGTATATGTACATGTACATTTATAAAGATCTGGGAAGAAAAAATTCAGGAGCTATTTGGGACATGTTAAGTTTGAGATGCCTATTAGATATCCAAGAGAGGAGATGTTGGATAAACAGGTGAATATGTGTTTATGGAGGACAGAACCCTAGTTGGAGTGGGTTCAAGAATAAGTGAAAAAGAATTAGAGATAGATCCAGCCAAGATGGAGGCATAGGTGGACATACTGCGCCTCCTCCCACAACCAAAATTAAGGACAACAAAGATTTAGAAACAAGAAAACAACCAGAACTGATAGAAAATTGAACTGTAGGGAAGTCCAACAACCATTCATCCTGACTGGTAAGAGGGGTGGAGTCGCGGCAGAAAAAAGTGGAGGTTGGTGGACCAGGCAGGCAGCAGGGGCTGGCATATCCCAGGTGTGCAGGTGGCAGCTAGCAGACCACACGCACACAGGCGGCAGCTAGCGGACCCAGGCAGGGGGTGGCAATGGTGCAGACCCAGTGAGACCGCGCAAGGTGGCTGGCTGACCAGGCAGTCCCACATTCACATGCAGATAATCCAGGCGAAGGGGAAGCGGTGGAAGAGACTGGAATCCAAGAGAGAGTGGAGCAAGCACCATTGTTCCCTCTCAGACCCCCGCCTCCACACACAGCATCCAGCGACTGGGCTGCCCTGCCCTGGGGAACACCTAAGGCTCCACCCCCTACTATGTAACAGCCACCACCAGAACAAAAGAAAAACCAAAAATGGCTCAAACGGGAGAATAATTCAAAGACCCAGAGCCAATTCATCTAAGTGACCAAGTGATAGCCAACCTATCAGATGCACAGTTCAAAGCAATGGTGATCAGGATGCTCACAGAATTGGTTGCTTTTGCTCACAAATTAGATGAACAAATGAAGGCTACAATAAGTGAAATGAGGGAAAACGCACAGGGAACCAACAGAGATGGGAGGAAAACTGGGACTCAAATCAATGGAGTGGACCAGAAGGAAGAAAGAAACAACCAAACAGAAAAGAAGGAAGAAATAAGAACTCAAAAAAATGAGGAGAGGCTTAGGAATGTCCAGGACATCTTTAAATGTCCCAACATCTGAATTATAGGGGCACCAGATGGGGAAGAAGAGCAACAAGTGGAAAAGTTATTTGAACAAATAATAAAAGAGAACTTCCCCAATCTGGCAAAGGAAATAGACTTCCAGGAAGTCCAGGAAGCTCAGAGAGTCCCAAAGAAGCTGGACTCAAGGAGGAACACACCAAGGCACATCATAATTACATCACCAAAAATTAAAATGGTGGAGAAAATTCTAGAAGCAGCAAGAGAGAAGGAGACAGTCACCTACAAAGGCGTTCCCATCAGACTGTCAGCTGATTTCTCAAAAGAGACCTTACAGGCAAGAAGGGGCTGGAAAGAAGTATTCCAGGTCATGAAAGGCAAGGACCTACATCCAAGATTGCTCTATCTAGCAAAGCTCTCATTTAGAATGAAAGGGAAGACAAAGTGCTTCTCAGATAAGGTCAAGTTCAAGGAGTTCATTATCACCAAGCCCTTCTTATATGAAATGTTAAAGGGACTCATCTATGAAAAAGAAGATAAAAAATATGACAGTAAAAAGACAGCAAACTCACAGCTATTAACAACCACACCTAAGAAAAGCAAATTAAGCAAACAAGTAGAATAGGAACAGAAACACAGAAATGGAGATCACATGGAGGGTTAGCAACAGGGAAGTGGGAGGAGGAGAGGGGGGAAAAGGTACAGAGAATAAGTAGCATAGATGGTAGGCAGAAAATAGACAGGGGAGGGCAAGAATAGTGTGGAAAATGTAGAAGCTAAAGAATTTATGACTCATGGACATGAACTAATAAAGGGGGGGAATGTGGGTGGGAGGGGGTGTGCAGGGTGGAGGGGAATGATGGGGGAGAAATGGGACAACTGTAATAGCATAATCAGTAAAATATATTTAAAAAAAAGAATTAGAGATAGAAAATGTGGTCAATTCTTTCTGAGGACTTTTACAAAAAGGAAAGGATTGAAAACTGAAAAAAAAAGAGCCATCAAAAAGGGAAAAATTAATGACAACTGGAAGAAACACTGCTGAAGCAGTGTTCCTGAGTAGGCCTTGCTAGCAACTTAAGAGTTCATCGACAGTAGCAAGGGGAAAGGAAGAGTTCCTGGGCACAATGCAGGTGGGTGGGTGTACATGGTAGCAGAAACCTGTGAAAATGCCCTTCTCTTTGCCTCTATTTTATGAGTGAAATAGTAACCAAGGTTATCATCTGACAGTGAGGATAGAAAAGGTGCAGCATACTTAAAGAACAAGAAGGTATAGTTATACAGAAAAGCAGAGAATGAATGGACTGGAAATAAAGTGTAATTACCCAGCAGTTAGAAGTCAGTGTCTAAGACATTAAGTGAGACGACACTAGTTAGCATGGCTGTGTTTCTTTCCATGCAGTTTGAAGTACAGACAGTTGAATTTAACCCATGGGTTAGCCACAAAAGTATGATGAAGCAACACAAGGGGGTGGGAGAGTGTATGCAGGAGTGATATGACAATTATAGTGGTTGGAATTAAAACTGGGCAAGGAGTGAAGTAATGTGGGAGGGGTGAGAGTGAAAAGATGGTAGGATCAATAAATTATAGGTCTGTTGGGGTAAATAAACTGTTAGTGTTAGGAATTAGAGGGTATTGGTTGAAAGGAGGAAAAGAGTATAGTCAAACAGACAGATGCATGAAACTGCAATTCTGGAGTGGTTGTAGATATTGGTAATGACAAAGTCCTGGGTGTGACCATAACAGTAAATTAGCTGAGATACTTTTGGAAGATCCCAGGAGGAGAAAAAGGAAAGGCACTAAGTGGCCTGGATATCTGTGGGGACATACTCACTTGTGTGTGCAAGGTCAACACTATAAAACATATTTCTAGCTGGGCAACCAATATTTAAAAGCCATTGCTTCAATGATTCACAAACCTAACGTTCAGATGAACCACTTGGAGATCCTGTTCAAATGCAGAATCTGATTCAGTAGATTTTAAAAACATTTTTTTAATTAATTTTTAGAGACAGAGGAGAAGGGAAAAGGGGAGGGAGAGAAAGGGAGCTATTTACTGATGCACTGTTTCACTTATCTATGCATTCATTGGTTGATTCTTGTGGTGAGCCCTGACCAGGGATCGAACCTGCAACCTTGGCATACTGGGACAACACTCCAACCAACTTAGCTACTGGGCCAGGGCCACAGTAGATTCTTTAACAAGTTCCCACATGATACTGATGCTGCTGGTCCAGTGCAACAACCCATAAATAGTCTTTGAGCAGCAAGGCTCTAGTCTGGACCGTCAATGTAACTGTATCCAGGAAGCTATTTATTTATAAACTGCTACTTTGATTCCTATCATAACAATTCTCACTGAGACAGTGGTCAAAGGGTAAAGAATATCTCATAGTATTTCCTCACTTTATTGTCCTTTATTTCCTCTTTTCTATCATTTAATACTACTTAGTCAAGACCCAACTTCAACTTTTCACCTTTCTCTATTCATCATGCAAAGACAGAATCAAGATACCGCCTTATGTCTATTTTAGCAAACATTCCAAAGTTCCTTTAAAAATACGTGCTAATGACCTGCGAAATTGTTTCTATGTCAGAAAAACATACTCTAATGGGTGTCATAAGGTATAGCAGTCAAGGTTGAACTAGAAAAACAGAAACCATACCTAAGTATTGTATTTAAAAGAGAGAACTGAATGTAGGGTGCTTACTATAGTAAAGAAGACCTGAGAAGCCCAGAGAGATGGTAAAGCAAATCAGAGACTGGTAACATCAGGAAGTTGCTACCATCCCTAGGTTGGGAAAGCAAAGATAGAAAATCAGCGTTTCCAGAGCCTAGAAGCCAGGCCATCGGTGGTCTTGGTGGGAATGGGCTAGAGCCATGGAGGACATACAGCTAACCCACGCAGAGAGAGAAGAGCCTTAGCTTCTCTGCTTTTAGCCTTCCATCTCTGGTGCCTCCCGTCAGCAAACCCAGAGGGGAGTCAGATAGTACAGCTACATAAGTTAGTTTTCCAAACAACTGCTTTTGGTCTACTCCCTTATCTCTTCTTCACAAGTATAGCCTGTGCCAATTTCTGACAGCAGGCTCAGGCCCATCATCTCCATCAGGTGTGTCATAACAATTCCGAAATTTAAATAAAAGCTTCAAGGAAAAGGAAGCCACTTTTGTTTGGTATCGTATACTAAAACCAACTGTTTGGCTAGTTGTCTCAGGACTGAGCCATGCCTAAGAGATGGCTACCAAGGTTCAGACTTATTGAAGAAAGAGCGGATTATACACAGAAATGAGCTTACCAAAGATAAACTATGTCATGAGGACCAGAAATAGGAATGCTGTTTTACCTATCATTATTGTATATACTTAAAACTACCAAAATAAAAATGGAAAAAAATGGAATTTGACAGTTGCTACTACTAAGGAAAAATTTTAATATGTCCATAAAGTACACATGGGTTGGTTGAAAATTAATTGATCTAGTAATTTGATTCATAAACTCTATCTTTGATTTGGTATTTTAAAAATACACAAGAGTCCTGGTTGGTATGGCTGAGCGGATTGAGCGCACGTGCCTGCAAACTGAAAGGTTGCCAGTTAGATTCCCTGTCATGGCACATGCCTGGTTGTGGGCCAGGCCCCCAGTTGAGGGGATGCCAGAGGTAACCTATTGTTTCTTTCACACACCAATGTTTCTCTCCCTCTCTTCCTCCCCCGCCTTCCCCTCTCTCTGAAAATAAAGGAATAAAATCTTTAAAAATCCCCTCATTGTTACTGTTATCATGTTGACTTTTAATTATCCTGTATCCATCTAGGTAAAAGAGATATGTGTCTATTGTTAAAAAAACAAACAAACAAAAAAAAAACCAATACACAAGACATGAGAATCAACTTGCTTGTAATAGTGAATTAGTATATATAGAAAATAAGCAGCCACAGCCTGAAAAGATACATCAAACTATCCATTGTAAAGTCTAACTAGATTACCAAATACTTTATTTTTTTATAGTTGACTAACTTCAACTTGTTAATGGGCTACAGCCATAGAACAATAATCTAGCTTGATTTTTTAAAAAATCTTTACCTGAGGATATGTTTTTTTAATTGATTTTAGGAAGACAGAGAGGAGGGAAGGAAGGAGGGAAAATAAGAGAGAGAGAGAGAGAGAGAGAGAGAAACACTGATGTGAGAAACATCAATCAGCTGCCTCCTGAACTTGCCATGGCCATGAATGGGGATGGAACCTGCAATCTATGTATGTGCCCCCACCAGGGATTGAATGTGCAACCTTCAGGTGTATAGAACAACGCTCAAACCTATGGAGCCACTGGCCAGGTCTCCCTAGATTCTTTAGCTTTCAGGGTATAAATATAATTTTTTTAAAACAAATACAGACCCTGAAACAGTGTGCTTATTTCACGTTTTTAGATTTTCACATTTTAATTTTATACTTTTGCACATTAATGAGTAATATCACTAATAATTATAGCTAGTATTTGTTGGCAACTCCTTACCAGTAACTATCTCATTTATTCTTCACAACTGAGGAAACTAAAAAATGCTTGATGTGTAGTTTTTCTTGATAAGTAATTATAGGTAAGCTCAAAGCACTTACCATGTTGCCAGGCACTGTTCCAATGCTTCATATTTGTTAACTCATTTACTGCTCACAATAACTTTTGTGAGATTGATACTACTATTATTCTCATTTTACAAATAAAGAAACTGATGGAGTGGTAAAGTGGCCTGCCCAGCTAGTTAACGGCAGAGCCTTAATTTGAACTCCGGCAAGTGGTACGGAATCTTTGTTTTTACCCCTGTGCTACATTGACTCTCATTTGTTTCATCATTAAATATAATAAAAAATATTAATGTCTTGCTGCTTTCCAATCACTTTTACAAAGTTCACAATATGTTACTATACTTATATTTTTAAAAAGTGATGGAGAGTGACCTTTGCACAGCAACAAATCGAGTTTCACTGATTTTTCTGACTCATTACTGATAGACTGGACCCCTCTAGGCACATTCCATTTCTACTACCCAAAACTTTTGATTGCTTCTCATCTCTTTTATAAAACTTACCAATAGTAAGGTCATGCACTGGCTGAAACCTCTTGTCTGTAAACTGTAGCAATAAGCATGATTTACCAACACCTGAAAGTTAAAAAAAAAAAAAAATTAAGAAACAAAACTCAGAGAAATTAGAAACACTTTATAAAAGCACATGAAAAACAGGAAGCCAGGGTTTCTGGTGATCTGTGAACAACCTACCAGGATTTCTCAGTGCTCCAATTTCTTGAGAAATTAGGACTGATAATTTAGATGGAAGGTGTTAATCAAACCAAAACACCCATTTCTCATCCTTTTTTATTCATTCAACATTTCATTCTGAAAGATAAAAGTGGCAGTAACTCCTACAAGACAAGTGAGATCCTCCCAGTAGCCTCTACTACAGTACTTATGAAGTGTTCACATGCATTTCCTTTTTGTGGAGCAGTGAAAAATATTTAAAAACCATTTCCTCTCTTTGTAGTTTATCTTCTTTTCTAAAAACAAACAAACATAAATAAGCTGGCAGTGTTTGGATCTACTTTTCTGTAAAAAGCTGCTTGATGTATCTTCTGACTAATACATCTCAGGATCAATTCTAATCTGAATTGTATTCCTTCACTCTACCACCAAATTTCACCTCATTAAGGTTATGTATAACTTCCATGTTCCTAAATTACAGGCCTATTTTCTATATTCGTCCTACTTGCCCTCTTATGAGAACTGTATATTGAACATCAACAGCACCTTCCTATGCATTTCTAGGCCCTTATCTTCACACTAGACTAAGTCTGCTTACTTGACAGCATCCTGCACTTCTAGAAAACACTAAAGGCAGTGATGATTCAATGAATTCATTCATTCATTCACTCACTCACTGAAGTCTTTATTGAATGCTAACCATGCACTGCACTGATCTGAAGAAACAAGTGTACGGAAAACTGTTATGTTTCCTTTCTCACGGTCTAATACAGGTAGAGAAATTAAACAGGCTGAATGCCCAAATCATCTATATGAACTGTAATTTGAAGTAATTACAATAACCTCCATTTGAAAAAAGAAAATAGTGTTACTAAGATAAGTAACAGAAGAGACTTAATTTGGACTGACAGGCTGGAGAAGTGACAGTTTAAGCTGTTCAATGACTTCTGGATTATAAACTCATGAGAAGGACAATGAATATCTCGTCACTTGCTGTCTTGTGGGAAAGATAAAACACTTAATTTTGCTGAATGATTGGCCCTTGTGTCAAATGTTATAAAGATTGTCAAAATTCCCAATAACAAATAAAAAATGTCTCTCTCACACACACACACATATATAGCTCTGTTTCAGGAAATATTTTATTTGTTCAAAGTTTTTGAATGTTTTAAAATTTTAGTTAAATGAAAATAAACTGGAATTTCAAAACATTTGACCTTAGTTTTCTTCTCTTCCTTTTATCCATGATTTTTTAAATATTATAAATGCACCAAATCTAACTCATTTTATAAGATTTCTAACTCCTTTGAACAGCTTTTCAGGTTTATGATAGAAAGGAATATATTTTTAAAGTGTGAAAGTACATAACAGGTGAATAACTGAGATATAAATCTTCAACTCTTTTTTCAAAATAGATTTTATTATTTAAGAGCAGTTTAAATTCATAGCCAAAACCCAGCAAAAGGTACAGCAGCAAGTTCCCATACCTTCCCTGACCGATGTTAAGCACAGCACCTCTTCCACTATCAACGTCCCGTACCAGAGTAGTAAAAATTGTTTTGTTACAATCAATGAACCTACACGGACACATCATCATCACTCCAAGTCCTTAGTTTACATTAGGGTTTTGACAAATGTATAATGTATCCACCATTACAGTATACTTGTACTGCCCTAAAAATCCCCTCCACACCACCTATTAGTCCCTCCCTTACCCCTTACCCCTAACAACCACTAGTCTTTTTACATCTCCATAGTTTTGCCTTTTCCAGAATGTCATATAGCTGGAATCATACAGTATGAAGCCTTTTTAGTCTGGCTTCTTTCACTTAGTAATATGTATTTAAGATTTCTCTGCGTCTTTTCTTCGTTTCTATTTTTAATACCCCAAATTTTCCCACATGGCATAGAAAAAAATATAATTAGAAATCACAGATTTTATTGCTAAAGAACCTCAAGAATCATCTAACAGCCATTTAAGTGATACAAGAGCCTGAAAACCCTTTCTTACTTCACAAGAGAATATGTAGTGTTCTAGTAATACCAACACCACTTATTCTGACTAAGTGCTGGTTAAATACAGAAAATGCTTATCCTTTGGTTCTTCACTTTCAAGAATCCACATTTTTTTTTTTTCAGGTAATCAAAGTATCTTTGAATGAGAGAATATATCCAAGTGCCACTGTAATGTTCCTCAAGTCTCCTTAATTTTATTACAGGCCATTTATTAGAGTCAGTTATATTTACAGACAACTTTTATTCAGTATTTGTTGACTTCTATTTTAATTCTGGAGAAACCTGTTTCCAAATACTTTTGGGGTGTCTGACTCACAATCACCAATGCTTTTCCAAATCACCAAACTGAGTTACTGTATTTTTCAGACTGTAAAGACACACTCCCCCAATTTGGGAGGAAAGGGGGGTACGTCTTATAGTCCGAATGTAGCTTACCTGGCAGCGGGGGGGGGTGGTGGCAGTGGAGCAGGGTCACAGGTTATTAAATATCTTACCACATTTTTTGCTTCAAAAATTTTTTCCCTATTTTCCTCCTCTAAAACTGAGGTGCGTCTTACAGTCCTAAAAATATGGTAGCTAGTCTTTTTTCAGTCCTCATCTTATCTGATCCAAAAATAGGATCTACTTATGCCACAAATCATAGTTTATCTGCTTACAAACTCCTTGAAAATAATCTCTTTTGGCTTTATCAGGCTGTAACTATCTCCTTGGTTTCTTAATTCTGTGAGATTGCTCCTCTTCATTCATGAAAGCCTTAAACACTGGAGGTTTTCTCCACCATCCAATCTTTGGTTACCTTCTCACCTGAGAGAACTAATCGAGCTCTAAAGCCTCAACTCAATTCTACAAATTGGTCCGTGATTACCTAATCCATCTCTCCAGCCACCATTTTAACTTCATTCTCATGTCCACTCAACATGTCCACTTTAATTCCTTCAGGCCTGAAACTCAAAATTCCAAAACCTAATCCTTTCCTTTTCATTCTCCTGCCACCATCCTCCCAACCAACAACTCAGAACAAACTCAGCCTCTCTTTCATATTTTCTTATTTTTGGAATTGCCTTCCATGGATCACACTAACAAGAAACTCAAAATCACCCTTAATTCCTCATTTTCCTTTAAAATCAACTATATCATTATGCTTTATGGGCTCTCCCATCAGAATGTGACCCCCAACAGAGTATGAGCTCCATTAAGATGGAGACCATACTCAAGAATGTATCTCCAGCACATAATGGATACACAAGTGTTAGAAAGCCTCTCTCTCTCCTCCTTTCTATTTTACTACAAAACTGTCTTAGCCATCAAATTAAAAAAAAAAAAAAAAAAAAAAAAAAAAAAAAAAAAAAAAAAAAAAAAAAAAAAAAAAAGAGGAGGAAAAAAGCATCTGAGATCTTGCTTCCTGGCCATTGTCGTCAGTTTTCTAAAGGGCCAATCCTTGTTTTATGACCGAGCATACTAATTTAAAACTTCAAGACAACTTTTACTGCATTTTAAAATCTAAGAGCACTTGTGATTGTAATTACTGTATTAAGCTGTTTTTCAAGTGCTCTATTATATGTATTAATAGTAAAACAACTAAATAAGCCATATCTCTGAATATTCAAGTTAAATTCAACAGATTTAAGGAACATCAATGCAGCTCAAGTAGCTAACCCCACAAAACTGATGCACAGACCTTTTGAGAATTTCTACTGCATCACTGGTCAGATATGCAGAAAGGAGACCTTTAACCAAAGCACCAGGGCAAAAAACAATTTTTATTCATTTTCAATGTAACCACATGTATCTCCAATGCTTGCCAAATGTCAGTCTTTCTAGAAATATGTGTCTACCATGTTCTAAGTCTTAGCAACTAGAATATATTAGTAAACAAAAAGACAAAGGCTCTGCCCTTGTGAAGTAAATAGAAAGGGACAAGGAACAAACCTTTAAAAAATGTGCATATTTATGCGTATGTGTATATTTAGAGAAAGACAGAAAGAGAGAGACAAAGAGGGAATTGTATGTTAGTTGTAAGATGTTAAGTGTAATGGTCCAGAGAAAACACAGCAGAGTAAGGACAGGAGACCTGGACAATGGGGGAAGGGAAAAGGGCGTGGTGTTTAAAGGAGGCACTCTCTCACTGACAGGAGGAGATTTGGGTAAAGACTGAAGGAGGTGAGCAAACAGGCAGATGGATTACTAAGAGAATAGCACTCTAGGCTGAGGAAATGTTACAAGGTGATATGTGCTGGAGAAACTGCAGTAAGGCCAATTTGGCTAAAGCTTGGAAGGCAGGGAAGAGACATATCCATAACAGCAGACACCGCAGGACTTAAGTTGATGTGTAATAAAATGGGAGATACATTTGCTGGAGGGTTTTGAGCAGAGGAGTGATATAATGTGACTTAAATTCTAACATTACTCTTGCTGCTACAATGACAATAACCTATAAGGAGAAGCAGATGAGAGAGGAAGCAAAGAGAATGACTGGTTAAGAGGCTTTCTCAATCAAGCAAGAAATGGCGGCTTGGACCAGGGCGGTCACAATGGAGGTGGTTCAAAGTTACTGAATTCTGTATACATTTTTGAAGCAGAGCCAAGAGAATTTGTTGATAGTGTCCGTGCAGATTTTGAGAGAACTAGGTAAGTATGGCTCCAATATTTTTTTCCTAGTCAAATGGAAGAATCAATGAGTTGGGGTAATTGTAGGTAGAGAAGGAAAGATCATTAATTCCAGTTCAGTTATTTTGAGTTGAGGTGCTTGTTGGAGATCCAAGTGGTAAAGTTGAGTAGGAAACTGGATATGAGTCTAGACTTCAGGAAAGATGTTCAGGCTGGAGATGTACTCGTTGGCATAAGATGATATTTAAAACCATATGAAGAGAATAACTAGCAAAAAAAAAAGTTTGGTTTTATGAAAGCACATGTTTTATAATTGCAGAATTAAACAGGAACAGAACAAACATTAAAGTGGCCTTCCAACTCCATCTCTCACCACTGGAACCTGCAAGGCCTTCACACAGCCTCTACTCACTGCCACTGGCACATCCCTGATCCTTCTATGTAAGTGCTGGCACTCTAAATCACTTTCTATACATTAGAAGTTTTTGCTATTTTACAAAATGTCCCCAAATCAGCATCAAGATTCTGAATGAATGGCTAGCATTGTATAACAGTGGTTAAAGCACTACTTGGGTAACCTTGAACAAACGACTGGCCTCTCTTTTCTTTGCTGTACAGAAACATTTTAGTTTGATGTACTACAACTTCTTTATGTTTGCTTTTGTTGCCTTTGCTTTTGGTGTCAGATCCAAAAAAAGTTAATGCCAAAACCAATGTCAAGGAATTTACTGCCTATGTTTTCTTTTAGGGAATTGTATGATTTCAGGTCTTATACTCAAGACTAATTCATTTTCAGTTCATTTTTGCATATGGTGTAACATGGTGGTCCAGTTTCATTCTTTTGCATGTGGCTGTCCAGTTTTCCCAACACTATTTATAGAAGAGATGTCTTTTCCCCAATGTATATTCTTGGCTTCTCTTTCACGAATTAATGGACCATATGGTCATGGTTTATTTCTATGTTCTCTATTCTGTTGCATTCATCTATGTTTCTATTTGTATGCTAATACCATATTGTTTGGATCACCACAGCCTTCTAATATAATTTAAACACAGGGCGTACGATCCCTCCAGCTTTGTTCTTCTTTATTAAGATTGCTTTGGCTATTCAACCACTCTTTAATTAATACAGATTATTATACTTAATAATGCTGTTGTTAAGAGTTTATACCATTAAGTCACCTTAACCTCTTCCTTTACTCAGGGTCCAAGTCACTGTCCTCAGTAGGACACAGTGTTGTGGCGAAAACTGAGTACCTAAATACCACAGCAATGCTAAACAATTACATGTAACACTCATTAAAAATGCAGATTCCTACAGGCCTACCCCAGAGATTTTGATTTAGTGTGACTTTGGCCGAAGAATCTAATTAATAATAGGTCCTTCTCCACAAGAAACACTGGCATAAGTGCTAGGTATTCTACTGCCTTTTATTTTCCTAGTCTTTAACTTCTACCAATTTCAAGACAATTTTTAAAAATTAGCAATGGCTCTATTTTTAAAATCACAAGATAAACAGCTTTAATTTAAAATATAAAATATAAACTGTAATTGAACAATAAAAAATGATTTTAAATAAATTAATTAATTAAAAAATATGAACAAGCAAAAGTTCAAAAAGACAGCCAATTCTTAACCACTTAAGAAAAGTTTTGTCCAACTATCATCCTGAAATGGCTGCATATTGCCATCTACTACACATAGTCATAAAAAGAAAAAAGTACCAAAAGTTCATGAATGAACTAAAAGAGATCCACTGAAGAACTACTGCACCAAGATGTAGCAAGTTGGTTTTAACATTAGCAACTTATTTTGCAAACTCAGAAAATCTTATTCTTCTCTGCCTTAACATTCCAAATTGAAAAGCATGTGAAACATGAAAAACAATAGTCTTCTCTTTTTAAATAAAAAATTAATAAACTCAACAAGCTTTACAGTTCTTAACAACAGTGTTCAAATCCACCTGTATTATTTTATAACCTATGACCATGCACAAATTGTAGAAACTGAGGTGCATTTCCACATCTGTAAAACAGGAAAAAGAAAACAGCATTCCTACCTACTTCAAATAAATACCAGGCTCAGATTCAAAAGTTTTAGTAAAAATTGTTAAGTTGGAGATTCTTCAAGATGAATACAGCTGAGGAGCAAAATCTCCAACCAAACCCATCCGACCTTGAGTTCAAATATTTAAATATGTATTTTGTAAACTTGACTGAAGAAAATATTAAGAACCTGTGACTGTGACCTTATTTGTAAAAAAGTATCTTTGCACATGTAATTTAGGATTTCAAGACTGGAGTCTAAATCCATGACATGGGTCCTTAAAAGAGGAGGCAGAGAGAGATACACAGGCTACTTGAAGACAAAGGCAGAGACCGGAGTTACGCTGCCACAAGCCAAAGAACACCTGGAGCCATGGAAAACTGGAAAAATCAAGGAAGAAGGATTTTCCCTGGAGCCTTCAAAGGGAGGACAGCCCTCCCGATTTATGGGTTTTGCACTTCTGAGAAAAGAGGTTTTCATTTTTTTTAAGCCCTAAAACAAGTTAATGATAATTTGTTACAAAGCCCCAGGAAACAAATACACTTATCTATGATAAGCCATCTTTCATTCCTCCTTCTCCTTAGACTTTTAAGTTAGCTTCCCAGTCTTGCTGACTCTGTCTACAGTTCCTAATGTAATCAGCAAAGCAACTCAAACACTAGACATATTAATAGTGAGTGATAAAGGAAAAGAAAACAGAATATAGGGCATTTGAGAAATCTGCCACTGAAGACTAACAGGAAGGGAAGAGATAGTCACTCAAAAAATACTAGGTACTTACTGTATGCCAGGCACTGAGCTTAGTAATAAAGAAATAAAAGATAGTTCCCAAAAGGATGTAAGCTTTAAGAAGGTAAGACATCTTTTCTCTGACACTAAAATATACACAAAACATGTTTGCTAACAAGGCTTAAAGAGTTGCTAAAAAATCAGTAAGATGAAAAGGAAATAGGAAGATATGGAGAACTGCCCATGATGGTTTTCAACCTTCCTGTGATGAAAATCATCTAATATTTCTGTATATTTGTTTCATAATATTAAAGTACTAAAACATGCATTCTGGGGAGAGACCAAAGCCATGAAAATCAGTAAGGGAGATAATCTCAACTGCAAGTTTCTGATTCCCAGTATTTCTTACACACTAAACCATTGCACATATTTATTTAGCCTATTTTGTGTTCTTTCTCCAATACTCAGTGACTTTTTGTCCACGTAGCTAACAGCTACTTATCTTTACAACTTAAATGCAATAACCTCTAGGAAGCTTTTACAATGTGCACCTACCTTCATCAAGTGAGTTAGGTGGTATTCTGGTTTTTAAATAAGGAAACTTTTTGCTGTGTGTGTGTATAACATAATTAACATAATCGTGTGGTTTCAGAGATAAAAACAAAATTCTCTGCTGTAAATATTGGAGGAGGAAGGAAAGAACACTAACCATCTGAGATGATCCCACCACGCTGGGTATGTCATGCATGATCTCTACGAAATCAAAGTTAGACCTGAGCTCAGAACAACAGAAAAGAAGTCAGGCCTTACTGGAAGGTAAAATTCATTTAAAAAACCGACTTAGGAAGAGCTCCGACCACTATTTAATTAGTCACCATTTGCTGCACAGCTATGGGAATACAACAGTGAGTGGAGAAGCCTAACCTGAGCAGTTTACTCCTTACACCACGCATTCTTTTAAAAACTTCTTTGCCTTTACCTCCCCCCAAGTTTTTATTTTTTCCTGCACTTTTAAATTTAAATTTTTTTAAACTGACGTTAGAGAGAGGAAGTAGGGAGGAGAGAGATCAGTTTGTTGTTCCATTTATTTATGCATTCACTGGTTACTTGCTGTATGTTCGCTTTGCAGGATGACACCCAAACCAACTGAGTTGAACTGGTCAGGACTCTTACCAAAGTTTTAAACTCTGTATTTCCCCTGACCCATTCACCTTTCACCCTCACCTTCAATATCTACTTTTCTGCCCTTCCAGTGTTTTAACAATGACATGTATTCATTACTTTTATATTCTAAAAAAGTGAAAAAGAGCCTGTATTTGAAGTATGCACTCTCCTGAAATGTAAAGTGTCTCAAATTATCTTAAATTTTTTCACTCTCTACAACATCCTTCCCTAAACTCTGTTAATTCTACCAGTAACATCCTGTTCACCTTCACTACTATTGCCTTAGATAAGGCCTTTTTTTTAAAACTCCTACCTGGATCACTGTAATAACCATCTAACTATGCACGACCTTTCTAATCTATCCTACATATGACTGCATCAGGGAAGGATGAGAAAAGAAGACAGAAGGAAAGGATTACATTTAACATCTAGTGTGTCTCTGCCACTGTACTACAATATGAATATATATGTCCGTGTGTGTATCAAGTACATACATATATCTTCTAACTTAATCGTAACTGTAATTCTGTACTCTTACCTTTAAAAATGTCAATCTTTCCTACTGTCTACAGAGCAAAGTTCAAACTCTACATAAACTGTCACAACCTAGTACCTACCTACATAGGTCCAACACGTGTAATGAGTTCATCTTTCCAGCCTTATTTCCAATAACTGTCTAACACAGGGTCTACACTACAGTGAGACTGGATGATTTATATTATAGTGAGAAAGGTATAAAGTGTGGCACTTAGCAGATGTTCAGTAAGTAACAACTACCTTTCCGTTTTTTCTTATTTTTACATTTTGATTATTTACCATTTCTAAGCTTTTTCGGGTACTTCAATTGGAGCTCATATCACATCTACCAGCACTACCAGACCATAGACCTCTTAAGGGCTGGGACATATCTAATTCACTTTTTAAATCTCTACATTAGTACCTAAACCTGTGTTTTACATTTGGTAAACTTTTACAATTGTAGCCTTCTGCGTTTCAAAGTACATCACCAATTTAAGAGATAAATATACTGGACTTGACTTGGATCCTGTGTGTAACACTGATAGAAAAAGTTGTTTCAGGTCTCTAGGCCTTGTCTGCTTATTTGTATAATGGCAATCATACTACCTACCTTATTCATAAGGTTATTGTGAGGAATACAAGAGTTAGCATGAGGAGAATAAAAGAGATGTTATCTGCTTCATTTTTTGTTCCTCGATGCCTAAAGGCAGGCTGACACTTTATCCCATGCTAAGGCCAGAATATTCTGTATGTACTTCATTAAGCCCTTATCACATTATGCTTTTATTATAGTTTATACATCCACCCTCCTCCCTCAGGAGCAGTAACATTCACCTTCTTGTACAGCAGTCCCCCCTATCTAGGGGGACACATTCCAAGACCTCTAGGGGATGCCTGAAACTGTAGATAGTACTGAACCTTATTTATACTATGTTTTTTCCTATAGGTACATACCTATGATAAAGTTTAATTTATAAATTAGGCATAGTAAGAGATTAGCAATTATTAATAATAAAATAGAAACATTGTAAAAACATACTGAAATAAAGTTTATATGAACGTGATCACTCATTTCAGAGGACCCCTTGATGAAATCTTCCTATAGGCTCAATGCTTTCTGGTGCAACACAATGCTGTCACTTGGAACACATTTTCTGTTTGTGCCTTCTACCCATAAACTGAATGCCTTTTCCATCTTAACTATGCACTTAGGAAGTGTACCTCTAACTTACTATGCAGTTTGAGATGTGAGAGTAAAATGAGCAGGAATGCTTCCTTCTTCACAATTTCAGATAGGTTTGCTCTTGCCATAGATCTTAGCAACCTCAGCATACAATTTTTTTTCTTTCCTTATTAAGCTGAGAACTTTCACATTTTCACTTAAAAGAAGCAACGTATGACTTCTTTGTGGCATATCCGAATTGCCAGCATCACTACTCCTGCACTTTGAGCCATATGTAAATAAGGTGACTTGAACACGAGCACTGTGATGGTGCCACTCTGGATCTGATAACTCAGATTGGCTACTAGGTGACTAACTGGTGGAGCATCTACAGTGTGCAGACGCTGGACAAAGGGATGATTCATGTCTGGATGTCTGGGCAGGACAGAGTGGGACGGCATGAGATGTCACATGCGACTCAGACTGGCACACAATTTAAAACTTACAAGTTTTTTATTTCTGGAATTTTCCATTTAATATTTTTGGACACTCAGCTACACCCTCTGCCATCCAGTGGGCCTCTGCCATACCCCTCCAAAAAGGTCTGGCTGCCAAATTTGTTCCTTTCTTCCATGCTCTGCCTCAGTCTTACAGGTAGTGGCTATGCCTGAGATCTGCTTTTACTGTATTCTTTAATGTTCTCTTTACCTCTTAGCCAAATTTCTATTACTCTAATTCCACATTATAGTTGATGACTCCCTTTTTTAAAGATTTAAAAAAGACTGTATTTATTTATTTTCAAAGAGAGGGGAAGGGAGGGAGAAAGAAAGGGAGAGAAACATTGATGTACAAGAGACACATCGATCGACTGCCTCTCAATGTCCCCAACCAAGGACCTGGGCAGCAACCCAGGCATAGGCCCTGACTGGGAATCAAACCAGCTGCCTTTCAGTTTGCAAGCTGGCACTCAAGCCACTGAGCCACACCAGCCAGGGCTAAATTTTTAAAAATTGGAAAATAAAATGGAGCATCTGCCAACTTTCAGAGGGAATAAATAATAAAGACTATTAAAGCTAATAACAAGTCAGATAGCAGGATGTGGTAAAAACAGCATCATTTTCCTTTCTGTCCCAACTCCTGAGACCTTCCCCTACTAGGTTTGTGTAATGGTGGAGAAGTACTGGAGTGTTAAAGAAGAATCACAGGGAAGAAAACTGAAGTTAAACTACCTTTCAGAATCTTGTGTCACAGTTTCTTGGAATCACAGAAGTCCTCTGTACAGTGATATTAAACAGTAGGCTGTAAACAGTTAGGTCATGAAATCAATTTAGGGGATCACAACTAGCATCAAAAAATGACTAAACAATATAGCAAATATTAGACTGTATGTACTACACAAGGTTAGATTAGTACTGTTTGGAAACTTTTGTTTTAGAGCTATACATACACTTACATATCTGAACACTGGGTTGCAGTGTATTATGTACCTATTACTGTGGCTTGTAAAAAACAAACTTGGAAATTACTTTCTAGTATTTAATCCAACTACACATCCAATGAAAGAAGTCATCTACAACAATTTTGCTAGAATTCATGGGAAAATAAATCAGCTAAAGAATCTAGAATACTTCTATTCTCTTTCAATTAACATTTACAAGGACAGGAGTCAAGGGGGGGAACTGACTGAATCATCTGTTGGCAATTTAACATAATAAAATAAATACAACTTAGGTATCATGAGTCATCCACCAGGTGACAATTCTATTACATAAACCTCTTCCTAAAAAGATTTTTCCATTAGGTAAAATTAGGATGACCCTTTACCCTGGTTTGCCAGGGGCAGGCTTGGTTACCTCTGTTATTCTGAGAAAGTATGGATCAGCTTGGAAAATATAAATTATATGTTTCTCTAAAACATTGACTCTCACAGAGTGGTCAGCAGACCAACAGCATCAGCATTATCTGGAAACTTGTCAAAATGCAAATCATCAATCCCAGACTTACAGAATCATAAACTTTGGGGTGGAGTCCTGAAATCTGTGTTTTATCCAGCTCTCCAGGTGACTGTGATAGGCACTGAAGTTTGAGAACCACTGCCCTAGACACAACCAACTAAAATGCTAGTTTCAGTGTCCAATTCTGTTTAGTTTAGTTCTCCAGCTACAAGTAATCTGAAGCCACTATATGTAGTATAAGAGATAAATAACGGAAAATACTGGAGAGATGCTTCACCACAGTAAAGTTCAAAACATGATTACTGTATTTTGCCATGTATCATGCATACTTTTTTGCCTAAATTTTTGAGGGAAACATAAGGATGCGCATTATATATGGACAGTACTAATTCTGTATCTATATACATGTTTTTAATTCTTTTATTTATGCTTATGCATTAAAAGTGTGACTCTAGAGAACAATAACAATATCTGTATGCAAAATAATACCCTGGAATACAATAATCAGTTTTGTTTCTAAATATAAATAAATAATTGATTTTAAAAAATTAAAACAAGAGATTTTTTCCCTGAAAATTTGAGTCAAAAACATGGGAGCACATTATATACAGCAAAATATGGTATCTTGGTTTCCATGATGTCTTTGTCATTTACCCAGATTGAAATAGCTGGACTACATGCTCGCTGACAAATACTCAAAGGACCCAAATCAATGTGGATTTTTTTTTATTGCATCTATGGAGTCCTATAATCATGTTTATGCTAATGAATTTTCGTCTTATTTAAAATATCTGCATGGCCTTTGACAATCTGAAGGTGAAAATACGTTCCCTCTTCATACACAATCTTATCTGACCATAATGTAAGTCTACGAAATCAATAAAGTGGGAATGATAACCTTATTTTAAAGATGAAGAAACTGAGGCTTAAGTGATATGTCTTAAGATAACAAAGAGGTAGAATTGAAACTCAACATTGGGTTTTTGATTCAAAACGTATTTTCGATTATACTACCCAAACTCCTGAATTTGTTTTTGCAAATATACATTACTATTCACACCCAATATCTCTCCTAACTAAAAAGAATGTACACTCACTTTTCAGATATTAGTAGCAATACCAAGAAGGAGGAGGAAATATTCATAAGCTAAACGACTCTAACAGGGCAGAAATTTAACAAAGGTTTAAAAACATGAACGCTATTTCTTTGACACTGATTTTATCCCAAACAATAACGTTCAAATTAACATATCAGGTATATTAATACACTTTAATCTGACCATTTTCCTAATTCTTTCATAAGCAAAGATTCCAAATAAAAAGTGCACATCTCAGAAATACAATGGAACAAAGTAGCTTGAAGAGGGTATTTTTTCAGAATGTGATGGAAGGAATGTGTCTGAACGTAAAAGTACACTATTAGCCAACCATCATACAAAAAATTTATTGTACATGATAGAAAAGTAGTATGTTATGATACAAATGGGTATTAAATTTAAGGCTGTAAGTAAAAAGAACTATTTCATGCAGTTGCCAGTACTATTAAGAGCCCAAGAAGTACATGTTAACAGTAACTAAATCAAACTGTTAAATTCCCAAACAGACTAGGATCAGTCAGCACAATTAATGTTGAGAGTAGCCTGTTGAATTTAAGTACATGAAATTATACCAACTCAAAATCAAATATTCTAATATTTTTCTTTTTATTAATTATATTTTATTGATTATGCAATTACAGTTGTCCCGATTATTTCCCCTTTGTCGCCCTCCACCTAGCACCCCCCGCACTCCATCAGGCAACCCCCCACCATCGTTCACGTCCATGGATCATGTGTGTAAGTTCTTTTGCTACTCTATTTATGATGCTGTACTTTATATGCATCCCCATGGCTATTCTGTAACTACCTAATTGTACTTCTTAATCCCCTCACCTCTTCACCCATTTCCCCCACACCCCCCTCTCATCTGGCAACCATCAAAACACTCTCCTATCCATGATTCTGTCTCTGTTCTTCTTTGCTTAATTTGTTTTTTAGATTCAATTGTTGATAGATATGTATTTTTTGCCATTTTATTGTTCATAGTTTTGATCTTCTTTTTTTAAAATAAGTCCCTTTAACATTTCACATAATAATGGTTTGGTGATGATGAACTCCTTTAGTTTGTTTCTTGTTCAGGAAGCTCTTTGTCTGCCCTTCAATTCTAGTCCCTGCTTATCAGGACTTTTCTGCCCCCTGTGGAGGATCAGCTGTGCAGGGGCAGGGTGGTGGTGCTCTCTCATGGTCTACAGCTGTCCACTAGGTGCAGGGGCACTGGGGTTTCCCAGATGGTACAGGTCAAGGTCAGCCCCTACCAGTGTTTTGCCCCAGGGCCACCCTGCCTAAGCTATAAAGCAATGTGAGATGGCTGCTACTTGTGTTGGGCATGGAGATTCCCAGGTGAAGCCAAACTGTGATGCCAGGCTGGTTGCCGCTAATACCAGGCCTGGGGATCACTGAGGCCAGCCATTGCTTCTTCAATAGGATTTAGGAGATTGTGAAGCATAAGCCAAGACCAGTCATTCATATGGAAAAGCAGCTTGGGTGGGCCAGTAAATTGGATGGGGTGGAGTCTCTGGGGATCTCCAAGGTGGGTCATTCAGTATTAGCTAGGTTATTGGAGTCTCAGATATAGCACAAGCCTGGCCATTCTGTGGGAGGAGGGTTTAGAAAAGGGACAACAGCCTCTGCTCATTTTGATGCCAGATACTTCAGATCCTCCCTGTACGCCACTGGTGCCTTTCAAGTTGCTACCCCAGTGCTGGAGCTCAGCGAGAGTGAGGCTGAGTAGGTGAGTCCATGTGTGGGTTAAGAGGAACTGCTTGGGGCTCCAGAAGTTTCTTCCACTGACTCAATCCCCACTGGTTTTTGCAGCCAGAAGTTATGGGGACTTATCTTCCTGGCACTGGAACCCTGGGCTGGGGGACCTGGTGTGGGGCCAGCTCTTACCGCATCTGTGCCCCTTCTACCAGTCCGGATGGATGTGGTTTCTTTAATTCCTCAGGTGTCAGACTTCCATTCAACTCAATTTTTGATGGTTCTGAGTGATGGTTGTTATATATTTTAGTTGTAATTTTGATGTCATTTTGTGAAGAGGCGAACCATGTCTGCCTGCGCTGCCATCTTGACTGGAAGATTTTTCCAGTGTTTTTTTTTTTTCAGTGGAAGGTAATCTGGTAGTATTTCACGAGAATCTAAAATGTAAATCCTAGCTGAACTACAAATTTTACTTCTTATGCAAATGCTCAAGAACCCTTACCACAGCACTGTGTACAATATTCACCAACAGGTGTGGTGGACATTTGTTGTTTCTGGCAATCTAGTGTAAGAGAAGCCTTCTTTGAGCTCCCTGGCAGTTAGGGCACAGACATGTGACCTAGGCCGAGCCAATCAGATGCTCTGGTCCACAATACAGAATCCTGAAGGAGTGCTCCAGTATCGAGGACTATATGAACAGAGACTGCATGGTGGCCAAAGTGGAGATGAGAAACCACTGGCATGTGCTCAGCATCTTCTTCAGAAGGCTATACTCACAGGAGGAATTTGGCTGTGGCTTGCCTTCCTTGGTTTTGCCATTTTCAAGCTCGATTATATTGCTTTCCTATCAATTCTGTAGAGCACCCAATCTTTCCAATAAAATCTTCTGCTTAAATTAACCACAGTAGGTTTCTGCTGTTTGGAACCACAGGCAAGGACTAACAGAATCAAGAACTGATTAAACTATGGTTCAGCTATGCAGGTGTTTAAAAACAATTAGACTCATATGTGATGATATGTTAAGACACCCAAGAGTCACCCTTAAGTGAAATAAAAGGCATAGAACAGTACTAATTGTATAATCCTATTGGTGGGATTGGGACACACAAACGTATAAAGACTTATACAGAAAATTTCTGGAAGGATACACAAACTACTGTTTACCATATTCATGTAATGTAGCAGAGAATTTAGTTTTCATTTTTACCATGAGCACTTAACACTTTTATATGCATATATAAAGGATCTATTTTAAGATCAAACACTACATAACCAATACCTTTACTGGCCTCATCCAACAACCTCCATAATGATGTGTTATTTAAATCAGTAGCAAAAACTTCTAGTGTGACCGAAAATAGTTACACTAAATGTTGGTGTGCTAAGAAAATTACAAGGAACCCTGTAAATAAGATAATGAATTGTGAAATAAAAGACTTTGGTTTCCTTTTTAAACTCCTAAGTCACTCAAGGACACTAATCAGCAAAACTTTGTAACAACTTATTCATGACTAAGGCTGAAAATTCACATATTCACACTGAAATCCAACATGATTTTTCCATTTATCAGGTAAATTCTCCAAGAACAGAAACATTAAGCCAGAAAGGATGGAGGAAAAATGCCAAGAAAGAAAAAAAGGTTAAATGGTGGAAAGGGCTCATTAATTTATGTCACAAAGTTACTTAAAGGTAGAAATTTATCCCATTTAGAGATGGGGAATATACTTCTTCTTTGAAGCTATCCAGAGGATAAAAACCCGACTCTCTGCCACGCAATACTCTTTACAGAATGGTCCTAAGATTCCTTTAGTCTTAAGCCCCCACAAAAGCCTGACTAAAAACCTATATTGCCACACTCTGTATAACACTGCTGGTATAAGGTCATCCAGCCTTCTCAGTGAAATGAAGGACTGTGAGGAACTCAACTCAGTTTAGTTTTCCACAGATAACAAATATAATAAATAGGAGCAAAAGGACAAACTAATGCTACGGGATTATTAAACAGAAAATTTTTCAATAGGTGTTCAATAAATGTTTACCAAAATCTGAATCTGTCCAGAGCCATTCACTCTAGTTACCAGGAATCCTCTTCATGCTCCTTCACTACTTTGTACATATCTCCATTACACTATCTTATCATTAGTGTCCTTCTACCTTTAGGGTAGAACAGTCTTGTTCATTTTCCTAACTCCAGCACAGGGGCTGCCCACACAGTATCTTAAACTTCTTTAAAAAGAAAAAAAAATTGCCCTGGCTGGGTAGTTCAGTTGGTTAGAGGGTCATCCTGATATGCCAAGGTAGTGGGTTCAATCTCTAGTCAAGGCACATACAAGAATCAACTAATGAATGCATAAATAAGTGGAACAACAATTGTATTATTTCTCTCCCTCCCTCTAAATATCAAGTTTTAAAAAAACTTATCTTTTATCAAATCCAAAAAGAATTTCAGGATCAAAAAACTGCCATTTTGCAGACTAGCATGTGATCTTGCTTCCTTCAACTCAAGTAATTAAAATTTGAATGAAGTCAACATAGTGAACAGTCTCTTTATAGGCAAGATCTCTTCCTGCACCACCATTCCCACCCAGTAACTTAATCTTAGGATAGGGAAAATTTTCTCTAAGATATTACTATTAATAAAGCAATTTTCACCTTATAAGGTACCTGCACACACTGTTTACTTCAAATTCACAAAGGTCCTCTGAGGTAGATAAGTTAGGCATTACTAATGCTTTTTTCTAGGTGAGAAAACTAAAGTTAAAGCAGTTTGCACTTTTACCAAAGTAACAAGCAGAGGAGCCACCACACTAATCAAGATATTCTAATTACAAATACTAGATTCTTAGAAAATTTTCAGGAGTGCTAAGCTGAAATAACCAGAAAGAAACTACAGCATCAGTGAAGAACTCTATGGGGTGTACGAGGCAGGTATTGTACACATTTTATAGACAGAAAACTTAGGGATTTAAATTAATTTGCAAAAACAAGACTTAGTGGGAGGTATTCTCTCTCCATTACTCTTTCTACACATCCTACAAGAAAGAGGTGACACTACACATGCTTGGGAAACATGACCACCATGTTGCTGCCTGTGTGGGACATGTGCCTGCCTCACCCAAAAGCCCATGGCAAATAGGCTTACTGGTGATCCTCCCCAGGTGACTGAAACCAAGGTGGTACCTAACAGAAACAAATTCAAATTTATCTATAATTAAACTCCCCTGGTAAAGCCTCTCAGATTGATTTTTTTTTAAATATAGCAATGGGTTATATAAAAAACACCCGCTTCAAAAAAAGGTGACACAGTAGGGGTGATAGAAGAAGCATGAAAGTTCACTGATAACTACTCTGGAAAATGATTTAGATTGGCTGGTAACACAGAAGGTGTATATACCTTCCACCACAATTCCACTTCAAGGTATATCTCCAGAACTTTAGCACACATGTTCAAGGAGACAGGCACATAAATAATCCATGCAATGCTGTCTTTTACAATATAACAACCTACCCTACAGTTTCCTTAAGTAAAAAGACTGGGAAAACTGTAGAGTAGCCAGACAAAAGAATATAAAATTAAACCAATCAAGCAATTAATATCAACAAAACTGAGCAAAACATATTAATACAGATAAATCCCTGAAAATAATGTTAAACAAAAAAGTTTCAGAGCAAGCACAATTCCATTAATATGAAGCTGAAAAAAAAAACCCTGTAAAATATTGCACATCGTTTACAAATACATAGGAGTCATTTGGAAACTTTCATAGAAATAATGAACACCAAATTCAGGAGACAGTTACCTCCAGGGATGAAAAGAGGTGAAAGGTAAAAAGGTATATAAGGGGCTGCAACTATATCTGTAATGTTTGTTTCCTAAACAAAACAAAACAAAACAAAAAAAACCAAAACCCAATTCCAAGAAAACAGAATAGAGGATGAAAAACTACCTGCTAGGCAAATATAAAGCAAAAGTTAATATTCAAAAGTAATATCAAAAACTATACTATCAAGTATATAAAAAGCAGAAGGTAATTTCGGGACAAAGAAATTACTAACTCTTCAAAGACTTCAGTTCAGCCCTAGCCGGGTAGCTCTGTTGGTGAGAGTGTCATCCTTATATGCCAGAGTTGTGCGTTCAATTCCTGAGCAGGAAACATACAAGAGTCAACCAATGAAGTGGAACAACAAATCAATGTCTCTCTGTCTCTGTCTCTCTGTCTTTCTCTTCCTCACTCACTAAGAGCAACAACAACTACAGACTTGATTCCATATACACCTTACAAGTAAGTCCTCAAATTTACCAGGGAAAATAAATTCAATCTGATAGAACTATGAAAAAAATCCATTATCATAATAGATGTTAACATCTTGCCCCAAAACTCAAAAAAGACTATTAATATAGAAGACATGACCCACACAAATCACAAGTCTAATCTAATGGAAATGTATGGAACCCTGCACGTACACAAGAATACACTTTTCAAGCATAAATGGAATATGTCCAAACACTGACCAAGTACTCAGCTACAAAATTAGCCTCAAACGTTGATGAATCAATACACATAGTCTATGTTTTCTTACCTAAGTGAAATAAACTCAAATCAATACTGAAAAGATAATTAAAAAAGAAAAAAAATTCTTAAAACCAAAAACACACACTCCTAATTATCTCAAAGGTTGAAAGACAAGCCATGAGATGAAAACAAAGATCTCAGAGTGGCCAGTTCCCCAAGGCTTGCTTACACAGTTCTTCTTGGATTCCTATCAACACTCTTTAAATTCTTACCAAAACCTCTTTTAATGAGCTAGTTGGAGTAGGTTTCTGTTCCTTATAATAAAACGGGTCCTTCCTAGAACAAATTCCTAGAGTCTTCCTATTTTTTTGCTGCTGGTCTTTTCTTTTTTTTTATCATGGAGTCTTTCTAAATCATTAGTGGACACTGATGGTCATAAAGACTAAATAAAGAAAGGCTGGAAAAAAGAAAAAAAGAGATACCAGTATTTGGAATAAAATGAATCTTGATAAACAACTTTGAATCTTGTTAAAACAATGCTGATAAACTAAGGAACTTTCCATAAAACATCTAGATGCAAACAATTATGGTGAATACAAGAAAATACCAACCTAAGCTAGGAAACAATTAGAGTCAAGGATGGCAAATTCCTCAAAGTATCAGTTGGCCCCAAATGAGCAAGCTAAGTGTGTGTGTGTGTGTGTGTGTGTGTGTGTGTGTGTTGGGGAGATCAACATAGAAGGCAAAAGAAATAATTTTTGCTATGAACAGCATTCCTATACAGCACTGGTCAAGTTTGGGTTAGTTTTTCAAATGCACATAGACAAAATATAGAAACATTCAAAGCAGCAAGATTAAAAGTAAAGATGAAATATTAACTATTTCTTATTTGTAAGTGTTACACGTATTATTTCATGCATTTATTCCATTTTATAGATGAGGACACTGAGACTGAGGGAGATTCAAGAGGTTTCTCAAGCTCACACAGCTGCTAGGGAGCAGAGAAAGGACTTTATCCTTGTTTTATAGAGGACAATTCTACTCTGTTTTCCATGAGTGGAGGTGGCTGGTTATCCGTTTCAGTTAAGGGAACTGAGGGACTGTATATTACCACAGCCACTCAACAGACAAAGAAGTAAGTCAACAGAAGAGGTATGATATGGAATTTGAGGGAATCAAGAGATGTGTATGATATAGAAGAGTGCACAGACTTTGGAGTCAGAAATACCTGCGCTCAAATTCCAGCTTGGTCAGTTACTAGCTGTGTGATGTAACAATTAGTCTCCCTTTCCTCACCTGTGAAATGTAGCCTTCCTCATGGATATTACTATTCAGATTCAATGAGTGGGACCATTAGAAAAGGCTGTGTACACAGTATAAATATACCAGCTGTATGTTTACATTCTTCATTACAATGCACTACATTAAAACCCATTATCAGTTATAATTAAGTATAATGCATGCATATACTTTAAAAAAAGCAACAGATGATATAATTAGGGTAAACGAGTAGGGTTTTCTGTTTGTACTGCTTAGCACCCACTTCAAAAAGGTGTACACAGCAGTCATTGTCAAGCATTACTGTTGCTTCTGACTTCAACTTACTGCCGCTGTCTTCTGCTTCTCCCAGAGGGCTGTGGTAGGCAGCATAATGCCCTTCCACCCCCCCACCCCCACCACACAGACAAACCAAACAGACTCTCCGCACTCATTCCCAGAACCCAGAACCCGTGAATACATTAGCCTTCGAGGCAAAGGGAACTCTGCAGATATGATTAAGATTACAGACTCTGAGATATTATCCTAGATTATCCAGGTAAGCCCAATCTAATCACAAATCTTTAAAAGCAGAAAACCTTTCCTGGCTTCAGTCAGAGATGGGATGACCCAAGAAGTCAGAAAGACCTGATACTAGAAAGACTAATGTAATTAATCCCTTGTTGTTGGCTTTGAAGACGGAGAAGGGGACGGACCAAGGAATGTGGGTGTATGGGTGGGCTCCAGAAGGTGGGAACAGCCCCCAGATGACAGTCAGCAACAAAATAGAGACTTCAGTCCTACAGCTTCAAGGAACTATAAATATACAACCAACATCTTGAATGAACAAGAACCCTCCACAAAGAGACCCAGTCCCGCTAAAACCTTGACATCAGCCGTGTGAGACGTGTTAGGCTTTTTTGCCCCCATTTATTTATTTTTAGAGAGGGGAAAGGCGGAAGAAAGAGAGGGAGAGAAACATCAATGTGTGGTAGTCTCTTGCACACCTCAACTAGGGACCCGGCCTACAACCCAGGCATGTGCCCTGACTGGGAATTCAACAGGTGACCCTTTGATCCACAGGCCTGCACTCAATCCACAGAGCCACACCAGCCAGGGCATGTGTCAGACTTTTGACATGTACACTTATGTAGAACTTTAGAACTGTAAGATAACAAAATTGTCTGAACTGCTAGGGGTGTGGTAGTTTATGGCAGCAACACAAAATTAATGCAGCTTTTCTCTCATTTGCATTAAAAAAAAACCTGGAAGGCTGTAGGGCATGCTTTCCCTCACCCCCCAGCTCATCTCTTCCCCTCTCTTGCCCAGGTTATCCCCTCTCAGCTGAGCATCTCCTAAATTGCAAGCAGGGGAGCAATGAGATAGGCAGAGGCAGCTTATCCAGGGGTAATCCCCTAAACCTATCTCCGAGGCCTCCCTTTCTCTGATTTTTCAGGGAGCTAAAAGCAGCCTCATCTTGGCTCACTTCTGTCACTGTGACTTTTACTTCCCAGGGAGGTAACAGCAGCACTGCGGGCTCACTTACCTACAATGTTTCTAGAGAGCCAGAGCAGCCCTGCCTAGGTTCTTTCCTGTTGCTTTTCTCTCCTCAGCTCTTCCTTGTTTCATTGTCGTCAGCTTTAATATATGTACTCTCAAAATAAAAAAAGCTAAACCACGAATTTTTTTATAATAGGGTCCTTAATCCTTTTTGAAGGAGAAATAAATTGGTCAATGCATGCATCCTACCCAGCAGAGGCTACCTAGAACACATTCATGGTTTTCTAAAGCACTAACTTTGTGCCAGGCATGGTCTCTTGCTTTCAAAAATATCACTGCAGCATGCATCGATCAATATTTATTTTCTTCCTTTTCCCCTCCATTTTAATGGGAACACAGCTGTCAACTACACCTGAAAATGGAAATATTTTGAGAATACTGGAAGAAACATAGAGTTACATCATATCACAACTATTAAAAGTAAAAACTTATAAGAGGTATGGGTAAGAGGAGGAAAGAAATAAGTAAATAGTTTGCCCCAAATAACATAGCTCAGTTTCATCATGTATAGAATGGTAACTTCATGTATCTGTTGAAGGACTAAAAGATAAAAAGCTTTTGATATTGTGTATTAACTGTAAAACGTGTACCAAATTCCTCATGAGAATTACTACATAGACATAGTGCCAAAAGCTAATATGATACAAAATTCTATATAAATTCAGCCTGGATATATCTTAGGCATAACTTAAAGAAAATCCAAGAAAGCAGAAAACGTGGCAATAAAAAAAGAATCAATTTTAGAAAAACAGTCAAGCAAAAAAGGCCATGACTGACCATTAGAGGGGGAATGTCACAGTACTAGGATGACGACGATAACCACTACTACTACCAACAATGCTTTTACAAAATACAGGTGTCCAGGATTCACTGCAGATCTGCTAAAACAGCATCTCCAAGATGAGACCCAAGTCATCTGAGTTGACAAACACTGCAGGAATTAATTAAAGTGGGTGACTATGCACACATATTGTAGAGGGAATCTAGCTAGCACCTTCTTGCCAGGTGTCCTTTACTTCCCAGTGAAGAATAACAGCTGGAATGTAGAGCATTTAAAATCTTGCAAATAAACGCAGCTGATAGAATCAAATGGGAAAGATTGATTTAAAAAATGAAGTTAGAAAAGGGGACAAGTGGTTGCATCTTTGAAGCAACAGACACAGCCTCACAGACTGAGGATGAGCAGAGAATAACAAAATGGAGTAAAAACAGCTGAGCTGGCAAAATTAGGATCTGCTCAAATAAAGCAGCAAAATTCCTGGTGACTACAAGAGGAGGAGAGCTGGCAAGATAAAATGGTAGAGGGAAGCAGTGGGGACCAGAAAAGAAAAAAATAATTTCATGTTGGAGCAGGATCAGGAATGGAGTGGGGACAAAAAGGACAGGAGCGCTGAGATAGCAGAGAGGGGTACTGTTTGCGATGAGTAGGCAGGTTCACTAGGAAAGTGGAGAAGGGGTAAAAATGAGAATACAGGGTCAAGACCTCTATGGTTCAATATAAAGTCTCAGGAGAAATATAAATATTGGGGAAAACAAGTACCAAATAAGCTGGTTAGGAGAGAAAGAAAATGAAAGCACTGGTCAAAAACCTTGAAAGACTGCAAATAACATGCATAAAGCAATAATTTAATAGAAGTATACTGTCTAAATTTTAGATGATGTTAAAAGGTATGTTTCAGCCCTGGTCAGGTAGCTGAATTGGTTAGAGCACTGTCTCACTATGCCAAGGTTGAGGGTTCAATCCCCAGTCAGGGCACTTACAAAAATCAACCAATGAGCCCTGGGTGGTGTGGCTCAGTGGACTAAGTGACGGCCTGTGAACTGAAAGGTTGCCAGTTCGATTCCCGGTCAGGGCACATGCCTGGATTGCAGGCCGGGTCCCCAGTTTGGGGGTGCACGAGAGACAACAGATCTATATGTCTCTCGTACTTCGTACTTCGAGGTTTCTCTCCCTCCCTTCCACTCTCTCTAAAAATAAATAAATAAATCTTTTAAAAAAAGAAAAAATCAACCAATGAAAGCATAAAGAGGTGGAACAACAAATCAATGTTTCTCTTCCATGTTCTGCTCTCTCTCTAAAATCAATCAATAAATTTTTTTAAAAGTATATTTCAAATATGTTTTAGCTCTCTGATTTAATAAAAACACCACACACATTTAAAAACGAACTAAACAATATGGCTTAGAAATGCGTAAGTGACCAACACATTTATTAAGAAAAGTAAGAGAAGGATTAATACAGACTTCAGGCTGGCGGAAGCCTGGTAAAGAAGGAGAGGTATGTGAGTATGTGATGAGGATATGTATTTCTTTAACATGGGTGTTTGATTTAGCACTAGTCTTCAAAACTATTAAACTTTGAATACATATTATGTATCTAAAATATTAATTTTTCATAACTAAAAACACCTTAATGGGATTTTTTTCTACCTCTGAATTTACAACACAGTGATTGGACATCTACTGTACATAATTTACCAAGTGAGTAAGACTAGTACCCATCTGACACCATACACAGTTATTACAAGACTATGAACTATATTTCCTATGCTGTACTTTACACCCCCCATGACTGTTTTAATATATGACAATCTGTACATCTTAACCCTTCACCCATTCTACCAATCCCCCTTCCCACCTGGCAACCATCAATTATTTTGTGTTTTAGATTCCACATATAAGTGAGATCATATGGTATCTGTCTTTCTCTGTCTGACATTTCACTTAGCATAATACTCTCTAGGTCTATCCATGTAGATGCAAGTTTGTTTTCTATAGATTTGATTTGAGAACCAACTTCTCAAATCAAAATCTGAGTCTTAAAAAAAAAAAAAGAAAAGAAACACCCTAAGTGATTCTCAAGTTTCTTTAAAGAAACTCAACTTTGAGTCTCCCGCAGGAAAAGAGCTTTCTTTTGTTATAACTCTGAAGTACTAGCAGGGATGTCCAACCCATGACCCACGGGCCGCATATGGCCCAGGACAGCTATGAATGCAGCCCAACACAAAATCATAAATTTACTCAAAACCTTTTTTTGCTCATCAGTTTTCATTAGTGTTTGTATATTTAATGTGTGGCCCAAGACAACTCTTCTTCCAATGTGGCCCAGAGATGCCAAAAGGTTGGACACCCCTATGAGAATCCTTTAGGATTTTACTGTTGCTCTCTCCCGTATTTTCATTTCAACCTCAAATGTCCCCTATGTTGACACATGCACGCACACACACACACCAGCCAATCTGATCTTACAACCAATTCTGAACTTCTCATTCTTTCCTTCTCTTTCACACTCCAAATCTTCAATAAAATGGCTCTACTTTTAACTTCCTAGTATCTCTCTCTTTTTATAACCACCAGAAAGATTGATCCAGTGAGCTGCAAACTTGTACTTCCAACTACCTACCAGACACTTCCACTTCTCCACCTGGAAAATCCCTACTCATCATTCCAATTTTATTTCAAATATCACCTTCCTGGTAAAACCTTGTAACACCTCCCCCACCAAGGACTCATCCACTTATCTATTAAAAATTTCTGACACTGAAAGGCCCACCTTTACATTTAAGACAAAGTCAAAAGCTTTCCAGACAGGCAAATAAATAAATAAATAAATAAATAAATAAATGATTATTTAGAATATATGTGGTGAAGGTGGTCCAAGGTATTGATACAAACTTCCAGTTATAAGAAAAATAAGTCCTGGGGATGTAAAGTACAGCATGAAGAGTATAGTTAACAATACTATGTTGTACAGTTGAAAGATGCTAAAGAGTAAATTTTAGAAAGTTCTCATCAGAAGAAAAAATATTTTGTAAATATGTGTGGCAATAAATATTAACTAAACTTACCATGGTAATCATTTTGCAATATATACATATATCAAATCATTATGTTGTACACTTGAAACTAATACAATGTTATATGTCAATTACATCTCAATTAATGAAATACACTTAGATGATACAATAATGTATAACCAGGCTGGTCTTGTTTATTTTCTTACACAGCACTTTGTCCTCAAAAGAACAAAGTGAAGAGGACCAGTAAAGTGCAATAAGGAGTGGTAGGGTTTGTTATTATCTTGAAAGAATGGATGAATAGGAATTGGTCAGGTGAAAAAATTCCGACCTAACCTTTCTCTTTTTTTGGCCAGGTGAGGGGGGACTATGCAGCAGGAAGGGGCATTTCAAATAGAATTTTTGTGTGCCTAGCTGAGTGGCAGAGAAGGGGAGGGAAGATTAGTGATGAAGTTAAAATTAAAATGGTAGGCAGATGCCAGAATTTTAGGAGCAACAATTATAAATCTATTACAATTTTTTTCTCTCTCTATACTTGATAATTACCTGCCTATGATATCAGGCCAAGCTTGTTAAAAACCAATTCCCACTCTATATGATTTAAATGACACATTTTCCTAAAGGATTTTTCAGGACTAAGACACTACCAATGAAAAATTTTAAAGCTTAAATATTTTAACTGCTTTTGGTCAAACAGCAAGAAAACAAATATTTCAATGGTATCATTATGATGTTGTGAAATGTTTTCAAACACTCTTCTATGAAAGAGGGGATTCTGAAAAGGAAAATGGGCATGATACTTTCACATCTGTTCTCACTCTGTCTCACTACTGAAAGTAGGGATTGTTAATGACTCTTTTCTATCGTAGGGAAAATGAGAAACAGGGAAAGCAGAGATTTACTTCATTTTAAGATGTGTATTTTTCACACTATGACTTTAAAAATCAAGATAGATCTCACGCTACTGATTTAATATCTTGGGTACACTTTGAATTAAAGAAACATGCTAAAGCATTTCAACCAAAGTCAATAGTAAGAAGTGGCAGAATGGAGTTAACAGAATTTTGCTATCAACTTATTAATGTATATTAATAGGAAGAGAGTAGCCTGCTTGGCCATTCTTTCAGTATTTTAATTACGTGTATGGGGCCTATCTTCTACTAGGCTCTTCTTGAAATACAAAGCCACACAAAACACTTTTTCTGCCCTCAATAAGTATATAAGTCAAACACAGATGCCCCACACAAAGTAACATTCTGGGATTAATATTAGAAAAATTATACACTTCTCAGCTTTTTGGCTAAGATCATATATTAAACTGATAGAACAGATATCTACACTCGAGGATAACATATTAAATAGACTTTTAGAGCAGGAAGATGGGATAGAAGCTTGCTCCGTCCACTCCGCACATCGACCTGGTGTTGCTGTACTTCCAGGAACAGTTTACCCCCTTGATGGAAAATATCAGAAAGATAATACAAAGTAAGATATATGCAGGTAAAAGGTAGTCACTTCCAGCCAGCATACCAGGAAAACCCTGACACATCATGAGAACTTAATACATGTTGACTCTGAAAGCATTATGGAAGACCCAGGTTTAGGCTATGAAAGGCTACAGAATTTCACGGAGGAAACACTCCACACAGAGGGAGCAGCCTAATCCAGAATAAAAGCCACTGGGCCTCACTGGCAGAAGCAAGGTAGGGAACAATGAAAAGTAAATGGGGCTAAAATATGCGGTTCCTTCAAGGTCAAACAAACAAAGTGAGCAGAGGAACAGTCTCCAACCAGCCATGTTTCACGAAGATTAATCTGACAGTAAACTATGCAGGCTGAACTGGTGGGGGGACGAAGTACCGCAGCACAGAGTCCAGGGTCAAGTATTCAGTGCCTGACCTAGTGATAACAAAAGCAACGGCATGAAAAGAGTGTGTTCCCTCTGAACTCCCTCAGGATTATTTTTGAATGATAACAAAATACAAGGGAACAGCACCAACATGCTAACATTTGTAGCCCCACTACTCCTAACACAATACCTCACCCACAGTAGATGCTCAATAAATAAGCTGAAAGATGTCAACTTGCAAAGACTAATTTGAATCCTAACTACTGCTAAATGGCCACAATCCCTCTCCCACTTTTCAAAACCACTTCTATTACAGTTAAGGTGAAGTCCATCTTCAGTCTTGTTTTTACCGCCTGAATCAAAATTTGCCAGTAAGCTTTAGACTCCCACTTTCTTTTCCTTCAAAATATGCCACAGTATTTTTTAAGTATATATAAATTTGCTAGTAAACATTTGCAAACCACTGCTTTACCATTTTCCGGAGAAAATCATCGTTTTCCATATAGACATGCACCAGAAAACCTAGTTAAAAAATCTCATTTACGGCAGAAAGTTTTCCTTTTAGGTGGCAATCACCATGCTTCTAGCTTTACTGATTGAATCCGCTATACCCCTAGTGCAACCACAAGCTGCAAAGTACATTTCCAAAGTTGTGTAAAAGGTCCAGAGTTATGCAGGAGTCATCAGTGAAATCAGACTCCGGGATATTAGTAGTTACAACACCTGAAGAAGCCAAAGTTTTATCATTAGATTCCAAATAATACCAAGATTACAGGTATTAAGAAATATTTTATGAGTTTTACTTATCAACGAAATACATTAGGATGTTATTTTAGGTAAGAATACCTGTCTTTCTCTCTGCTTCAGACAGACTTCAGGTCACCTGAAAACTGGCAGTTGTGACCTGGATTTGCTGTATGGAAAACAATCAGTGTCCCCAACACCCAGACACACACGCACACACCCAGAGCACTTGCATTACTATCAAATGACCCCAGTTTACACGTGGCAAGTGTGCAGAACTATTTCATGTTTTAATTACATCGAAAGGGATTCCTCAGCCATCAAGTAATGGAATGTAATTAATTCTGAGTTGGGAATTGAAAGTGTTAGGGAAAAAAAATAATTTTTTTAAGGGTTTCCTTCTAAGCTTGCTGTCCCACACGAGAGACCGCTTTGCCCAGGTCTAGGCAGATGCTTATAGGTAGGACAAGGTGGGATTGTTCAGGAAACCAAGACCCTTCTCCCACTCATCACCTTCTGCTCTCATCTGCGTCCCTTTTACTTTCTCGGGGGCGGCGGAAAGGCCCCCAAAAGAGAAGCCCTGGCGAGGGACTGCAATCATCTGAGCCAGGCCCTGAAGGCCCTGCGTTGGGCGGCCCCTCCTGTCGCACACTTCCCAGATCAACCACCGTAAAGGGCTGCCACTGCCCCAGCTGCAGGGCCGCTTGGGGCGGGGGCTGCGGACCCGGCCGGTCCAGGCCGCGGCTCTCGCAGTGCCCACGTCACCAGCTCCAGCACTGCGGAAATGGAGCGCCGCGGCCCGGAGGGAGGCGCGGGGCGGCGTCTGCTGCGCGGTGTCGCGGCCAGCCGCCGTCTGCCGCTCAGCCGGGGCCTGTTGGCGGCCGACACCCGCTCGACCGCGTCTGGGGCCCTCACCTGTGTCGCCGATGATGATGTACTTGAAGAGATAGGCGTACGCCATGGCCGCGGCCGTTCGGTGCCAGGGCACACGGCTCCTCCTCCTGCTACTGCTCCTCCTCCTCCTCCGCGCCCCTCACCCGGCGCCGCTCGGCCTCCAAACGCCAGGCCCCTCCCGCCGCAGCAGCCGCCCGTCGCCGTCAGCAGCCGCGAGTGAGGGGCTGACAAGCTGGACAAACTGACACCGGCGTAGCGGTGGGAGACAAGAGCCTGCCCGAGCCTAGTGGAACAATAACAGCTGCTGCTGCACCTCCGCCCCGCCTCCGCGCCGACCCGGAAGGGCTTCGGCCGCTGGCACCGTCGTAGTAAAGGGGAGGAGCCCCTACGCTGCGCCCCACCCCCGGGCCGGAGCCCCGCCCAGCGCCGAGCTGGCCGCGCCCGGTCCGCTGGCAGTCGGGCGTGGCCGGACTGTGGTTGTTCCTGCAACTTTGTGCGGGTGATCCCAGAGGCCAGAAGTTGGCGGTGCCGAGGGGAGAGTTCGGTTCTGTCGCTGAAACGCGCGCGGGTGCTGCGTCTTTCCGTTTTGCGGAAGGGACTCGGGGCACGTGGTGGGAAGGTCGCGTTCGGCGTAGGGCCCGGCCCTTGGCTCGTGAAAAGGTGTTTGAATGCGAGACCCTCCGTGAGGTGGGTTGCTGGGCGATGGTGTTTCTGAACTTGGGGACTGGGGCTCGACAGTGGAAATGCAAGTTTTATATATTCGAAACCGTAAATAAGGGAATACGAAGTAAATAATGTTATGCCCCTACGGCGCAATATTATGGGGCTCTTAAAAATATAAAAAGGCTGACTTACATTAAGTGAAAACAAACCACAAGACTCGGTGTATAATTGTATATTTATATTATATATTATTTACATATGTGACACGTATACAATAAATAATTGTAAGTTGTATTTTGTTATTTCAATATATATTTTTTACCATTGTGTAAAAAAAAATGACAGTATAATACTTAAATGCGCATATTTGTATAGTCAATCTGAAAGGAAACAACTGGCACCAAGGAAGGGGTGTGATTGCGGAAAGAGCTATGTTTCATAGAATTATTCACGCACGGTTCGATTTTTTTTTTTGTAGTATTCACAAATTACCTATTGAAAAATACATTTAAGGGACTAAACAAATAACTTTTTGTTCATCGAACTAATACTTCGTACTTATTTTGTTACCCGCACCCCTAGCAATTACAACTAAAGGCAGGCTCTGTAGTAAAGAAGCACAAATTTTAGAAGAGGGAATGCAGGGCAGAGTCAGTGTCAGGAAAGGTCACCCAACACTAGGAGATGATGTCTGAACCAGGCTAATGAATTATAACTAAGAATTTGTCAAAAGGACAAAAGTTTAGGGAAAGGAACTGAAGTTTTAGGCTCGAAACAATGTGCAAAGTTCATGGATTTGTTCAGGGAATTTAAAATTGTGTAAAGGGGGAAGTGACTGGGATTTAGTGGCCTGGTTCCAGTTGCCTAATACTCTCTTCTCTCCCTTGGGCTATCTCATGTAATTCTATTAACACCTTCATGCTGGCCTGGCTGTGGCTGGTTGCTACATGATTTGAATGGCCTGGCCAAGTGTGAACTCACACGTTTTTTTTTTGGGGGGGGGGAGTATTTGGAGGGGATTTTACTAAAGATTCAGGGATAGTTTACAAGGATTTGACATGAAAGTTACCTGGAATTGCATAATCTGGTTCACTCCTCTTTAGGGGAGGGGATGTCTCTGCCTAGGTTCCAGAGCCCATTTGTCCCTCCCATTGGAGTGCCTTCTCTGGGTCTTTACTGGTGATACACATTAAGAATGTCCCCTTTGCCCTGGCTGGTGTGGCTCAGTGGATTGATCCCCTCCCTGCAAACCAAAAGGTCACTAGTTCCACTGATTCACAGTCAGGGCATATGCCTGGGTTGCTCGCCAGGTGCCCAGTAGGGGGTGCTGGAGGCAACCACACATTAATATTTCCCTTCCTCCCTCTCTAAAAATAAATAAATAAAATCTTTTTAAAAAGAATGTCCCCTCCTTCCAAAAGAAATCCAGTTTCCTACCACTCTCAGAGGTATGGCCTTATAGCAGCAACAGGACAAGTCTCTCAGGGTGTTACACAAAAGCCTAGCATCTTTATGAGGCAGGAAGATTCCCATACTGTTAGAGCAGGTCACGCAGGGTTTTGTAGCCATGTCAGTATGTATGAAGAACTTTACCCAGTGGATACAAGGGAAACTTAAGAGAAAGGTCAGAAATCAGAAATTGACAACACTATAGCGGCATTAGAGCGGTGATGTGGAGTAAAGAAAAGAAGTTAGGAAACCTGGCTTTTGATCTTGGCCCTACCACTAACTGACTGACAAATGATTTGGCTGCTGAGAGCAGTGTACCCATCTATAAAGTGAAGGAGTTAAGTGTTACCTAACAGGGCTGTTTCAAGTCTAAAGTTCTTGAATTTGGTGTCTATCCAACCTCCAGATGAAAGCCACTTGTAAAATAGGTAGTAATTCTCTTATGAAAATGTCAGGCCCACAAGAGTCAAATGAATTTGTTCTTACATAGAGCTGGGATGCATTACTTATTCGTGCACAGGGATTGTAATGTCAGTTGCTGCAGAGCCCTGTCAAAAAAAACAAGGGCTCAGTTGTCAAGTTTCCCTTGAGCCTCTGTTTCTTATCTGAAAAATGTATAATAATTGCCTCACAAAATAAATTTAGGATCAAAGGAGATAATGTATATGAAGATATTTTGTAAATTATGAAAAATATGTATTTAATACATAAAACATTTAGTGCTGCATAATTTTTTTAAATTACCTTGAGAGAATAAAGACAATCACAATATAAATTCATGTTTTAAAATCAGCTACATTCCTGTCTCTGTTTTATGTCTCTATGTTTATTTTTTCCTATATGTACTTCATGACATTTCTCTAAGCCTATATGCTGTTTTAAGTCCTTTTTGAAACAATACAGGATAGGAAAAAAAACCCCACAGAAATTCCATTTAAAACATTTATCCCCGAAACTCAAAAACATTTTTCAAGAAAGATTCCTCAGGCAAAATAATAGAAATAAACCACTCTTCTCTTAAGTGATAGTAGGTAATCACAGGAAATCACTTCCTGTGATTTTCCAGTTTGATTTTTAGCTGTTTCACCCCCTTGGGGTTGCATTTCAATAACCTCATCTCTCAGTCTTACATCATTTATGTTGTGAAGGTCATAACTGAAATTTAAAGATTGAAAGACTACATTCTCCAAGTTCTGCTTATTCAAGTTCTCCATGACATTTTGTAGTACAATATAATATTGGAATTTTGCATTTACTTTTTAGTCACGCTTTTCATGTGTTTACATTTTCTCTGGTGTTGATTGCTCTGAGATGTGGGAAGAAAGGCAGGGTGGACCAGGATGGAAAAACGGTGACCTGAAATATTGTCATTCATTGGTTCTTACTTTGGTTTCCTTGGCCAGTTCTTGAATGAACTCAGGGGCTCTGATCCTCCAGAAATGGTATGCAAAATGTTGTATGTATTTGCATATATATAATTTTGTAGGAAAGATTCTTGCACAAGTCCATAACCCAGAAATAATTAAGAACCACTGTGAAGTGCCCTTTTTAGCCATGTCTGAATGCCATGACAGAACTAATTTTCCAGCAAATACTATAAGCTCAGTACCAGTTTTGGAGGAAGATAGAACTAATTTCAAATCCTGAATTTACTATCTACAATTGAGTGGTCTTGGATAAATTACTAAACTGTCTAAGCCTTAGTTTTTCATGAGATGATGTAAGTAAAGCATCTAGCACAATGTCAAGCTCACAAGACATTAAATAAACGTTGAAGTCATTTCCCTCTTCCTTTTATCCTCTCTTTATTCTCCACCTGCAACCTGTCACTAAGACCAGCACAAATTAAATGGGGCTAATGAAGACCCTGCCTTACATGAGAATAAAATCTTTTTGTGCTGAGTCATGAGTGGCTTTGGCCTGGCAAAGGCTACAGGAGAGGTACTTTGTTATTTTAGAGGACAGCATTTTGTTCTGGGAAATGAGGGTAGATGTTATGAAAGGAGACTATTTAAGCTGAGCCTTTAAGGGCATTTTATCTTTCATAGTTAATGCTTGAACCTAGTCATTCCAAATGCTTCTCCATTGTACTTTGTTCACCTTATCCACCTGATCTGCCATTTCTATTCTAGTTGGGCAGCCCACTTAATATTCCCTGTTTTACTTTTTGATGCATGACCTATTTTGACCACTTGTCAAAGCCAGATATGACTGTTCTCTCTCTTCCATTCCCTTCTACTCATTCTTCACAAGCTTACTTTAAGAGTGCAAAGTGAGTGATCATGTATTCACATCCTTAGCCAATGAGTATTGTAGATGGCTGAAGAAACTTTCTTTTTGTTCTTTTTTTACCAATAGACTGATTATTAGTAATACAAGGGACCTACATGAGTGCCTGGAACAGAGAAACAGTGAATGTTGGAATAATAATAGCTTATTTTATAAAATAATTGATTAAAAATATAACTACATAAAATATTTTGAATTAATAATTAATATAAAACTTGAGTTAAAAACCAGAACAGTGTTCTTTAATTAACCACTTTTTAAAGTCCTTAACATTTGCATAATGCTTTCAGCAGAGAAAGTGGTATGGAGAAAGGCCCAATATTGGATTCTGCGAGGTCTGAGTTAATAGTCTCTTTCCTGATACTACCTAGCTAACCTTGAAAAAATTATCTTCAAACTTTTTGTTATATGTTCATAGAGATAATAATTCTGGTGGCTTATATAATAAAATCGTTGAGAGGTAGATCTGAGAGCACTCTGAAAAGTACATTATTACTAGAAGTGGGTACGTATACCGAATTGTGGGTGAATGATTTTCTGCACATGTATCTAAGTATATTAAAAGACCAACCATATAACATCAGTGATATTTTATTATCTGCATTTTTCTGTGTGTTTGTCAGCAGAGACTACACCATGCAATTGCTTCAAACCCTACTCTCCATTTATCTTTAATGTGTTCTGTGTCTTGTTTTAATTGGTAGGTGTTCCTTGTTTTGGAAAAGTTGGAATTGGAATGAGAATGGGGATGCATGAACACTATTCTTAAAATTATGTTGAAGAGAGAACCATTTACAACTTCTTTAATAAAAATTGTTTTTATTGTTGTTCAGTTACAGTTGTCCCCATTTTTCCCCTGTTGCTCTCCCCTGCCCAGTCCATCACCTGCTCCCAAAGACAATCCCTTCCCAGTTGTCCTTGTCCATGGGTCCTTTGTACAGGTTCCCCTTCTTTCCTCTGTTATCCCTCTCTCCCATCCCCTGAGGTCCCTGTCAGTTTGTTCTTTATTTCTATGTCTCTGGTTCTTTTTGCTCATATGCTTCTTTTGTTGATTAGGTTCCACTTATAGGTGAGATCATACAGTATTTGTCTTTCACTGCCTGGCTTATTTCACTTAGCATCCAGTTCCATCCATGCTGTCATGAAGGGTAGGAGCTCCTTCTTTCTCTCTGCTACATAGTATTCCATTGTGTAAATGTACCATAGTCTTTTGATCCATTCATTTATAGATGGGCACTTAGGCTGTTTCCAGCAATTGGCTATTGTAAATTGTGCTGCTATGAACGTTGGGGTGCATGAATTCTTTTGAATTTGGTGTTTCAGGTTTCTTAAGGTATGTTTCCAGCAGTGGAATTGCTGGGTCAAAGTCAATTCTATTTTTAGTTTTCTGAGAAAATTCCATACTGTTTTCCACAGTGGCTGCACCAGTCTCATTTACAACTTCTGTAAGTACTTCAATTTGTTTTAATCTTTACTCCTACAGGTCTTTAAATTTTGGGTTTTTCTCTCCCTTTTTGAGGAAATGATAAGTTAGTTATGTCCCATTGGGAGGTGGGACAGAGAAAATCTTCTGTCACTGTCTTTGGTGTAAGAGGGGATCTTAGAAAGTAAGTGGTGCAGGGAATTGTAAGATCGCATTTCAACCATCTTTTCTCTCTTCTCCCTCCTGTCTAGTCTTTAGCTCTGCTTCTTAGAATCTTATGATGAGAATTTTCAACATATGGCATTAGTGGGGGAAATGACCACCACACAATCACATTTCACTTCTAATATGGAGAAAATAGGAATATGTTTTCCCAAATTTTCTTATTTTTAAAAATAAAAGTTGTTATTGAAAGAATGAATCTGTTCTTAAAAAATTGAGATTACATCTAAAGACTCACATTTTAAAATCTGCAAGGCAATTTAGATTTGGCCCAAGAATTGTTGCATACTTCTGCTGCTCTTAAATTTCTCAATTTAAGGAATCTGGGGATCAATTCTCAAGAACTTCAAATAAACAGATTATGTGAAACTGTAGTACAACCTTAAGACAGCAGTCTGTGTTTATTCTCGTAAATTTTTGCGCATCAGCAATCTAGGAGCAGCTTACCTGGGTTGTTCTGGCTCGGGGTTTCTCATGGGGCTGTGATCAGCCAGGGCCGAAGTCATCTGAAGGCTGGCCTGAGACTGGAGGATCCACTTCCATGATGGTTCAGTCACATGGCCGTTGGTAAAGGCCTTAGTTCTTTACTACATGGATCTCCCATAGGATTGCTTAAGTATCCTCGTGACATGGAAGCCTATTTCCCCCAGAGGGAGTGATGTGAGAAAAAGCACAAAGTCAAAACCTCAAAAGTCTTCTATGATCTAGCCTTGGAGTCACGTGTCATCACTTAGTCCCACAGACTTACTATGGTAAAATGCAGGAAGGGACTACACAAGGGCATTAACGCCAGAGGCAAGGGTCATTGGGTGTCATCTTAGAAGCTGGCTACCACAACCTGAAGAGCTTAAGAAGTAAAAACAAGGGTCTAATAAATGTCTAACCATCTAAATCAGATATGCTTCAGGTCAAATCAGGTTCATTTAACCTGTCTACAATATAATTTACTATAAATAGATGAGGCTATAAAGAAGTTTATTGCGGTTTTGGTTTTATGTGCTTCTAAAAATATTTTAAGTAAAGGACCTGAAAAATAATTATTTTACAGTGAGAAAATGAAGATGAAAACATTTTTCAGTTTTTAAAAGTTATACTTCAAAGCAATTGTTTTAAGGATAGAATACAGTGACAGTGTGGCTCCTTAAAAGGATTTTTTGAAACAGTTGTTTATTTCCATCCTAAGTCCTTAACGGATTCAGGGGATTCAACAGAGTAAACAGCTCATTAACTTCTTTGTTAACTGTGCATTTCTACTCATTAACTTCTTTTGAATACTTTTATGGGACCTCAATACTTCCCTAACTGTGAAAACTTTTATATTAATAGTTGATTATGTATTTTAAATTTCAGGTTAAAAAAAAATCTACATTGAGTAGAGGTAGGGGAAGTGTTACCTTTAAGGAAGTTTCAGGTACAAACAAGTAGAAGTCTGACTATCATCTTATTCCCTAATAGTCTTTTCTGGTACTATAGTTCAGTGATCTTTATTAGAAGAACTGGAGGCTTATGTCATTTTTAGAATCTTATCTTGAAGTTTTCATTGCTAGACTTAATGGAGAACATTTTTTATTCTTAGTAAATGGATATTTTAATTCTCTTGATACTGCTTTGATACAAATTATAATACAAAAGCATCTGTTAGAAGGAACATTATTCAGCATTGTTATACTATACTTTTTGTTATTTTTTTCCTTTAGAAAAATCAATTATAGGCAAAAACCTCTTTAGAACTAGATCCTGCTTCCTCTCTTTGAATTGACTGAATGCATTTCTGGAAGGTTTTCCTTTCACTTCACTCCAAAGACACTGAATCTAAACACCAAATGTGAGATTATCTAATCTGAACCCTGAGATAAGCTATTTTGCTTATTTATGAAAGAACAGATGGAGGCTCTTGAATTACTATTTGAAACACAAAAGCCGAATTATTTACATTTTCTTTCTTGGAAACAGGCAGAGATTAGGAAATAAATATACAATATGTTTTATTATATGTGACCCACTCTCTTATTGGGAGTGGACTCATTATACAGGTATCCCTCAATTAACATTAATCCACTTAAGAAAATTTCAGAGTCACTAAATCACTGAAGTAAACAACTATTCAATGATTAATTTAATGTACCTGTATAAGAAAGAATTGAGACCTACCGTTCATATGCCAGGTGCTAAGATAGATACAGACAGATTTACCATGAAGTTAATGAAGCTTAAGCCCAGGGTCTCTCACTTGAATGAACCCTTCCTAAGACAAATGTGTTCATGTGGTTAATTTTCTTTCCTTTCCTTTCCTTTCTTGTTTTTGCAAAATTTGCAAAAGTAAAATATAGGGTCCAGCCAGAAGTAATGCCTGCTTGAGTGTGGTTGGTAGGGTAACAATATGGGTGTAATAATTTATAGTTTTAATTTGAACATTTCACCTAAAATGTCATATGGGTGCTTGGGTGTGATTTTGTTATGTTATAGAATTACATGCCTATGATTTTGTAATAAAAAAGGGACATTATTGTGCTAGACCCTGTATTTAAATCTTAATCTATGAATGCTGTTCTCTCTGTCCACTCACACTTCCTGTCACACTTCCCCTTGTTTTAGGAGGTGCTGGAGTGTCCACAGATTTTTTTTTTTATAGTGGTTAAGGAAGAGTTGAGTTGGGGACATATTTGGATTCATAAGAAACATTTATGCAACATTCTGTTATGGGTCTCCGCCACCATCCCCCATGGCTGCGTATTCAGCTGCTCTGGCCTTGGCCAGAGTCCTGCATCCACCTATTGCAGAACTTGCTTACAGGACTGTCGTAAGCAAATGTTTAGTTTAGTGATAGAGTCTTTCCTGTAAGTCAGCCCTCAATCCCCACTCTGGTTGTTTGACACAGACCTTAAGAATTGAAAGCACTGGGCCAGCTGCATGGCCACCAGCCCTATAGGTAACACTGGCACTAAAGAATAACAGTACATCAACACAGGTGACTATGCCATTCACTCAGCTTTTGTTAATGGGTATCCAATCCAAATCTATAATCCAAACCTAATAACACTAATAATCACTCAGAAACAATCAGCAATAACATCACACAAGAGAATTAGGGGATAATGAACCCAAGTCCCAAGAGTCCAAATCGGGTCCTGTACACGCTGTCCACTTCTTTCAAGACAGAGCCAGAGGGACAGGTTACGGCAGAGCTCTGTGTCCTGAGGTGGAACATGCAGAACATCCCAAGGTGACTTGCTCTCTGGATGCGTCATCCATGGTCTGAAGTCTGCTTTTATGCTTTCATGGCAAAATCATGTTTTTTGCACAGTCTCTTGTAAACATGTTTTTCTCAGGTTCAGTAAACACACATTGTCTTCCTTGGTCCCGATAGGCACATATTGTTTACATTGCCTTTGATAGGCACGTGTCATCTACATCAGCTCTTAGGCTCATGTTGTTCACCACATTGTGCTGTGCATGCTGAGGGGTAGTATCCCTCCAAGTCCTTGCTCTACTGCTCATGTTCTAAACATGGCTCCAGGTTTTGCTTTCCACAGGGACTAGTGCAACATGAATGCATTGAGGTGTCAGGGGTGCATGTGGACAAAATGGGAAGCTAGGTGACACCAGCAGACGAGCCATACGAATGACTGACTTCTGGCTCTCAGAGAAAGACTTGATCCCAAAGCTGTTTCAGTTACTGGCCCCTGGGTACCAAGGTCAGAATGGAGGCTACACAAGAATGCTGCAGATCTGAAATCAGGGTAAGCAGGATCGGGCCATGAATGCAGCAATCTACAGTAAAGGGAACTGCCTCCCATTGCTAGCAAACTTCCACTCCTAAACCTGCTACTTCAGGAGTTGTGGCAGGACCAGGAACCAAGCATCCACAGCTCCCACACACCTCAAACATCAGGAATTTTACTGGAGCCAGAGTGTGGATTGCACCCATCAGTATCCATGATCACAGGCCTTTGGAGCTCTCAATCTCTAAGGGAACTGGAGCTAGAGCTGTGAAATGAACAGTCTTAATGGAGCCCAGAACCATCTGGGGAGCCAAATAACCCTCTCTTTGCACAACAGATAAAATTTCTTGTATGGAAAAAAAAGAAAAATAATTTATTCAGTCACCTGTGTGTGTAGTTGAATTATTGCAAGTTGACCAGGATAGAAAAGGCTTCCAGGAATACTGCAGTTCCTATTGTGCTGACTCATACCGCATTGTAATTTGTAGAGGTCATATCTCAATGTAAGCATATCCTACAGGATTAGTTTTCTATTGCTGTGTAACAAAATACCACAAACTTAGGAGCAGAAAACGATACCCATTTTGTATTTCACTAATCTGTCGGGCAGAAGTCTGGCCTGGCGTGAATGGGTTCTCTACTCAGGGTCTCACAAGGCTAAAATCAAGGCATCAGCTTAGCTGCATTCTCATCTGGAGCTTGGGGCCCTTTTCCAGGCTCATGTGGTGTGGCAGGATTCAGCTTCTTGCAGTTGAAGGACTGAGGTTTCTGTTTCCTTGCTGGCTGTTAGCCAGGCCTGCTCTCAGCCACCAGAGGCTGCCTGCTTTCCTTGCCGCTTAGCTGTGTCCATCTTCAAAGCCAACAATAGAGCATCTTCCTCATTTTTAATCCCTCCTGCTTTGAATCTCTCTGTCCTGAAGGGCCCCATCCCTTTTTAAAACTTAATTGATTGGGTCTGGCCCACCCAGGATAATCTCCCTATCTTGAAGTCAGTTGATTTAGGACAGTACTTGCATCTGCAAAATCCCCATAAGCATGTAAATTAGAATTTGATTAAACAACTGGGTGAAGTATATGTATTCCAGGGAGTGAAGATCTGGGGGCCATCTTAGATTTCTGCCTACCACACTGGATTCCTGTCTACAGCATGAAGCATATGTAGGTCAGTGTAAGATATAACTGTTGTAGAACTTTTCAACTCAGAATATATATCTCCCAAGACTTGGAGGAAAAATTCCAACATAAAGTGGAAATTTATTTAAAAAGTTGAGATATCTCTAATAAACCATTGTAACCGCAATGCTTCTCTTAAAACTAATGAGAAATTCCAGACTCCTAATTTATTTATGGAAAACAGTTCATAACAATTAACAGAATAGTCAATGAAAGCAATAAAGATGAATGATAAAATTAATAAAAATTATTCTGTCATAGAGAACTAAATTATAACAAAAGGCGGTACAGAACACACCAAAACCAGTAGTAGCTTATTAGGAGGAAGAAATACATTCTGAGAAGTGATACGCAGGCTCACTGCCTGTTTTGGAGGAGAGAGGCCCTGCCCGGATCCCTGTGCTTTGGAGCCCCCTGCACATCACAAAGACTGAAGCACAAAGATGGCTTTTGTTTCGACTTCATAGGAGAGGTTCCTAGAAGTTTGGTAACTATCGGAGCGGGGCTGGAAATTATGGGGTGGGTACAGGTGAGGGGGCTGGCCTTGAGGCCAGAAGAAAAGATAATTTGTGGGGTTAGGAAGAAAACTGCAACCCAGCCCCTGGAAATAGTTGGTCACCCCAAATCACCGAGGTCGGTGACTAGGCAGATCAGGTTCTCCTAACATTTGCTCTTTTTTCTTGTGATCTGCTGGTATAGTTTTGAAAGTGAACTTCTAGAAAGGATGGGATTGCTCTGTGAGGAAAGAGGGAGAGTATGCACCCACCCTGACTCTCTGAGGACTTAACCATATCACTCCGCTCTGGCTTCCTGGTGGGTCTAGGCACCACTCAAGATCCAGGGTCTAGCCAGGCCAGCTCGCTGATGCAGTGTATATGGAAGGCCTGGGAAGAACAATTAAGCAGATTCCTATTTTGCCTGATGAACAGTGTAGTGCAATTAATTGAGCAAGGAGAAGATCAGGGGTGTGGAAAAGAGGAGAATCAAAGATTTGGTTTTGGACAGGTGAATTGAGATGCAATAGACATCCAAGGAAAGACGTCAAATGAGCAGTTGGACATTTGAGTTTGGAGCCTACGGGAGTGGTCTGAACTAGAGATAGAAATACCATATAGCTGGTATTGTTGTTGGGGCCGAATGTTTTTTCAAGTACCTAATAGATGTTTATGCTTCCTCTGTTATAGATTATATACTTGTATTCATTACCTGTTCATCTATTGAGTCTCTGACGATTATTGTTAAAATTTCCTAGAAGTTTATTGCAACTGAAAATATGTAACAACCTCAAATCATCTAAACTTCACAACAAATCTGATAGTTATTTTTAAATGTAAAACCTTCATAGAGTAAGAGGCTGAGAATTAAAGAGGTTAAATAATTTTTCATATCATGACAGCTAAGTGGCAGTGCTGGAAGCTGGATGTATGGGTCTAATGAGAGTTCTGACCTCAATATACCAATTTAGAAGTCATCAGCATGTAACACATAAGAAAAATGTATTTGTCCTCCAACAGGAAGTGATGGACAGTTTATGTGCATGCAGAAGGGGTATACTGGGTCTCCCAAGGGAACTCACAGGATGATATAAATAGAAAGTCAGCTTAGAAACCTTTATAGCAAGAGTGAATGCATCTTTCAGGAATGGACTTGCATTCACCTAATTTGTGAGTTTGATTTTTAAAAGCAGATTACAGTAAGAAATCACTGTTTAAGAGACAGGAATATGTAAAATCCATGCAATTTGCTTTTTCTTTTCCTGGACTAAAAGGGAAGAATATGGAAATACTTAATGACTTTAAGCTAAGACAACATAAAGCATCCATGTCACTTTTATGATACTCTTTCCAGGGAAGAACATCTGTGACTCCTAATGCCTTTTGTGATCTCATTGACTCTCTCATTTCGTCAGTGTGACCACACCCTATTGCATCACTCTGAGCGGCACGACATCTGTATGGCCTCTGAAGGCATTTGTAACCCTCGCCCAATGGCCTTAACCAAGCACCAAATACTCTGATGAGTGAAGAACTCCCCTGAGTGGTATTTCAATAGAGAATGCCAATTTTTATCTGAGATCTTCCTTTTTTTTGAGTCTCTAAGGCTGAACAACCCTCCTTCTGATGGACAGCTGCTTCTGATATCTTAACAAATTCAATCAAATTACCAAGTTCTGGCCATGGGATCCAGTCTGGACTTTAGGTGACTCCTATAACTTCATTTTGCAATATATTAAGCCCTCTGTCTCATTAATTACTGACTATATGACTTAGCTAAGCCATCAAATCTATCTGTACTTCAGTTTCTTAATCTGTAAAATGGGGAAAATAATATCAAAATCATAGGGTTACCATGCAGTGCCAAGGATGTATGAAGCTTTCAATGTTATATTTTCACTACATCATTGCTGAATTTTAAAATAAACTTACAGGGTACAAATTTATTTCCAACTCCTTAGGTGAACTTGCTATAAAACCCAATGACTAATGTTAGTTACATGTTGTTTGAAGCACCCCCCGCCCCCATCCATATCTATGTGGTCATAGAGCCCAGGCTAAGAACCTATGCATCAGAGGGCAGTAGTACAGTCACCAAAAGAAGAGAGAATTTTTTATTGATTCTCTTTTTAAGACGAAGGGAGAGAGTGAGAAACATCAACTTCTTGTTCCACTTTTGCATGAATTTGTTGGTTGATTCTTGTATGTGCCCTGACAGGGATCTGACCCACAACCTTGGCATAGCTCCAACCAACTGAACTACACGCCAGGGCAAGAAAAAAGAATTTTTGAAGAAAGACTTGATTAACGCATTTAACAGAAAGATTAGAAATTATAAAGATGAAAATTCCCACCCATTGGATTTATCATTTAGGAGTTAATCAGTGAGCACTGCTAGTGTGGTTGCATGAGAGAGGTTGGAGGCATAAATCAGCTAACAGTAGTTTCTTGCAGAGCAAAGACATGGCCAGCCCAAAAAATGCCAGTTGCGCTACCTGCTAAGAAATACTGTTGTACACAAAGAAGCCCATCCTTGAATCTCACTAGATTCATGAGGAGGTGTGGTATAATAAGAAATATATTTGGACTTCCAGCCAAGTTGGAGGCGTAGGTGGACATACTGTGCCTCCTCTCACAACCAAAATTAAGGACAACAAAAATATAGAACAAAAAAAAACAAAAAACAAAAAACCCAACCAGAATGGATAGAGGATTGAATTGTACAGAAGTCCGACAACGATTCACCCAGACCAGTAAGAGGGGCGGAGTTGGCAGCCAGTGGAGAGGGATCACAGCAGGAAAAAGCAGTGGTTAGTGGTCCTGGATGCACAGGTGGCGGCTGGCATACCCCAGGTGCACAGGCGGCGGTTACAGGGCGCAGGGAGGCAACAAGCAGACCAAGCAAGGCGCACAAGGCGGCTGCCTGCAGTCACACATTCGTGAACAGATAAACCAGGTGAAAATGGGCAGCGAGACAGACCCCGCAACCCAGGGCCCCAGCGCTGAGAAATAAAGCCTAAAAGTACTGATTGAAAACACTTGTGGGGTTGAAGTGCCGGGAGAGACTTCCAGCCTCACAGGAGAGTTTGTTGCAGAGACTCACAGGGTCCTAGAATGTACACAAGCCCACCCACATGGAAATCAGCACCAGAAGGGCCCAATTTGCTTGGGGAAAGCGGTGGAAGGGACTGGAATCTGAGAGAGAGGGGAGCAAGCGCCATTGTTCCCTCTCGGACCACCGCCCCCCCCCCGCCATACAGCCTCACAATCCAGCAACTGGGCTGCCCCGCCCAGGGGAACACCAAAGGTTCCACCCCTTACTACATAACAGGTACGACCAGACCAAAACAAACAAACAAAAACAAAAACAAAAATGGCTCAAACGGGAAAACAGATCAAAGCCCCAGAGCCAATTCATCTAAGCGACCAAGAGACAGCCAACCTATCAGATGCACAGTTCAAAGCCCTGGTGATCAAGAAGCTCACAGAATTGGTTGTTTTGGTTGCAAATTAGATGAACAAATGAAGGCTACACTAAGTGAAATGAAGGAAAATGCACAGGGAACCAATAGAGATGGGAGGAAAACTGGGACTCAAATCAATGGAGTGGACCGAAAGGAAGAAAGAAACAACCAAACAGAAAAGAAGGAAGAAACAAGAATTCAAAAAAATGAGGAGAGGCTTAGGAACCTACAGGAATCTTTAAACGTCCCAACATCCAAATTATAGGGGTACCAGAAGGGAAAGAAGAAGAGCAACAAGTGGAAAACTTATTTGAGCAAATAATAAAGGAGAACTTCTCCAATCTGGCAAAGCAAATAGACTTCCAGGAAATCCAGGAAGCTCAGAGAATGCCAAAGAAGCTGGACCCAAGGAGGAACACACCAAAGTACATCATAATTACATTAGCCAAGATTCAAATGAAGGAGAGAATTCTAGAAGTAGCGAGGGATAAGGGCACAGTCACCTACAAAGGAGTTCCCATCAGACTGTGAGCTGATTTCTCAAAAGAGACCTTACAGGCAAGAAGGGGCTGGAAAGAAGTATTCCACATCATGAAAGTCAAGAACCTACATCCAAGATTGCTCTATCCAGTGAAGCTGTCATTTAGAATGGAAGGGCAGAAAAAGTGCTTCTCAGATAAGGTCAAGTTGAAGGAGTTCATCATCACCAAGCCCTTATTATATGAAATGTTAAAGGGAATTATCTAAGAAAAAGAAGATAAAAAATAGGACAGTAAAAAGACAGCACACTCACAGATATTAACAACCACACCTAAAACAAAAGCAAACTAAGCAAACCCCTAGAACAGGAACAGAAACACAGAAATGGAGATCACATGGAAGGTTAGCAACAGGGGAGTGGGAGGAGGAGAGAGGGGAAAAGATACAGAGAACAAGTAGCATAGATGGTGGGTAGAAAATAGACAGGGGGAGGGCAAGAATAGTGTGGGAAATGTAGAAGCTAAAGAACTTATAACACATGGACATGAACTAAAGGGGGGGAATGTGGGTGGGAGGGGGTGTGCAGGGTGGAGGGAATGATGGGGGAGAAATGGGACAACTGTAATAGCATAATCAATAAAATATTTTAAGAAAGAAATATATTTGGTCTTGGTTCTGATTTACAGCACAGAGCTCCTAAAACCTTTGGAAATTCCTGCGTGATGGGAGTGTTTTGTTATTCATAAGAAGCCCCTTTTTTGGTCACACCTGAGTTTATGCTAATGAAGTGACTTCAGGTGGGATCCCTACAGAGCCTCAGGGTGGGACTGATCAGCAAAAGACTAGCATTGGAACTTTCAGGCCCACCAACCAACCTCTAGGAAGGGAAAGGTTTGCACAGAGCTCCATAAATACTCTTGGACAATGAGAGATTTGATGAACTGGGTTGGCGAACGCATGAAGGTGCTGGGAGCACAGTGTGCTGGGAGAGTGTTCACTCCCCCATGTGGTTGTTCCTTAGTGGTATTCTTTTGTAACAAACAGGTAAATGCAAGTGAATGTTTCCCTGTGAGCACTGTGAGACAGTGTCGCAAATTTTCCAGATGTAAGGTGAGGGTCCTGGGAACTCCAACTTATAGCCTGTCAGTCAGCAAGCAGTACAGGTGGCCTCTTGTACTGGGAGTTGGTGTCTGAAGTGGGGGCAGTCTGGTAGGACTGAGCCCTTAAGCTGTGGGACCGGATAACTGTCTCCAAGTAGATAGTGTCAGAATTGAGTTAAATTTGTAGGACACACAGTGGAAGTCCACTGAGAATTGGAGAATTGTTTGGAGGTTTTGGAAAACACCCCAGGAAGACATGGATTTCTGAAGAGAAATCTGGAAGGAAGGAATAAGTGGGTAAAGGGGAGGCAACAGCTACTGTAGATATAGACCCTAGAATCAGAGGGCCTATTACCAAACAGAAGTGGGGTTTGGCTGCCCCCCACCACCCATAGGCAAATCCCAGAGGCAGAGGTTTGGTGAGAAAAGGAAAGAGGTCTTTTGTTCAAAAGCTGCACAGTCCGGGAGGATGGCAGGCCCCTCCTCAGTGCCCAGCCCCTCTGGAAAACCCAGAGGAAAAGCCCACCACACTCTGCCAGACCAGTGCAAGGGTGCACCCACAGTTCCTTCTCCCATTGAAAACACCGTTCTTCAGGAATTGCAGGCAGCTGCTGAGTCCTCCAAGCAGCTTGGCTTTGCTCCTTGCTACTGTCAGACCTCGGGCTCCCTCCTTTTCAGAACTGCTATTGGCCATGCAGCTTCCAGGGCTAGCAAGATCCCGCAAGCCCTGGTCTGCATGTCCTGTGGTGTGTCCAAGAGGGAGTACTTGTCTCCCTTCCCCTGGTTTATTTAAGCTACTCCTTGGGCCCAGGAAGTTGCCCAAACTTCTATGTGATTCATGAGGGGCGACCCTCTCCTCCCCCCCCAACCAACCCCATCTTTTCTCAGACTAGACTGACATATCTTGGCCAGACCACAATGGAGTAGCCAATCATCCTCACCAGCCTTGTGAAATGACTTCCTCCTGCTCAGTCTTGCCCAGGGGTGGGGAGATCTGTGGTCATGTGCCCCTCTAGCTTGGTTACCTAGGTCCCCACAGTGCTGCCCCTGCACCCACTCCTCTCTGCACCTACTTGCATGCTGGGCCTGGCCAGGTTACCAGCATCAGGCCTGGGGGTTAAATCCTGGCTTTGCCACTTTGGAGCTGTGTGGTCTTGAACAAGTTAATGAATCTTTAAAGGCCTTACTTTGTAGAATAAGTAATCATGGAATAATACTACCTACCTCATGAAATTACTGGGAGGGTTAATAAGACAATGCAAATGGCCTGGTCCATAGAGAGGACTCAATGAGTGTTAGTTTCCTTTCATCCTGCTCTTTCTTTTCTTTTTTTAATCCTTACCCTAGGATATGAGTGATTTTTTTTTTTTTTTGAGAGAGAGAAGACATCGATGTGAGAGAGAAACATCAATTAATTGCCTCTCACATGCACCGTAACTGGGGATTGAACCCATTATCATTTGGTGCACAGGACAACACTCCAAACAACTGAGCAAATCAGACAGGGCCTGCTTTTTCTTGCATTAGTTTACGGTATAGCCACTTGCTATATAGGATGTGAAGGGATCAGTACCTTCCTATTTCCAACAAATGTTTTTTGAGGTGATAATATCTTCTAATGATAGCATGAGCCATCATTTATTTAATTAGGAACATTAGCCGCCACTAGATTAGGAATATTACAGATGGTCCCAGCACAATGTGTTCGTGTCACAGATGGTTCATAATAGCAAGTTTGGAGTTATGAGGAAGAGTAGGCATATCAGTTTTAGCTTTGGGCTTTCATCTCCTTCTTAAATATACTATTGCTATATAAAATAAAATATGTATGCCTTTCTAAATGGTTCATAATTAGGTGAAGGTGCATAAGAATATGATCTTCATTCTGGTTTTAAATGCATTTTCTTCCCTTCAAACACAGGCTTTTGTGAGTACTGCTCTCTCTGTCTGGAAGATAATTCCTACTTTTTTTTTCAGAGTCTGTGTAAATTATCAGTTTCTCTGGAAAGGACTCTCAATTTTCCAGTCTAGATAGGACTTTTTTTTTTTTTCTAACACCCTTATGTTTTTGTTATCTGTTGCTGTGTTATAAACCACTCCCAGCTCTGGCTGGTGTGGCTTAGTGGATTGAGCACCAGCCTGTGAACCAAAAGGTGGCCAGTTCAATTCCTGGTCAGGGTATGCGCCTGGGTTGCAGGACAGGCCCCCAGTAGGGGGTGCACCAGAGGCAACCACACATTGATGATTCTCTCTCTCTCTCTTCCCCCTCCCTTCCCCTCTCTAAAAATAAATAATTTTTTTAAGAAAAACACACACACACTCCAAAATTCAGTGATTTAAACAAATGACACTATTTCCCATGATTTTTTTGGTTGATCAGGTGGCTCTGCTTCATGTGACCTTGACTGAGGTGCTAGAGGGTCACAAGCCTGGCACATCATGCTGACCACCTACTGGGAGCCCAGCTGGGGCTGTTGGCCAGGGCCCTTGGTTATATCCTACATTAATTGTGTTTCTGGTGATCTTCATAGATTAACTGGATTCTAAGAAACTGCATTTGAGGTGGTCTAGTTCCATTGTGCAAGTGTTGTTCATCAAACCATGCATGTGATGCCCCAATAGTCAAAATTAATTATATGGCCAAACCAGTGTCAACATGGGGATTACACAAGGGCAAAATATGGGGGGGCAGGTTCGTTGGGGACCACCAAAATCTGCCATATGCAGTGAGACTTTCCTTCATAGTGCTCATCATTGTTTGCAATTATATATTGTATGTTTATTTTGTCTCTCTCAGTAAACTCTAAGATCCATGAAAACAGGGATCTTTATGGTTTTTGGTTTTTTTTTTGTTTTTTTTTTTTTGCTAATTGTTGTGGAACAGAACTTTCAATGGTAAAGGTTTTGAAGAACCTCAAGAAACTGAGAAACTCACAATAGGTGCCACCATGCAGGTTTTGCAAAAGGGATTGGTCCAAAGCTGTTGGCTGATCACCTACCTCCACACTATTTTGGAAAGATTTGTAGGTGACCTGTGCTCCTTTCCCCATTATGGCTGAGGGCAGGGGGCTTCTCTCTCACCTGAAGTGACTTTTGGGAGGGATTTCAAAAATGATTTGTAGAACTTAAGATGAGAACCTTGGATTCTGATACACCATCCCTGTTAACATTCCATTGTATGCAGGCACCAGGGTGGTGTGTGGGCATCAGACTCTGCAAGTTAGGTTGGTTTTATTCAGATTTTACAGGTGAGAAATTTAAGTGAAGTTGAATTACTTGTCCAATATCACATAGCTAATAAGTAGCAGAATTGTGTTTCCAACCTAGATCTGTCTTCAAAATTCTAGTTCTTCCACTCAGGGAGATGTGGAGAAGACACATGTCTTCAGAGCTAGACGTACAAACCAAGTTCGGGGTACAAGTTATTTACTAAGGATCAACACCTGTGGAAGGAAGGGAGTGGAAACAGTATCAGGCAGATGGAGAGGTTGTGCTGTGATACAGGCCTCAGCTACCCTGCAGGAGCTCTGGAACAAACGTTGTCAATCAGTGTGGTCCCCTTTTGGGTGGAAGGCTGGACCTTATTCCTCTGTCTCACTCAGGAATGGGATGCACATTACCCCAGCGTGGTGGTTAATTTTGTGTCAACTTGACTGGGACACAGAGTGCCCAGATAGTCGATTCTGGTTGTGTCTGTGGGGGTGTTTCTGGATGAGATTAGCCTTTGAATTGGTAGAGTGAGTGAAACAGATTCCTCAGCCCCCACCCCACCCCGCCATATGGGTGGTCATCATCCCATCATTTGAGGGACTGAATAAAACAAAAAGGTGGAGGGAGAATTCACTCTCTCTGCCTACATATATGAGCTGGGATATTGGTCTTTTGCACTTGGACTGAGACTTACATCCTCAGCTTCCCTGGTTCTCAGGTCTTCAGATTTGGACTGAACTTTATACCACTGGTTTTCCTGGGTCTCCAGGTCACCATGGCATATCATGGGACTTCTGAACCTCCATAATCATGTAAGCCAATTCTTCATAATCGAGAATCCTTCCCTCTCTCCTCTCCCCTCCCCTCCCTTTCTCTTTCCTGCCCTTCCTTTCTTTTCCCTGCCCTGCCCTTCCCTTTCCTTACCCACTTCCCTTCCACCCCCCACCCCATGCTATTGCTCTCTCTCTCTCCCACTGTTCTCACAGTTCTACAGGTTGATTAGGCTCAATTAATTGGTCCTCATCTGAGGTCTCCTATGCCAGTGCAGTAACACGTCAGCTGAGATCTGGGAAGAGGGCCCCTGGGCTGGGATGACGGGTCAGTCACGGCTGGCTGGACAGCTATCTCTTATGGCTAGCTTGGTCTTTCTCACCATGTGGTAATCTAAGGGTAGTTGGACCTCTTACATGGTGGTTTCTCCTTATGGGGCATTCCAAGGGACAGAAAGTATTAGCTGCCAGTCTCTTAACATCTGTGCCTTAAAATGGGCACAACATCACTGCCACTGTATTTTGTTGGGCAAAGCAGTCACAAAACCCACCCAGACTTAAGGGGAGTGGACATTGAATCCCATTTCTTGATGGAAGGAGTATCAAATAATTGGCCATTTTTAATCTCTCATGTTTGCTTTGGCATTTGATACTGTTCACCAGAAATGATAAGATATCATGTTCCCTGGCTTTTCTTTGACCTCTGACTATTCTTTTCTCATCTCCTTCAGTGGTACCTTCTTTGCTCCATTACTTAAACATCCTCTACCATTTTCTCTCTTACCACTCATTTGCCCTGATGATCATATTTACTCTTGTGACTTCGGTCACTGCCTTTAGGCTGATTGACCAAATCTTTAAAGATCACTACCCTAATCTTCTGACTCACATGGCCAGGAATCCTTTACAATGCTTGTGGAAAGTGTCTGAATGGGCTCCGTGTTCCCTCACCCATGGGCAGGACCACATGTTTTTCCTAAAGGTGGCTGGGTCTTCCTTGTAGGGCTTTCCTGAGAGTTTCCTCCCTCCACCCACCTACACCACATTCAGTCAATCTCCAGAATGACCTCCATAAATGACAACCTAGGAGGATGCAGGATATAGGACTCAAAAGTGTCCCGAAAGATGGGGGAAGGCTGACTAGCTGCATGACAGAAATGACTTACATGAACATTTAAAATCTTTCACTGTAGGGCCTGTATTTAGTGATTTCCAGGTCTCTCAGCTATATTCACAGTTTGTATGTTTTTATTAATTTGTCACAATCACACTTTCATAGTTAATAAATGAACAACTCAATTAGCCAACTCATAATCCATAGTACTCCCTCCTATAAAAACAATATCCTACCAGACCCTTTCTCACTGAACATAAGGACATAATATTCAGTAGTAAAAATAAGCTGGTAGTGGTCCCTGAAAACATATACTCAAAAACAGATAAGATTTGAAATAAGAGCTTGCTTTAAAAACAAAGGAAATAGACTATGAGCATTGTTTAAATAAATCCTAATTTTGTTATATGACAGTTGTTAATTTTGTTATATTTATACCTGAGTTCTGTGTTGGCAGACCATTTCTGTGCATTACCACTTATTAACTCCAAGGTGCATGGACTTTGTTTGGGAATAGCCTGTCACTGTAGTTTCTTTTCCATACTGAGACTGATCTTAGTAATCAGTTCATCGTATAAGCATTTCAGTTTATGGATATACCATAGTTTGGCACCCTTGATCTTATGCCATCTTCAGTGAAAGTCAACAGACATTCATAAGGCACTGTGTTCCATGTTGTGGAGGATATAAAGAGACTAAAAAGTTAAGGTTAGTGAGGGAGAGAGAGGAGTCACAGACAACTGTGAGACAGTAGATTTAGGTGACAGTGTCAGAGAGTGCAGGCATGTTGTAGAGTGTGGGGATTAACTGTTGCTTCTCATTTAAGGAGAAAGGGATGGGAGAGAGTTCCAGACAGAAGAACAGAGTACAAGCGTGGAGCAGGAGTTCAGGCTGTGGTTGGGAATGGTGAGTAAGCTCTTGGTTCCAACACAGAGTATATGTGCGTGGGTACCAAGGGGAATGCAAGCATTACTCAGGGAGGAGTGAGTCATGAAAGCTTTTGAGCGTAACTGCGTCTTGGGCCCAACACTGTTTCATGACTCTGTCTCACAGGGAGTGTCATGTCAGTCCTTGATTGCATGGGAGTCTTATTCTTGCTTTTCTCCAACAGAAAAGTCTTATTTTAAAATCAAAACAAAACAAAACACCCTTTCCTTGAGCTAAGTCTCTTTCTAATAACTTCCTCAATAGCCAAGCCTGTGAGAGTGTTACCGAACAGCAAGTGGGGTCTTGCTGCCCTCCGCCACCCTCTAGGCAAAATTCCAGAGGCCAAGGTTTGGTGATAAATGAAAGGACTCTTCATTCAAAAGCTTCACAATTTTGGAATCTAAATTCTTTAACTCTTTAGTTACAGCTTTAATCAATTAAGCATATCAATTAAGGCTGACATCTTTAACAACTGAGTTCTCCTATCATTCCCCCTGTTACTCTCTAATTATCTTATTTTTATAGACTTAGTTTATAAACTAAAACAACATAAGATGCAAAAGCTACACAATTTTGGAAGAATGGCAGGCTTCTGCTTCAGACGGGCATCCCTTCTAGAACACACAAAGAATAACCCTGCCACTCTCTGCCAGGCTAGCCCAATCTTAGGCTGCACCTGGGGTTTCTTCTTTCATCCCAAATACTGTCTTTTGGGAAATGTAGGCAGCTGCAGCAGGATCATTAGGCATCCTTGAGGGAGAGAGGGACAGTCTGTACCCTCCTTTTATTTTAAATCTTCTGGCCCATAATTCTATGCAGTCTGGAGGCATTCAGCTTCTCAGCCAATCCTGTCCTAGACTGTTTCCCGTTGCCTCGGCAACTGCCTCATACAGTCCCTCCCTACTGCTCCGCAGTGACCTGATCAGATCTCTCTGTAACGGGAGCAGGATGGAATCTCTGTGTCCCCATTTCTCATTATGTTCTTTAAAAACTCTCAACCCCTCCACCATCAATAAAAATCCACATAAAATTATATGATACATGTACTTATTAATTAATGAAAATTTAGAAATCCATATGTCCAAAAATATAAAATTAAAATCCACCCATGATTCAGTGTCTCCAAATCAACTACAGTTGAAATGTTGGTGTATGTTCGTGTGTTCTTTTCTCTTTACATGTATTTATGTATTAGCTACTTTTCCATAATATGATCTATAAAAATGAATGTAAGTTATTTTATAATCTGCTTTTTTCCTTTAGCAATGTTACACGGCCACCATTCCATGTAATTAAATGTTTTTCTACAATTTTATTTTTTCAGGTCAAACTTACTGAGATATAATTTACATGCAGTAAAACTTACTCTTTTTTGAATGCTCAATTTAATGCTTTTGACAAACATATAGTTATATAAACCCTACAAAAACCAAGACATAGAACTTTTCTGTCATCCCCAAATTTCCTTCCCCACTCCCAGTCCTTAGCAACTAAGGATTTGATTTCTATTCTGTACTGTAATCTTTTCCAGAATGTCATATAAATGGAATCATACAATATATAGTTCTCTTTGTGTGTATATCTGAATTCTTTCACTTAAAATAGGTTTGTAAGATTCATTCACATTGTTGAAATATATCAGTAGTTTGTTTCTATTTATTGCTGAATTTATTCTATTTATTTGTTCTTTTATGTTATCCATTCTAGGTGTTCATTGATTTCCCAATGATTTCAGTGGTTTTAATTTGCATTTTCCTAAGGACTAATGATGTTGAGCACATTTTCGTGTGCTTGTTTGCCATTAGCATCTCTTCTTTGATTAAGCATCTGTTTAAGTATTTTGTTCATTTTCTAATTAGATGTATTGATTTGTGAAAAATCTTTATATTCTGGATACAAGTCATTTGTAAAATATACATATTGTGAATATTTTCTCCCAATCTATAACTTGTCTTTTCATTTCCTTAATGATGTCCTTCAAATAGCTGCAGATTTTAATTTTAAAGTCCAATTTATCTTTAAAAATCTAGATGTACCACAGATCATTTATCCATATACCAACTGAGGGACATTTTTTAAAATTAATCCTCATGTGAGGATATATTTATTAATTTTTATATATATAGAGAGAAAGGTTGTTGTGAGAGAGAAACATTGATGTGTTGCCTCCTGAGCACATCCCAAGTGGGGAACATGGACCCGCAATTTTACTTTTCTTGGGCAAATTCCTAGGTGTGAGGTTGTTGATTCAGATGGCAGCTCTATGTTTAACTTTATAAGAGGCTCCCAAACTATTCCCAAAGTCATATGCTACAAGTTTGCACTCCCAACAGGAATGGAAACTCTGTCTACTTTGCATGCTAATGGCATTAAAAAAAAATTTAGCCATTCTAGTAGGTGAGAATATTTTGCATTTCCTTATGCCATCAACATCTCTTCTGCAAAGAAATCCCTGTGCAAATCATTTGCCCATTTTGAGGGTTGTTTGTTTTATTAAATATGGCTTTATTTCTATAACTATGTGAATACACCCAGAAGAGATCCAGTTTTGGACGGGACTAAAGGTTATACAATTTGGAGAGCCCTATTCGAGGAAAATAATATAAAATTACTTATACAAAATGATGAGAACCTATCATTTTGTGTTAAAGGAGTCTATGCAAGTGAAGATTCCAAGGCTTAACTTTCATTATCTTCATAGTAAATTGACTCTGGAGAAAACCTAATTGGTTTACTCAATACCCTATTATTATACATTTCTTCCTCTCTCTCTCTCTCTCTCTCTCTTTTTTTTTTTTGGTAATACCATTAGACACCATATTCAGATAAATAGTTTATAGCTAAATCTTGGCATAGATGTGTATTCATTTACTAGGGATAATTTTTCTAGTAGAATAGTTCTACCTAATGGTATGATCATATTAAAGACTTTGGGTATAAAAATTCATATTGTTTATACTTCTTCTGATAGTACATGAGTATCCCTTCCAGTCTCACCTATTCTGGTTGTAATTTTTGCGCTTAACATTTTTTTATTGATTGATTTTAGAGAGAGAGGAAAGGAGAGAGAGAGAAGAGAGAAACATCAATGTGTTGTTCCAGTTATTTATGCGTTCATTGGTTGTTCTTGTTTGTGCCCTGACTGAGGATGGAACCCACAAACTTGCTGTATTGGGGACAATGCTCTAACCAACTGAGCTATCTGGCCAGGGCTTGCTTTTATTTTAAAATTATTTCTTGTCCACTTAACTTCATCAAATTTCTACCTCTACTGTGTCACTGAAACTGCTTGGCACATCACCAAATGCCTGTTTCTCAAATCCAGTGAATTCTTTTCCTTTTCGATGGTGTATCATTGAACACTGTTGACCATTTTAATCTTTTTGTTTCTTTGGCTTTCATGGCCTCATTCCTGAAATCCTCCTGACATCTGTGCAGCCGCCATCCTTGCTCTTCTCTGCCTTGGCCCTCTCTTGCTTTGCCTGGCTCTTCAGCATTGTGTCCATTAGGGTTCTTTCTTTGACTTTCTTTCTTTTCCATCCATTCCCCTCCCACCTGTGATGGTTAATTTATGTATGTTAACTCAGCTAGGCCACAGGACCCAGATATTTCGTCAAACACAATAATTCTAGATGTTTCTGTGAAGTTATTTTTATATGAGATTGATGTTTAAATCAGTAGATTTTGGGTAAAACAAATTACCTTCATAATATTGATGGACCTCATCTAATCAGTTGAAGGCCTTAATAGAAAAAAGAATGATCTCCTCAAACAAAGAAGAGATTCTGTCAACAGTCTTCCTTTGGACTCAAGCTGTATCACCAACTCTTCCCAGGATCTCTAGCCTGCCAGCCTACCCTGTAGAATTTGGAATCTCCAGCCTTCACAATCATATGTGCCAATTCCTTAAAATCTCTCTCTCTCTCTGTATATGTATATGTATATGTATATGTATATGTATATGTATATGTATAAAATCTATCCATACCCCCCCCCCACACACACACATTCTACTGGTTTTATTTTTCTACTGGCTCTATTTTCTCTGGACAACTTTGAGCAATACACTGTCATATATTAGTGGATCTCAAGCTCCAGTTGTATCAGAATCACTGAAGGTGTTTTGTTCATAATACAGAAGACCCAGTGAGTCCCTGTCTTACAATCTGGCTTCAGTAAGTCTGGAATTGGACTTGGGAATTTGCACTTTCATAGGCTCCAAGATGATTCTCATGTAGGTGGTGAGAGAATCACACTTTGAGAAACACTGGTCTGCATATTCTTTCTGGATTATCTTGTCAATTCTCTTATCTTTAACTATTATATAGGAGATGATTATTCTCAAATCTATAGCTCTAGGCTGGAACTGCCCTGAATCCCACATCTTTCCGTCTGCTAAACATTTCTTCTACTTGTTCTGTATGCAACTGATCTCACTATTTCCTGATCACATAGTTTTTAAATTCCCATTTCAGTGAGTGATACAACATCCATTCACTCAAAGGAGAAAGCTGGGAGGCCTACTGAACCCCTTCCTCTCACTTCTCCACTTCCTCAGTATCTTTCATATCGTCTCTACCTTTTCACTCCACTGCCATTGCCGTGGTATGAACCGCAGCACTGTCTGGAGTCAGCAGTTGTAATGAACTCCACCTCCTGTCACTTGTCCCCCTGTCCTCCCAATCCAACCTCCTCTTCTTTGTCAGATCCATCTTCTAAAATGCACATCCGGTCATGCCTAAACCCCTCAATTACTCTTTTCCTGCCCAAAGGATAAGTGTAAATTTCCAGGATGAAATAAAGCCCTCCACGTCTAGTCCTGCTCCGCGTTGATGCAGTGCCCCCTTTCCCTTATGGGATACTGCTGTGCCCAGCGGTTTGTAGCCGCTTAGACACGCAGGGCAATTTTTGGCATATTCATGATACTGTTACACTGACTCGTCTTCCTAGAATGTGTTCCCTGCCCTCCTCATGTACAATGTCCATCCAGTGACCATTTACTTATCCTTCAAGACTCAAGAATCATCTCTGTTGCCAAGCCTTATCTGATTTCCCAGTCTTTCTTCAATCATACTGAAATAGTTCATTGTACTTACTTATTTACATGTGTGGCAGTAAATAAATGGTAAATAATTTCCTACTAGATTGAGGATTAATTTTTCACTTTTATATCCTGAGTATCGAGCAGAGCCTGTCACATAGTACAGATGTGCACTTGTGCCTGTTGATTAAATAAGTGAATTAGTTATGGTGGAAAGAACATTGTTCTGTATAAGGTCTGAGGATCTAATGTATAACATGGTGACTGAGGTTGATAACACTGTCTTGTATAATTGAAGTTTTCTGAGAGTAGTACTCAAATGTTCACACATACACACACACCAACATACATAAATATGTGAGGTGATGGGTGCGTTAATTAGATGAAAGGAATCCTTTCACAATGTATACATATATCAAGTTATCACTATGTACACTTTAAATATGTTAAAATTTTCTTTGTCAATTATACTTGGATAAAACTAGAGAAAAAGAAAAAAAAAACATTGTCCTAGGAGTTCAATTATTTGAGTCTATGCCTAGTTCAACCTGGAGTTGATTGACCTTTTTGGAATTAACCCTCTTGGAATTCAGGTAGCTTTGGTATTTGCTGGAAGGTAAGTAATAAAAACAGCAAATGATGACCAAAGTGGCATGCAGATTGTATTGTGGATCTCAATGAGACCCTCCAAAAAGTATTGTCAGCATTTATTTTATAGTACCAGGAATTCATGTTGTGCGATGTCAAAAGGTTTGGAGTCCTAAGATAATTGAGGTGAAGAGTAACTCATACCGCAAAAGTGGTACAGCTCTCCTTCCTGCCAGTCTGAAGTGTCTGGAAGGAAAACCCTGGGCAAACAGAAGTCAGCCATTGGTGGAGCTAGCGTGAGCCTCTCTGTAACACACAATTTTGCAACTTACACTCCTCCCAACAATACATGAAAATGAGGATCCCGCATCCCTGATGTTTATTTAATCAGGAACCTGGGGGGCAGCTGGATTTTCTGAATCTAGCCTAGGCTTTGATTGGGGTAGATCTGTTGTTTGAGGAGAACCCTGCGCTCAAGCTTCCTTTCACTCAACCACTGGGGAAGAAGCAAGAAAAAGTGGGATTCTCAACTAACCTTTGTTTTAATTCCGTCTCCTTGATGGTACTACTTCACTTTCCTGTTGAAGCATGGGTCAGAATGTCCACCTTTCTTCTAGGGTCTTACATTTAGGCTTAGATGTCACCATAACAACAACAGCTGAACAGCAACAATGACAACAAAGTAACAGCAGCAGCAGTAATTTGTAGCAGCAGCTACTGTTTAGTGGGCAGATACGCTTTCCTGGGCTCTGTGCTAACCATTTGGCCTGCGTTGTTGCATTTACTACCTGTGACAACCCTACATGATAGGTGCTCTGTTGGCTCCATTTACAGGTGAGCCCATATGCTCAGACAGATTAAGGAACTTGCCTAATGCCACACAGCTAGTAAGTGGCAGAGCTGAGAAATGAACTCAGGCATGCCTGACTGCAAATAACTCTTACCTACTTACTTTTCCTGGATTACCCCTATTCTATAGCAGATGCTTAGAAATTGATAGTGGTGAGTTTATAGTTGTTGAATTCAACTCTTTGACTTGATTGAGCAGAGGTATATGCACAACCATATACAATTATAAGAAAACTTATGACAACTTGAAAATATAGGTCCTTGGGTTTTCTGACAAAACAAAACAAAACAAAACAAAACAAAAAACCAACCAACTAATACACCAACAAAACCTCTTATATTAGAAACTTTGTCCTAAACAAAATGCATTCTAAGTTTTGAAGCACAGGTTCATGGTTTGATGAGTCATCTGCTGAATCATTTTTCACTTCTGATGTGCAACCATTTCTGAAGATCTTTTCAGTTAAAGGTTAATGCGTGCACTCTGAAAGTCTTAAGAATTATTCGCTGTATGTCTTACTTGCTCATCAGGTGAATATTTTTCCCACCTCTGGTTCTGACCAATCACTGCTTCACATGTTATTATTTCCAGTGATAATGCTGTTCATTCTCTACTCATACAAGTTCATTTCATCAGAGCTCAAGTGCTTCTTTTAAAAATTGTTCTTGTGATTAATAATCTTTCATTGCCAACTACTGTGATTCATGGGTAATAACACGCTTGGAAGGTGAAGGGCAGACATTCTTATTTTACCTTGGTGTGGTTGTTCCAGCACTAATTTAAGGTATCATCCCTCCCACCTACAGCCCCATGCTGTAAGGATACCTGATTGTTTTCTGTTGAAATACCAAGATCTGTAAATTTCTGAGAAAGATTAAGCTCCTCATATGTCTAAACATTGCATCAATCAAAATAAAGACAATTCAGCTGGAAGGACCCATATGCCATAGGGCAGGGTGTCAAACTAATTTTCAGCTGGGGCCACATCAGCCTCCAGGTTGCCTTCAAAGGGCCAAAATAATTTTTGGACTGTATAAATGTAATACTTTTAACTGTTAAGGAGTCAATACTACATTCAGTCCTTTGAAGGCAACTGAGAGGCTGATGTGGCCCCGGGTGAAAATGAGTTTGACCCCCCTGCCCTAAGGGCTGGCTGTTACTCCCCAGCCTTGGGAATCATAAATCCCTCCTGGTTGGCTCCTCTTTACCCCCTTGAAATTGGTAGCCTAGACTGCTGACATCTATGATGCACTAGACTCATCTATGACTTACAGGGTTCTCACAGGATGCAACCACAAAAATTGCCCTCGAGCGGAGCACTAGCTAGCAGTTTGGGCACTTGGGCTAAAAGGACAAAGCTCACAAGTCGACTTTGTAATTTTAACTAGTCATTCTTACTGATTAGGTGCTAACATTTATAAAATCATTAATGTGGTGTACCCTCTACATTTGGGGGGCCTGAAACAAAGCTTTTTGCCACCCCAGGTTGCTTGTGTGCTCTGTAGCAGTCTCTGATGTGCTGCCCCAGCCTGACTGAGGAAGAAGGGATTTGCATCCCTGCTTCGGGGAGAGCTGCCTCGCCTACCCTCTCTCCATCAAAGTGACTGACTGACATCTATGTGATAGGGGACTTAAGAGTTGGAAAATTTTAGTTTAAGTAATAGCTAATAAACTTAGTAATCAATGCATGTAAAAGCTTTTGTTCCGGGAACTGAAGGTATGACCCACCCTGACTCCAGGAGACCATAAGCAGTTCCACCTTTTTTCCTCAGAGGGACTGCAAGCAACTCAAGATGATATCTGAGCCATTGTACTCCAGGGTAAGATGACCACCACCCAGAGCACAGCTAAAGACCATCAACTGGGGCACAGCTTAAGACCACTGCCTGGGGCACAGCTTAAGACCACTGCCCAGGACAAGAATGCTGAAGTCCAATGAACTTTTCCCTGAACTTCAAAGCCCCTTATCACACCTTGTTTATTCCCTGCTATAAAAACCTTGGCCTGGAAAGAAAAGACAAGATAGTCTGTTAGGGTATGAACCTACCATCTTCCCAGATCACAGGCCATCTGAATAAAGTGCCCATAAAGATTCAATCCCTGTGTCTGTTTATTGGGTTTGGCAGTGACAGGCAGCCCGAACTCCAGTGTCCTTTCTGGTTTCATATGGACACAATCATGTTGTCTACAGATAAATACAGGTTTACTTATTCTTTGCAGCTGTACGTTCCTTCTTTTCTCCCTCCCATCCTTTTTTTCTTAGCGATATATAGAAGTACAAGATGCTGCTACTACTACTGTAACTATTTATTGAAGATTTACTGTAAAGCAGGTGCCTTTGTATTGTTGTAAAAAATCAGTTGTTTCTATGTGGGGTCTAGTTCTTGAATCTCTATTTTATTGACCTGTCTGTCTTCGTGTCAATAGCACACTGTCTTGACTAATCTAGCTTTATAATAAACCTTGAAATCAAATGGGATTAGCCCTCAATTTTTTTTTTAAAGTTGCTTTTGCTATTCTAGGTTGTTTGCATATCCATATGAATTTTAGAATCAGCTTGTCGCTTTGTACCAAAAAAAGCCTGTTGAGTTTGACTGGGATTTTTTTGAATCTATAGATCAATCTGGGAAAAAATTGCCATCTGAACATTAATTTTTCCATTCATGAACAAGCTGTCTCTCTCCATTTATTTGGGTTTTCTCTAATTTCTCACTGTAATGATTTGTAGTATACACTATGTAGGTCTTCCATATCTTTTGTCAGTCTTTCATAGTTTTTATCCCTGAGTATTTCATATTTTTTGATGCTTTGTAACTGATATTTTAAAATTTCAATTTTGGAGTATTGTTAAAATTAAAATATTGTTACGATGTATATTGATCTTATATCTTGCAACCTTGCTCCATTCACTTAAGAGTTCTAGTGGCTTTTTCTAGTAGATTCTATTGAATTTTCTACCTAAATAATGTCATTTGTGAAAAGAGACAGTTGAACTTTTTTTACGTTGTTAGATTCAACTCACTAAAATTTTGTTAAGAATGTTTGCACTTATAGTCATGAAGAACACTGGTCTGTATCTTTCTTTTTTCATAATACCTGTGTCTGGTTTTGTTATCAAGTTAATACTGGCCTCAGAGAGCAAGGATTTCCTTCATTGAAAAAATTCTGAAAGATCCCTGACCGGTGTGGCTCAGTTCATTGGCCATCCTCCTACAAAGTGAAAGGTCACTGGTCTGATTCCTGGTCATAGCACATGCCCAGGTTGCAGGTTCTGTCCCCAGTCAAGGTGCATATGAGAGGCAACCTATTGATGTTTCTCTCACACTTTGATGTTCCTTTCCTTCTCTTTCCCCTTCTCTTTGCCTCTCTCTGAAGATAAATAAATAAAATCTTTTAAAAAATTCTGAGTTTCTGTGAATTGGTATTATTGTTCCCTTAAATGTTTAGCACTGGCCCCACAGAGCTCCCTAGTCCCTTTTGCCACCTGAGACATAGTGAGAAGTCTGCAACCAAGAGAGGGCCCACATCTGGCCATGTTGTCACTCTGATCTTGGACTTCAGGCTTCCAGGAGTGTGAGAAGTAAATTTCTGTTGTCTGTAAGTTACACAGTCTGTATTATGGGGCATGGCAGCCTTAATGGACTAAAACATCTGAACAGCAAAGTTATACAACACATTTCTAAATGTCCCTTTGGAGGGAAGGTTCAGCATAATCCCTGACTGCATACCGGTGTTAGAGGAAGTGAACTGCAAGTGGAGAATGTTGTGATCAGGCTATGAGATGCTTCCATTTTTATTACTCATATTTGTATAGCCTACAGGGTGCTGTCTATCATTTCCACCTCCGTCTCCTTCTACTAACCTATAAGTTCTCTCATGGTGGCAATCATGATTCTTCTGAGTGTATTATCTCATTTGCATACATGAATATACATGTATGTGTACATATATCTGTACTATTGTATTTATTTATATTTATACTTTTCCCTATTGTACCACCCAGCCGTGTTTCCCCCCACCCTCTGCCCCACCAGGTGTCACTTAGCAGGTGCAGTAAAACAAAGTGTGTTGTTGACATACGCACTGGCCCAGCTGTGAGGTAGAATCTGCTCTTCTTCCTACAGGTCTGATTTTTTCCACTTTGCAAGTAGAGAGGAAATTGAGTCTCATATTATTTATCTGCAGCTCATTGATAGATAAGCGCTTGAGCTTGTAACCTAACTTTTACTCTGGTCTCCAATCCTAAAGGCTCTACACTCAGCCTTCAGTCATAATTTTAAAGGGAAGGCTACCCATGTAGTAGGAGACAATGCTGATTGGCAGTGCCATTATTGCAGGTCAGCGTGACCAATGGCCCTTAGTCACCCCCTCCCTCTGTGCTGAAGGAGAATGACCTTTGAGTTGTAGCAGCCATGGGGACTGGCAGCACCTTCGGGCCTTTGCAGCCAATTCTGCTGCTTTGTCTCAAGTGACCCACTTGGATCCACTGAACTGATTCTTAGTGACTTAGCTGGGACTAGAATTGGATTTTCCCTTCTCCATCTAACTAGGCTCCCTCTAGGCTTGGTGTCTTCTTGACTTCAAATATGCCTTATTTGTTAGGACCTGGAGTCTCCTTCACCTTCCTCAGTCGACTTCCCTTGCCCCAAGCATCCCGATGGATACTGAGCACAGAGGATAACCCCAGCAAGCCTTAGCACAACAGCCTTTATTTCCCCCTGGGACTTTTGTCCCCATACTCTTTCACCTTGACAACTTGGACTGAAACATATATTCCCTTTTAGTTTAAGGTTTAGAGAGGCTTGGCTTATTTCTCTTAGTCTAGACCCACACCCTACATTTTGCTCCATGACTGAGGCATAAAAGCATGAATTCTTGTCTCTCAGGCCTCAGCAAAACTTCCCCACATTAGTGCTTTCCAAATTCTGGGTCGTAGCCAATTAGAGAGTTGTAAAATCACTGTATTGGAGTTGACCAGCATAAAAAATGAATAAAATAGAATAGAATGGAGAACACAAAAGTGGTAAGAAATTACTAGTCTGTGAAGTCCTTTTTCAGCTGTGTGTGTATGAATGCATATATGTATATGAGTATGTGAGAGTAAACTGTATCACAGTTTAAAATGTATTTCTTATTACATTTTGTAGTGTTAAAAAAGGGGTTCTCAAATTGTAGGTAACGAATATGATGTGGTTAAATGTATCAGAATGACACGCCACTAAAGGCATCAGAGCCTCTGGAGGGAGGGGATAGGTTCGTGTGTTTTTTAAATGCCTGACTATAACATGCCTCCCTTGCTACTAACACACACATGCATGCACACGCACACACACACAGAGTTTCCAGTGCTGTTGCTAAAGCTGTATTTTATTCATCTGGATAGCTCTCCATTCCTGAAACAGCACCTGACAGGCAGGGTACTCAATAAATGCATAGAATGGTCGGTCAAGTGGCAAGTTTGAAGGAATCTATGTAGTTTTTCTTTTCTTTTTTACAATGCTTAGCATGCACTTGGCACTTGATAAATGCCACTGGGAGTGATCATAAGGACTTAGGCAAAACTGAAATACACAACCATGAGAAGGTAGATGAATAAAACGCACAAGTGTGATGAACAAGCACCGAACGGGGCTGGCCTTCACCAAACAGAGTAAAGCTCCCTTCCCCCCTCAGTGCACTTCAGCAAACCAGTCCAAACCAGGAAACTCAAAGCAGTGGCTGTCATCTCCCTAAGTAATAGAGCCTATCTCCTCTTAACCTTTGTGACCCTCAAAACCCAGTAAATTCCTTCTTTTATCTATCCTAAATCCTTTATATTACCCTCTAAGCCAATTTTCTGTTGTACTGTATTCAATGAGAATTGAAAACAGCTGGTCACCATCTGCTGTAGATTAATTCTTCATGTACTTGAAGCCTATAATTAGGTCATTCCTCAGCCTTCTCTTCTCCAGGCTAAATATCTTATTTCCTTTAGCCCTTCCCCAAAGGTTTTATTTTCCAATTATTTAATTGTCTTCTTAGTGTTACTCTCAACATCAGGCTCTCTGTTTTCCACCCTCAAGTTGAGGAGGTCGATCGATGGGGAGGGTTATGGGTGTTTAAGGTCACCACTGCTACTTTTGAGGAATCTTTTTTTTTTTTTTTGAGCTATTTATTTTCAGAAGGCCATTTAGACATGAACAGCAACCTTCAGCTGAGCAGGACCCTGCCACAATGAATGGAAACAGAGGAGTCAGAATGTTATGCGTTGCTTCTACCCTAACTCCAGATAACCTTGAGTTTGCACCCCCAAACCTGTGAGGTGCCCAGTGCAAACCCACAGGGAGTCATTGACATCCTTGGTTATGGATGCATCATTATGAAAGTGTCTTGGAACCCAGGAAGGTCAACGACTGTTGGAGAAAGATCTTTAAGTTGACTCAGGAAATAAAGTCAGGTAGAGAGAAGTGTTCTTCCTTCCAAGATATATCCTGATGGCAGAGTGATGCAGAGAGGCAGAAAACATGTCCAGACATCGTTCTGCAAGGTGGTTCTCCTTTCTGCGGTTATAAATGTATCCAGGTTTTTATAAAATGCAAAAATATTTTGTGGATCCACAGAGTCTTGAAATGATTGACATTATATCCTCATTTCTGTGTCCCTCTGCTCTGTCTCTTGAAACTGTGATGGAGCTTCATAACATGACTTTTGGTTGGAAGAAGGAACTCCCCAGTTGTCCTTAAAAGAGACTCCATTGTCACTCAGGAGTAATGGCCAAACTAGATGGTGTTTTTGCCTAACTCTATTAAATATCTCCTGCAGCCTAATTCAGAAGCAGCCCAAAAGGCACAGCTTCTGTTTATTTCATGTGCACAATCCCTTTGTAAGGTTGATATTATCACCCTCATTTTTACGGATAAAACAGATACAGAGAAGTTTTTTTTTTAGTGTGTGATGGTTACTTAGGTGGCCCAGGTCTGGTTGGTCTCTCTAGTGTCATCACAATCACCTTAGAATGCTTATTAAAATATAGCTCTCTGGGCCCCATGCTCAGATTCTGAGTTAGTGAGTAGGGCCCAGGAATCTGCATTTTTAATCAAATAGCCCAGCAATGCTAATGCAGGTATCCCAAGTCCTATGCACAAGAAAACATTGTCTAACTACCTGATTCTGTGCCCCCTGAATTAGAAAATCCAGGTCATCTTCCCTAAGCTCTCTTGTGCACTTACCTAGGAGCTTGTGGAAGAGAAACCTAGATTCTACTCCACAGTTACTGAGTCAGAATTGGAAGTACAGATTCCAGAGGTACCATTAATGTGCATCCTGGTGTATTCTGGGTCACACTGAAGTTTGACAGCCACTGGTGTGAATCTTCCTGCCAGTGGTTTTCTTCCTTTATTGAATTTGTTGGGGTGACATTGATTATTAAAATTATATAGATTTCAGGTGCATGGTTCTATAATACATCATCTGTGTATTGTATTGTGTGTTCACTACCCCACATCAAGTCTCCTTCCATCACCACTTAACCCCCCTTTACCTCATCTATGTCCCCCACCTCCGTTTCCCTCTGGTGATCACCATACCATTGTCTGTGTCTATGAGGTTTGTTTTTTTTTCTCTCAATCCTTTCACCTTTTTACACAGTCCCCTAATCCTCCTTCCCTCTGACAGCTGTCAGTCTGTTCTCTGTCTCTATGAGTCTGATTCTATTTTATTTGTTAGTTTATTTTGTTCATTATTAGATTCCTCATATAAGTGAAATCATATGGTATTTGTCTTTTCTGACTGGCTTATTTCACTTAGCATAACACTCTTCAGCTCCATCCATGCTGTTGCAAATGGTAAGATTTCCTTCTTTATTATGAGCAAATAGCATTCCATTGTGTAAATGCACTACAGCCTTTTTAGCCACTTATCTGTTGATGGACACGGGCTGCTTCCAAATCTTGGCTATTGTAAATAATGCTGTAATTAATATAGGGGTGCATATGTGTATATTCTTTTGAGTTAGTGTTCTGGGTTTCTTCGAATATATTCCCAGAAGTGAAATCACTGGGTAATAAGGCAGTTTCATTTTTAATGTTTTGAAGTAACTGCATGCTGCTTTCCACGGTAGCTGCACCCCCAGTCTGCAAACCTGCCAACAGTGCCCAAGGGTTTGTTTCCCTTTCTCCACATCCTCGCCAACATTTGTTTGTTGATTTATTGATGATAGCCTTCTGACAGGTATAAGGTGATACCTCATTGTGGTTATAATTTGCGTTTCTCTGATGATTAGTGATGTTGAGCATCTTTTTTTTCCCCTATATATCTATTGGCCATCTGTATGTCCTCTTTGGGAAGTGTCTATTCAGGTCCTTTGCCCATTTTTAAATTGGATTGTTTGTTTTTTGGGTGTTGAGTTAAATAAATTCTTTATAAATTTTGGATTAACCTCTTATCAGATGTATCATTGGCAAATATGTTCTCTCATTCAGTGGGTTGTCTTTTCATTTTGTCGATGGTTTCCTTTGCTGTGCAAAGATTTTTTAGTTTGATGTAGTTCCATTTGTTTATTTTTTCTTTTGTTTCCCTTGCCTGAGGAGATGCATCAGAAAAATATTGCTATAAGAGATGTCTGAGATTTTACTGCTTATGTTTTCTTCTAGGATTTTTATGGTTTGAGTCTAACATTTAAGTCTTTAATCTATTTTGAGTTTTTCTTGGGTACGGTGTACTAAGGTGGTATATTTTCTTTGTTTGAATGTAACTGTCCAATTTTCTTAACATCATTTATTGAATAGACTATCTCAACCCTATTGTACGTTATTGCCTCCTTTGTCAAATATTAATTGGCCATAAAGTTGTGGGTTTATTTCTGGGCTCTTTATTCTATTCCACTGATCTCTGTGTCTGTTTTGGTTACTGTGGCCTTACAGTATAGTTTGATATCAGGTAGCACTTTTCCTCAACTTCATTCTTCTTTCTCAAGATTGCTTTGTTATTTGGAGTCTTTTGTGGTTCCATATAAATTTTTGGAGTATTTGTTCTAGTTCTGTGAAATATGCCATTTCTATGCTGGTGGGTTTCTATCCCCAGCAATTCTAGATGCTTTTGTGGGTGATTGAGTCTGTTAGGGTTAAAGATAGGATGGTATTGGCTTTCTAATTGTGAAAGGAAGCTCTTGGCTAAGGAAAAGTGGGAAGATGACCTCTGAGCAGCCTCCAGCCCCATTAGGCAGGTATCTCCTACAGGAGAAATCCTAACCCTAAAGATAAAATGCTATGGTTTTGAAAGCCAAGAGTTGCATTTGATATCAGAAGTCTAGTGAAGGGATAACGATTTGTTATGATGTTGTAGCAGGTAGTGTTGCCTTGGTAACATAGCAGGGGACTACAGAGAAGAGAGACAGAGGAACAGATGGGCAGGGTGTCATTGTATTGAGAACTCAGGGGAATCCAAAATGGTTTACTAAAATGAGCAACATAAAAACATACTTGGCACACTGAGAAATCCAGTCATGGATGATGAAAAGTCGGAATACCTGGTTCCATAAATATATTTTAAATCTATAAAATATGTTTTAACAGCCAGAGCAGAAGAAACCTCACAGACATCTGAGAATTCTTCATCCTGTGGACCTCCTCTGCAAGCAGGTTTCTAGTAAATCACACACTGTACCATATGTTAGAATTGTACTGTGTGGGGGAAACTGAGTATAGTGTTTGCACTCAAAAACTCAAGCTACGCAAGGACAATTAAACTGTCACTAGATGATCTAAAAATAATTGATTGAATTTAACATAGCAATTTCTTGAGTCAGCATTTATCAGGTGAATAGATGGAAATAATTTTGAATGCCCTTGTAAATTTATCTTTCAATTTCAGTATTATAATATATAAGCATTATTTTAAAACAAATCTAATTTTAATTGCGTACATTAATTTTGATGCATATTTATTTTTGTTTTTACCTTGAATCAAAAATGGTTATTAGTTAACACTTCAACATTTATATTCTATCAATTCCATAAACTCATAGTAACCTAATAAAATTATTTTAAAAATACTCTGTACTTCAATAATTAAACTTCACTAGTTTCTTTGATACACAATCACTAGATTAAAATGATATAAAAAAGGAAACATACAGATTCTGTACAAATGTTTATGTCATCACTTGATAAAGAGCAAGAAGGTTTTCTGCCGCTTTGAGTAGACAGATGCTGACCTCACCACCAGGCAGGGCATTCTTCACAGTTTTCTCGTTTGAATTGGTGTCTTCACGCTAAGGATGGAAGAAAAGAAAACGATACCTTACACACGTGGTAGAATTCCTCTTTGAGTACTTCTCAGGTTACACTGCTTACTGAGAGGCTGAATCCTTCCTGTGGGAACAAGTCTTCCCAGATCCCAGGCAGTTGTAGTAATTTTCCCCTTAATCATCTTACTTTGCTTCAGAGCCTGGTAAAATGGGACAATTATTGAGTCAAGAAATAAGAGCATCTCCCTGCCTTTCATGCTCTTGAAGACATCTGATCTTTCCTTCTTCACCCATATTCTCAGAACTGCTCTGGGTTTCTGTGTTTCATGCTGCTTCACACATTACACTTTCAGGCTTCCCAGGGTGAATTTCCTGGACTGCCTTCTCCTGTGTACACATGTGGCTCCTAAATTCCAGTTCTGAAGCAGGCAGACTTACTCAGACCCTTGGTGAAGAGCTGACTGAGGTGCATAGCTGTATGGAATCCAAGCTGTCTATCCTGGCCATCAAAATCTCACCCATTTTTACAAAGTGATTTTAGAGAGAGAGGAAGGAGGCCGGAGAGAGAGAGAGACAGAGAGAGAGAGACATTGATTTGTTATTGTTCCACTTATTTATGCACTCAATGGTTGATTCTTGTATATGCCCTGACTGGGGATCGAACCCACAACTTTGTCATATGGAGATTATGCTTTAACCAGTTGAGCTATCTGTCCAGGCCTCACCTGTTTCTTATGTCGGCACTAACAAAGGTGGTTTGGGGGAAAACTGAGACACAATTTTACAGTGTGATTATGTGAGGAGATTACAATTCCATGACAGAAATACAATGGGATAAAGACAGTGAGAGAGATCAGGATCTAACCAATGATCTACGTGCTCATTCAGTCTCTTCAGTCAGTCCGCATTTCCAATTCCTAGATCATTCCTGTATATAGAAAAGTCTTGAAATGGGGGTTGTCTATGCCTAAAAGGAATGTCCTGGGATGAATCTCTTTATTACTTGGGACTCCACTGGTTATAAATAACAGGAACTGATTTGAGGTAACTTAAACAAAAGGTGGGAATTTTGTTTGAAAGGTAAGGGACTCTCTCATAAAATCTAACGTCAGGGATACAGTCTTTGGCTAGAAGTGGAACCAAGGAATGGAAGGCCATCGCAGGTCACTGTGTTGGCCTTTGCGTGCTTGCTCACTCCTCTTTCCATCGACCAGTTTCCAGTGATTCTCATTCCCATATTGGAAAGCATGGCCACAGTCAAGTCCTGGGCATTTGTTTTCTGTATTCAGGAGGGAGCCACATTAAAGCAGGAATCTTTAGATTGTGTATCCAGTTTCCTCTGAGAAGGGGTGAATTGGCCCAGCTTGGAACAGGTGTCCATTCTTGGTACAAGCAAGTAAGGTTTGGAAAAGCAGTCCTACTCTTTAAATGGCTTACAGAAGTCCTGCTGCTCAGCCATGCGGATTGCAATGGGAGTAGGGTGCGAGCAAGGCTTCCCTAGAGCTGGGTAGGTGGATGTGAGCTGGGTAAACTACAACACCCCTTCCCTGCCACATAGAAACAGACACCCCTTTTTCCTCTCAGCATTTAAAGAGTCTCCACCTAAGATGATCAAACTGTGTCATATAAATGTCATTTCTATACACTTCTTCCTACTGCAGGATACCCCGAAGTCATGTTCTGCTACTGCATTCAAGAGTTTTGATGAAGATATTACTTAGAATTAGAGCACAAGATTTCTGGGAGAATTCCATTCTCATTGACTAAATGTGATATCTCCCTATCTCACAACCCATAGACTATTTAAAGCTAGACACTTCTTACACATCTGGTCCAAAATGGTGGAGGAAAAATTAGAATAACCTCAATAAAAGCCTCCCACTTAGAAAGTACAGAAAGGAGAAGAGCCACCATTGGTAATAAATTCAGAGCTCATGCCTTCCGTTGTTGATAAATTACAAGACCCCAGATTCTCATGGGCATTAATTGGTCATCTCACTGCTGGCAGAGGAATGAGTTGATTTGGCTGTCTCAGGTTCTGATCGCTGAATTGCCCTGGTCGAGTGCCTTTCAGGAGAGGCACTTGGGATGAAGAGGCATCTTCAATGCAGTCCATTTTCTGTTGGTGCAAATACTTGGGCTTTGGGATTGTTTCAGAAACTGAGAATTGTAGACCATTCTTCACTAGGCCTGAGCCTTTTTGTTTTTGTCTTTTCCTTTTCTTTTTCTGGCAGTGAAACTCCCTTAGATTATTAGTTTAATTTCCAGGACTCCGTTTGCTAATAACCACTACCAGAAATCCTGTGCATCTGTTCCTTAGCCCTGGGGCTCAGCTGGGCATGGCACCCTCTCCCTGGTGCTGGCTTTCAACTAGAGAGGTGAGTTTTCTTAATCTGCCCTGGAATGTTGCCCCAGCCTTCACTGCAATCATCATCACCATTTTCTGCCATGAGAGAGTTTAGTTAAAATCCCTTCCACTCAAAGGCTGTCTTCAGGGGAGCCTCTCCAGCTCTTGGGAATGAAGAGCTGAGCAAAGAGCAGTGATTATTCACTCCTTTCTCCAGTACTTGAAACTGCATGTACTTGCTCACACACCACACTTGGGGTGGCTCTCAGAAGCAAGCTGCACAGGCTATGGGTTGAAGTAATTGCATATTTTAAACAATATCCACTATTTAAAAACATTTAAATAATGTGCTCCTCTCCTCCCCATGAAAGTCTGCTTACACTCTCTAGTCTTCTTGTAACCAAGCAAACCAGGGCCTGTCCACATGTTGCCTTGATGCACCACCAACAACTAGTGTTGTGGGAAATGGGCTTTTATTTACAGGATTCCATCCTTGGGCAGGCGTGGGAGGGTGGCGGGTGCTGAGAGCACCTGTGCTCGGAGCCCTGTTCTCCCATGATACCCAGCACTTCCCTTACTCCCCACCAGGCTATAAGCCAAAAAATGCCCAAAAGTCCCCCATATCCTTGTCTGTTCTTAAGCTAGCTGAGCAGTTTTCCCCCCCTCTGGAAGGCACACTCATGATTTCAGAGTCACCACCCTCTCTCAGCAGCTCTTTCCTTCAGGATCTGGGGTACATTGTCCTCAGCCTCCATGTAGTAATCCAGGAAAACATGTGCCATGTTACACTGGATCATGGTGGAGTCCAGGGAGGCACACATCTCAAGAGAGTGGCCTCTCCATATGTCTTTTAGAGAAGCAGAAGACAGCATTCCCCTGTTACTCTTCGGCATTCCAGGCACCTCTCACGAATCCATGCTTGGTTCGGCAGGTACCTGCACAGCTCCATCAGCTTTCTCTTACACCCTTTCCTTGGCCCACGTGGCTGCCTTCCTTACTACCCCAGGCTGCATGTCGAAATCTCTTTACTTCATGGCTCCTTCAGCTCCTCCCTCACTGCAAGCAGCTGAATTGCTACTCTCTTAGCCTCATGGCAGACCAGCCTTCTCTGCACTCACTGTCCCCATGGCTACTTTCTCATGGCCACTTCCTCATGGCTCCTTCCTCACGGCTAACCCCTCTTCCTTACCACCACCCCACATGGCCGACTCCCCTTCTTTTTCTGTGTGCCCTTATTTTAAATGCTGACCTGGAGTTTCCTATGTGACTTTTTATCTGGACCCTCCTACAATGAGCTACTTTTGCCAGTTCCCCAGTATTTTTGACCTCCTTTCGGCTGCCTATTTAGCCAGAGCAAGAGTACTCTATGACGCAGGAGCCTCTGTCTTCCTGCCTCTTGTGCAGGCTCTGTTTAAGTTCCCCCCTTGCTGTGTCACAAGTCACTACACCTTCTGAAAGCCATACAGGCCTTTTGCCTGGGGCAGCAGCACAACTATCAACTTGCCTTTTGTAATGGCAAGTATCTTGACTGCTGTATCATCCCCTTCCCCCAACCATGAGCTGTCAGGAATATTTTCAGGGATCCACACCCTGCACCCCATTGCATTCTGGGTTGAACTCTTAGCTATATAGCCGTATACTCAGAATGAATACTCTTGGGCTCCATTCTTGGCAGTTTGAACTGCAGTACTACTATGGTTTACATATTTGTCTGCTGCTGTAGTCTTGAGGACACACACACACAAACCATCTCGCTCTAGCCCTGTAACACAAGAGATCCTGATCATTGCCAGGCTAGGCCAGCTACAAGGAGGAAGGAAAATCACAGTGGGGGAAACATTTCTTTGCCTTCTTTGTCTCTAACTAAATTTTCTAGTGGCTTTGTTCCTGGAGCAACTGATTAATACAGAGAGTAAAGTTGGAAAAAAGTACAATGGAACCTTGGTTCTTGAACTTAATTCATTCTGGCAGGCTGTTTGGGAAGTGATTTGTATGAAAACTGAATCATACTCATATTTGTGCATTCTCTCCTTTGTCGCCTGAGAAATGTGTGACTGATTATACAGGTATCAGCATGAAAGGGTTGTCAGGTCAAGAACCGAAGTTTCATTCAACACTTGAGACATGTTTTCCATGAACAACTTGGTTGAGAATAGAATCATATGAGGTGGGAGATGTTCAGGAACTGAGGTTTGATTGTACATTCCTTAGAAACCAGGGACGGAACCCTGCAACTTTTCTTCCCCGTGGTCATGTCTCTGAAAGATTAGTCCTGGACAAAGAATGAGAGTGTCATTTTGCTTTGTATCAATTCTCAGATTTCCAGTTCTCCAGTGCCATGGCCAACCAAACTGGGCTGACTCTTCTTTTTTAAAAAAGGTGAATGTGTAATGCTTTGGTCACTGTCTCCTTTGCTTCATCCCTCTCTCCTTCCTTTCCTCTTCAACTTGCTTTCTGTTTTAAAGAACATTTACTGAGTTCCTGAGTGCAGTGCTCTGTGCTAGGAATAGAATGGTGTACACAAAAGATATTGTTCTTGTCTTCATGGAGTTTAAAGTCTATTGGAAGGGGGAGTCAATGAATCATGTATTATAATGGTAACAAGTGCTATATGACAGGGGAAATGTATAGGGTGCTATGTAGAGATAAGCAGAGACACCTAATCTGGACATAGGAGGGTTGGAGAAGACCTTTAGTAACTTGAAAATTGAGATTTTGTAACAGAGTGAATTGCTGAGCCTCTCTGACTCCATCTTGTTCAAGCCTACTGTGTTCTTAACTATAGATATGCTAATTGTTAGAGGAGTTCTCTTGAGACACAAGTTTTTACAAAACCAGCCCCTTGCTAGAAGGTGCCTCTCCAGGGGAGAGGCAGAAACATGTACAAAAATAATGATTGTTTATCAAAGATTTGCAGGATCCACAAGACCAGGCTCAGATCAGCTGGAGTCAGCCTATCAGGAACAAAGAGATTTAGAGATTTCTTCCTCAGGCCCCTGCTGATGCCCAGATGTCTGTGGCTGTTGATCACCTCTTGCTCCTCCCATTTTCCTTTCCTTTGACTTGAAAGAAGCCTGACCTCTACTTTCTGAAGCTCGATTTGAGGCACTATTATGTCTCCCATATTCTGTTGGCAGCTGTCACCTCCTCGATCAATAAACTTCCTTACTCCAAATTCCGACATTTTGAGTTTTGGTCTTTCAAAGTGTCGGACACATGGACTTTGGACCACTAACAACTGGAACAGTGCATAGGAGTTAACCAGGGGAATTTCGATTTCCTGGTGATGGTGATGAATGGGAAGTAAAAAGAATTTAGGTAGCAAATGCCTAACAGATGTCAGCTATGTCTCCCTTCTGCTAAGATCTAGTTAGGATGAACTCTGCATTCTGCATCCTGCAGAAGTTCAAAGTCTACCTCAAGATTTCTGAGGCTGGTTCTTCATTTTGTGCCTGTCATCCCTGTAAAAACTTTGACCTTTCCTTAATTGCTACGAAAACTCACACAAAGAATTGAGTCATGAACTTCTTCAGCATTTAGGGGTCACCATAAGGAATCCCACTGTGCATACTGCTTGGCCAAATTCAGCAGAAAAACAAATTAGAAATTTTGTTTTCGAAAGTCCTTTGTTTGCCCCATGACAGGGGGGTTTCTTACTTTGCCTTTATCCCTCGAATGGCCCAGTCTTCACCTTGTTCTCTCATCCCTCCCCTTTCATTCCTTCTCACTGCTTCCTCCCAGGAGAATCCTCAAAATTCCTCTCATTGCTCACGAATTCAGAGTCTCACCTTTTACTACTGGTGTCCTAGATTCTTCCCTCCCCTTCTGTACATCTTTATTTTTTTTATATGTCAAGGACAGTGGTGGGATATTCAAGCACAAAGACTGGCTGTGGAGGAGGAATTCTGAGTATTCTTGTTCTCCCAAGTTGATTCCATAGATTTTCCCAAGCGTAGGGATGGCTATAATATTAGGTAACCATTTAAATAGATTATCTCTGTTACTGCTGCTATTACTGCTGTATTTCTACTCCCATCACTACCACTGCTACTCTCCCTCCTATTTCTACTGTTGTTTGTTCAGCACTTATTGGATGAAGAATCTTGCATCTGTCATTTCATGTTATAATCGCATTCATGCCATTAAGTAGGTATTATCCTAATTTTACGGATAAGGAAATGAAGGCTTAAAGAGTTTAAGTAACTTAAAGTCACTCAGCCAGTGTGTCTTTTACATTTAATCACCACAATAGAATAGACATTATTACAAAGCACCTTGCAGTGTTTCTTGGCTTTAATTATAAAATGGGTCAGGCTGTGTTCCTTTGTATGCAGTGATAAATAGTGCCATTCATACTGTAACACAGTCTGTAACTAAAAATATGTATGTTACTTTAAAAAATGGAAAAGTATTCTCAAATTTGTAAGAAAGTTCAATGAGAAGCTATATTTGAAAATTCCACTCTCATTTATAGAACATATCTAGGGAGCAAGGAATACTTGCAAGAGTTGAACTGTGTTTCAATTTCCTGAAGGGTTTCACAGTTGCACTTATGGAAATGATTTCACATTGACATAGTATTTACATAAGAAATGGCTTGTGATTAGTTGCATATTGCTTTAGTGTTCATCTGTGACAACAAAAAAATAAACTGTTTTTACTTATTCCTTGCCTCTTAGTAAAACAATTACAATCTTGGCAAATATCTAATATATTTTGGGACCATACATACAAATTTCTGCGTTTGTCCTCTTACTTCTGTCTCCAAACTGTTAACTCAGAATCACTCCAATTAAACTTTTCCAAAATGTTTTCTGTGAACTATGACTCAAAATGCTTCACATACTCCCATAGGACTCCAGTTTTAAGCTTCTAAAAATATGGAATTGAAATACAGGATTTCCCTGGGTTAGTGCGGAAGAGGTGAGATTTATGATCAGAAAATCAGTATTTTCAGGTTGGTTCCAGCGTTTCACAGCTCTGTGACTTACCAGCATCAGGTTCCTCCTTTTCTGTCAGATGCGGTTGTTAAGAAAATTTGGAGGTCTGGGGATATGCGGAAGTTGATTGAAGTGGAGGGTAGGGAGGGGGTGAAATGGATGAAGATGGTCAAAAGGTACAAACTTCCAGTTATAAAATAGGTAAATCTGAGTGATGTAATTAATTATAGCATGGTAAGTATAGTTAACAAGACTGTATTGTGTATTTGAAAGTTGCTAAGAGGGAATAGATCTTAAATGTTTCCATCACAAGGAAAAATAATTTGTAACTACTTGTGGTGATGGATGTTAACTAGACTTATTGTGGTGGTCATTTTGCAGCATATACAAATATTGATTGAATCATTATGTTTTATACTGGAAACTGATATAATGTTCTATGTCAAGTATATCTCAATAAAAATTTGCATTACAAAATTTAAAAATATATACATATAAAAAGCTTTTTATGAAATCAATATGTTGTGGGTTAGACATCTGGATAGAGTTTTATAACTACAGAAATCCTCATAGAATTCCAGTGTATTTGTATTAAAAATAAAAAAAGAATATATGGAGGTCTGGGGAAAGAACAAGCATTTACTGAATAACTGATATCAGAGACAGCCGGTACCAATTCTACTAAGTCCTTCACATGTATAGTCCTATTTAATCTTTACGACAATTCTCTGTGGTAAATAGCATTGTCTTTTACTTAACAGAGAAAGAGGTAAAGGCTCAAGGAAGTCAAGTCCCATTCAGGACCCCTTAGATGTCACTAGAAGCAGCGAAGGGCAGACAGGTGACTTCTTAGTGGGAGAAGGAGCCTGTAGCTGCGGAGTTGCATTTGGAACCTTCTATTTCCTAATTCGTTGACCAAGTTTTCCTTCAGCACACAGCCAAGGATGGTGTCCTTGGGGGGTGTGCAGCAGAGACTTCCTGGTGGTCCCTGACCAGGTCCTTTCCCTCTGGGCTTGCAGATAAAGGCAGGTCCTTTTCTTTAATCCTCTTTAGGTTCTTATTATTCCACATTCTTGTCTCTCTTTCAGTCCTTTGGGCTTGTGTGTCCTCATTCCTGCCCTCCTAAATTGTCCTCACACAACCTTCAAGTCTAGGGCTTCTCCCTTTTTACACTGAAGTAACCTGTTCAGGGTCACTATTTCCTTAAAGCATTGTCTAAAAAGCACACATATACTATGAAAATACTCTTCCTTTCTTTTTGTAAACAGAAAATTATGACTCTTCTGTTTAAATCTCAATTTGTAAAGTTATATTTCCAACTATTTTTTTTTTCTGTTTGCTTCTCCCTCTGGATATCTTATAAGTATTTCAAATTAGACCCTTGGAAAATTGAATTAATTGTTCACTCCCTGGCCTCTGAATGCACCCTCCACCCCTGCAACCTCCTCCTTCCTTCTCCCCGGTCCTGTCACTTTGCTTCCTTTGGTTCGACCTCATCACCCAAGCCAGAGACATGAAGAACAACCTTAATGCCTTTGTCTCCCATCATTGTCCATGTATACAATGTCCTATTTGTAGTAGTTTCTAAAACCCTTTGAAATTACATGTATTTTAAACATATATAAAACATAAAGAATATGTAATGAATACCCTTGCACATTTCACCTATCACTTCTAAAACCCATATTTTCTTCAGATTTCTATAAAAAATATAACACATTACAAAATTGGAGCCCCTGTGCTCTTTCCCCAGTATCTTTCTCCAGAGGTGACCATTATCCTTTTCTTTTTGTTTCACACAAGATTTATTGAGATACAACTCATACACCATGTAATTCATTAACTTTAAATACACAGTTCCATGGTGTTTGTTTAGTATATTCAAAGAGCTGTGTGATCACAATCACTTTTAGAACATTTTCATCATCCCATGAAGAAAGCTAATAGCATTTAGCTATCACACCATGACTCCCTAAACCCCTCCAGGCCATGGCCACTGCATGTTTACTTTCTGTTTCTAGATTTGCCTGTTCTGGACATTTTGTTTAAATGGAATCCTATGATATGTGATTACTTGCTTTTATCATTTTCATGCATGCCTTCATATTGTTAACTCCACGTGGTTTCTAAATTCACATAATGACATCATGCTGTATGTAATACCTTGTACAGATGGCTTTAAAAAATTAACATTATGTTTTGTGAGATGTCATTTGATAGATTTGGTTCTAGAATTTTGATTTTCACTGCATCATAGGGTTTGTCCATTCTCTTGTTGATGGGATTCTATTTTATTTATTTATTTTTTATTATATTTTATTGATTATGCTATTACAGTTGTCCCATTTCTCCCCCTTCACTCCCCTCCACCCTGCACACCCCCTCCCATCCACATTCCCCCACTTTAGTTCATGTCCATGGGCCATAAGTTCTTTAGCTTCTACATTTCCCACACTATTCTTGCCCTTCCCCTGTCTATTTTCTACCCACCATCTATGCTACTTATTCTCTGTACCTTCCCCGCCTCTCCTCCTCCCACTCCCCTGTTGCTAACCCTCCATGTGTTCTCTATTTCTGTGTTTCTGTTCCTGTTCTAGCTGTTTGCTTAGTTTGCTTTTGTTTTAGGTGTGCTTGTTAATACCTGTGAGTTTGCTGTCTTTTTACTGTCATATTTTTTGTCTTCTTTTTCTTAGATAAGTCCCTTTAACATTTCATATAATAAGGGCTTGGTGATGATGAACTCTTTTAACTTGACCTTATCTGAGAAGAACTTTAATTTCCCTTCCATTCTAAAAGACAGCTTTGCTGGATAGAGCAATCTTGGATGTAGGTCCTTGACTTTCATGACTTGGAAAACTTCTTTCCAGCCACTTCTTGCCTGTAAAGTCTTTTTTTGAGAAATCAGCTGCCAGTCTGATGGTGTAGGAGAAAAGTCAACTAGGACAAAGTGACCCAGAAGAGGGACCGGGAACTGAGAAAGAGTTTTGTTTAGGTTACTTAGAAACTGCAAAACTGTTGGGTTTCAGTTAGGTAGTCATAATTTCTGCTTTGGCTTCTGTACACCCAGCTTCCGATAAGGACATCACAAGGCTAGAGTTATTTTCGCATCAGCTTCTGTACCTCCTGCTTCTGCCACGTAGGATAGGGCACCCAGAGAGCAATAAAAGCTCTGCTCAGCCAAGGTTCGGGGCCCAGAATTTGGAGACTGCCTCCTCTGGGTCCGCACGTGTAATAAAGCCTCATTCCGTCACCCCTAATCGCGCCAGAGTCATTATTTTCCGAATTATTTTCCTTAACAATGGGAACTCCTTTGTAGGTGACTGTCTCCTTATCTCTTGCTGCTTCTAGAATTCTCTCCTTCATTTTAATTTTGGCTAATGTAATTATGATGTGCCTTGGTGTGTTCCTCCTTGGGTCCAACTTCTTTGGGACTCTCTGAGCTTCCTGGACTTCCTGGAAGTCTATTTCCTTTGCCAGATTGGGGAAGTTCTTTATTATTTGTTCAAAAAAATTTTCCACTTGTTGCTCTTCCTCTTCCCCTTCTGGTACCCCTATAATTCGGATGTTTGGATGTTTCAAGATGTCCTGGAGGTTCCTAAGCCTCTCCTCATTTTTTAAAAATTCTTGTTTCTTCCTTGTTTTCTGTTTGGTTGTTTCTTTCTTCCTTTGGTCCACTCCATAGATTTGAGTCCCAGTTTTCCTCCCATCACTATTGGTTCCCTGTGCATTTTCCTTCATTTCACTTATTGTAGCCTTCATTTGTTCATCTAACTTGTGAGCAAAATCAACCAATTCTGTGAGCCTCCTGATCACCAGGGCTTTGACTGTGCATCTGATAGGTTGGCTATCTCTTGGTTGCTTAGATGAATTGGCTCTGGGGTTTTGATCTGTTCTCTGGTTTGAGCCATTTTTTTTTTGTTTGTTTGTTTGTTTGTTTTGGTCTGGTCATGGCTGTTATGTAGTGAGGGGCAGAGCCTTAGGTGTTCCCCAGGGCGGGGCAGCCCAGTTGCTGGGTTATGAGGCTGTATGTGGGGGGTGGGGTCTCAGTGTTTTTAGGTTTTGTTTCCCAGCACTGGGGCCCTGGGTTGCAAGTTTTGTCTTGTTCCCTGTTTTCACCTAGATTATTTGCGTGCGAATGTGGGACTGCCTGGTCAGCCAGCCGCCTTCCGCCTGGGGTCCGCTAGCTGCCACCTGTGTGCCTGGGGCCTGCTAGCTGCTGCCGGCTTGTCCGGGTCCTCCAACCTCTGCTTCCTCCTGCCGCGACTCTGCCCCTCTTACTGGTCTGGATGAATGGTTGCCGAACCTCTGTACTGTTCAATTTTCTGTCAGTTCTGATTCTTTTCTTGTTTCTAAATCCTTGTTGTCCTTAATTTTGGTTGTGCAAGGAGGTGCAGTGTGTCCACCTATGCCTCCATCTTGGCCAAAAGTCTGTTGATGGGATTTTAGATTGCTTCCAATTAAAATTTTTTTTTATCCTAAATCAAAGGCATTTTTTCACTGCTTTTAGAGAGAGAGGAAGGGAGAGAGACAAACACTGGTGTCAGAGGGAAGCACCGATTGCTTCCTGAATGCACCCAGACTAGAAATTGTACTCACCTGGATGGGGCATCAAACCCACAACTTTTTGGTTATAGGACAATGCTCCAACTAAGCCACACTGGCCAGGGTCAATTTTTTTTAAAACATAAACATTCTTCTACACATTCTGCACATGCTTTAGCTGTCTCATATGCAGTTATTTTTAATTGAAAAATGTTGGGTCATGGGGAATGGACGTCTTCAACAAGGCTAGGTATTGCCAAATTGTTTTCCAAAATCAATGCACTGATTTACTCTTCTTCCAGTAGCCTATGAGAGCTTCTATTGCTCCAAATTTTCATCAAAATTTAGTATTTTCAGACATTAATTTTTTTGCCAATCTGATAAGTATGAAATATTATCTAGCTTTAATTTGAAATTTTCTAATTACTAGTAAGGTTACTTATATATATTTTAATATGTGTATTAGCCATTTGTATTTCATCCTATGATGCAAGAATTATTTATCTTTTTAAAATGATTGGTAGGTTTTGTTTTTATATTCTGGATACTAATTCTTTGTCAATTTGTGTCTTTTCTTTATTTTGCTGGTGTAATCTTTGAGTAGAGAATTTTTTTATTTTTAATTTTTAGCTAAATTTATCCAATTTTTTGGTAATTTTGATTTTAGAAATTTCTTATTATTTTGATGCCATAAAGATATCTTCTATTTTCTTCTAAACATTTAACAGTTTTGCTCCTCACCTTGAATTCATCCTTTTGAATGGTGTAATGATTTAATTATATGTTTTCCAGAGGGATAATAATTTCTTCATCAACTTGTTGAATTGTCTATAATATCCATACTGGTCAGTAATGCTTCCTCTGCTGCGTAGACTATATACAGCTGTGTCTACTTATATTAATCTCCAGTACAATTTAATGTGTTGAATATACACACAAATGTACACATGTACACATTGTGTATGTGTATTTATATAAATATATAGATATTTCTGAGAAATCTATTTTGTTCCCTTGATTAATTTGCTTTATACAACTGATATATCATGTGATTTTGAGTATTTCCTTAAGTTCTCTGCTTTGGTTTTGTCCTCTGTAAAAAGAGGACACTAATATTGCTAATTCATAGAGGGGTTGTGAGGATTAAATGAGTTACTACATCTTAAGTTCCCAATGCAGTACCTGGCACATGGTAAGCACTCATTAATTATTGATAATTATAATTGATTATTATAGCTTTCAAGTAAGTTCTGATAACTGATATGGTAATTCCCCTTCTTTATTTTCTTTAACTTCTTTTAGTTACTTTTGTTCCTTTACTCTTTTGTATATGAATTTTAGATTCAGACATCAAATCATAACTTCCTATAGTTTGAAATTTTTATTGAAATAAACTAAATATATATATTATGTTGGGGACAAATGAAATCTTTATATTTAACCTTTTCACTCATGACCATACTACATTTTCCTATTTGTTTTATTGTCTTTGGGGTTTTTTAAATTACTGTTGTTTTTAATAATTTAATTTTTAACCCCCAGATATACTTCATTTTTGTTGATCTTTTGGAAGAGGTCATCTATTTCTTTTTTTTTAATCCTTACCCGAGGACATTTTTTTCATTGCTTTTAGAGAGAGGGGAAAGAAAGGCGAGCGAGAGTGAGAGTGAGAGAGAAAGAGAGAGAAACACTGAATGTTTGCCTTCTTGTACATGCCCCTGCTTGGGATCGAACCTGTAACCTGGGTATGTGCCCTGACTGGGACTTGAACCTACAAATTTTGGTCTAGGGGACAATTCTATAACCAACTAAACCATACCAACCAGGGCTCTTTGGGTTTTTTAGATAACATTTTATGATTTCCCTATAAAGATCTTTTATATCTTTTGTTAGATTCATTCCTCAGTACCTTATAAGGCTTTTTTTCTTTGGTTATTTTAATAAATAGTATATACTTTAAAAAATACCATTTTAAACTAATTTGTTGCAGGTGATGAGCAATAATTACTTTTTGTATACTAACCTTAAAAGCAGAAAACTTTGTGAATGTTTTTATTATTTCTGGGAGTTTATCTGTAGATATTCTTGGGTTTTTCTTTTTCTTTTTAAAATTTATTATTTTTAGAGAGAGAAAAGGAGGGAAAATCAAAGTTGATTTGATTATTGGCTTCATGCCCCCCCCCCACTATTGTTGTTTGCCTATAAATTGTTCTTTATTTCAATTAGTGTATCCTTCATTTCTGACAGAATGTTTTATGCTGCTGAGGTCCTCACTAAGTTTCTTGAGCATCCGTATACCCAGTGTTTTGAACTCTGCATCTGATAGATTGCTTATCTCCATTTTGTTTAGTTCTTTTTCTGGGTTTTGATCTGTTCTTTCATATGGGCCATTTTTCTTTGTTTCCTTGTTTTGGCAGCTTCCCTGTATTTGTTTCTATGTATTAGGTAGACTTTCTGTGAATCCCTGTCTTGGTAGTGATACAAGGTGCAGCCAAGAGGGGGCCCCCAAAATAGGGATTTGGAATGGGGTCCAGAGCTCAGGGTGTCCAGGAAATATTAGAGGGACATATAAGATATCCTTACCCCTTTCCCCACAGGTATGAGTTGGGGGAAGGGACACATGGAGCAGGGACATGTAGAGCTGCTAATCCATGGCATGGTCATTTAACATATCTATAGCCTTTGGTTGGTAGCTTAGATGTGTCAAAAAGCTGTGGCCATGATCTGAGCTGGGGGATGGAAAGGACCCCCCCAAGATGTAACTGGGGGCAGGACCCCCAAGTTTCAGCACTTGCATGGGAGCTTGGAGAAGATTGGCTCCAGAACATGGGGACATACCTGCCCAGACTTATGACGGCAGCCCAGTAAACTTGGAATAATACAGGGATGCTGACAGGTGTAGCTGATTGTAGGAGGAGTCAGAAATGGGGGTATAAAGGAGGATTGGCAAGGGGATTTAAACCTAGACACGGCAGCCATTGGAGAGAGATCCACACGATTTCACCAGAGTGCAGATCCCTGCAGCTTTGGTGGGGAGAGAGCCACACGACTTTAGCCAGAGGGAAAGCCATGTGGCTTTGGCCAGAGAGAGAACCACGAGCTTTTGGCAGAGTCAGGACCCTTGCAGCCCTGTGAGGGAGAATCACCATGTGACTTTAGCAGAGAATCGATGTATTAGATTCTCTGCAACTTAGGTGAAGTGAGAGCCATGCAGCTTTGGCCAGAGTAGAGACTCCCGCAGTCCTGTGGGAGAGAACCATGAGGTTTTGCCAGAGTGGGGACTGCTTCCCTGCAACTTTGATAGAAGAGGACCACATGGCTTTGGAGTGCTCCCTTTGGCTGCATGGCTTGGGAAGCGGGAGAGATTTTGCCTGGAAGAAGGGGGAAAGGACTCTTGCCAGTAGGCCATGAGAAGGTGCCACATGGCTTTGGATTAATTAGAGATCCTGCCTAGACAACGACACAGCTGACAGTGTCAGGAGCCTGGATCCCAGACATTTGCTTCTTTTCCTGAGTTACAGTACCCTGAATTAGGGCAGGGGCAGAAGGAAGCACTATGGGCATCTGTGGGTATCCTAAAGGACTTTGATGGTTTTTTTCCCCCAAGATTTTATTTATTTATTTATTTTAGAGAGAGAGGAAGGGAGGGAGGAAGAGAGGGAGAGAAACATCAATGTGCAGTTGCCCCCCATGTGGCCCCCCCTACGGACCGGCCCACAACCCAGGCATGTGCCCTAGACTGGGAATCAAACTGGCGACCCTTTGTCTTGCAGCCCACGCTCAATCCACTGAGCTACGCCAGCCAGGGCAGGACTTTGATGTTTTAATGAAAATGTTAGGTCACTACTTTAAGTCTGTATAGCATTAAATAAACATTTCCTTTCCTTTTCACAAATATCTGGCATTGAGAGACATCTTTCCATCTGGCGACAGATGATTGAGCCCAGTAGGGGGTCCTTTCGGTAATAGTATACTGTGACCCACGGAGCCCTTTGGCCCTGTGTGTGAGAGACATATGCCTGTCTGTATGTCTGCTCTGTAACAGTAGTATGGTCTAACATTGTAGGTGTCCTGTAGGGTCCAATTGCATAGCCTTCTCTATCACTCAAAGGTACTTGAGGTCTGTCCTCCCTGTGGGCTTAATACGCTCTCCTGTTGTAGTTGAGCCTTGAGTGCTGTTGGCAGGTCAATAGGAAAGATTTATCTAGGTCATTCAGCTGCAAGGACTAACTGTCCACTGATCACCAACCTCCTCCCTCCTTGGAAGATCAGCTGTGCAGGGGCAAGGCAGCAGTGCTGTGATGTGGTCTGTAGCTGTCCACTGGGTGCACAGGCTCTGGGGTTTCCTGGGTGCTGCTGGCCAAGGTCAACCCCTACCTGTGTTCTGGTGGGGGCCATCCTGCATGAGCTACAGAGCAATTTGGGTTGGCTGCTACTTTTGTGCTGGGGCTTGGAAGTTCCCAGGAGAAGCCAAGCTGTAAACCTAGGCTGGCTGCTGCTAATGCCCTGCCTAGGGCCACTTAGCAAGGGGTACGGGGGCTGGGGGCTCACTCAGGCCAGCTGTTGGTTGTTTGAGAGGATTTAGGAAGTTGTGAAGCATGAGGCAAGACCAACCTTTCATATGGAAAAGCCACTGTTCAGCTCAGTGGGCCTGTAAATTGGGTGGGACAGAATCTCAGGGGATCTCTTGGGCAAGGCAAACAGGGTTAGCCAGTTTGATGGGGTTTCAGATGTGGCCTCTGCCTGCTGGCTCTCTGGCTGTGTGTGGGAAGGGTGCAGGGAAGGGACAGTGGCCTCTGTGTACCTTTCTTTCTGGGAGAAAGCTGTCCCCAGCCCTCGTCTTCATGCCAGACACTTCACTTCCTCCCTGTGTGCCACTGGTGCCTTTCAAGCTGCTCGCAGTGCTGGAGCTCAGCGGGAGTGAGTCTGAGTAAGTCCATATGTGGTTCTGATAGGGAACTCAAGAGTTGGAAAATTTTAATTTAAGATAAAAAGTTATAAGCCTAATAAGTAATGTATATGTTAAAGCTTTTGTTTCAGAAACTACAGATAGATAAGGCCTATCCTTATGGGCTCTTGGGAAAACAGCTGACTTCCTGGGGCACTGCTAAGGATTACTGCCTGGGGACAAGTGGAGGCATCCGGGCCTCTGTGTTCCAGGGAGAGACAGACCAGACAGATGACCACCCGCCCCTGGGAACAGCTAACTGCCAGGACAGGAATGTTGCAGTTTCTTTCACCTAATCTCCCTGAACTTCAAAACCCCTCACCACACCTTGTTTATTCCCTGCAATAAAAACCTTGGCCTGGAAAGAAAAGACGAAATGGTCTGTTAGGGTATGAACCCGCCATCTTCTCAGATCACCGGCCATCTGAATAAAACGCTCATAAAGATTCAATCGCTGTCATTGCTTGTTGGGTTTGGTAGTGACAGGCAGCCCAAACTCCAGTGTCTTTTCTGGTTTTAGTTCTTTAAGAGGATGTCCTTGGGACTATGGAAGTTTTTTCTACCGATTTAATCCCCACTGGGTGTTTCAGCCAGAAGTTTTGGGGACTTACTTATCTTCTTGGCATTGGAATCCTGGACTTGAGGGGGCTGGTGTGGGAATGGGACTCCATATTCCTGAGAGACATACCTTCCTGAATTTTTATTTTCCACGTGTCGATGTGGGACCAGCCCATTCCATGTCTCTGCCCCTCCTTCTAGTCTGGATGGATGTGGTTTCTTTAATTCCGTAATTGTCAGAGTTCCATTCAGAATGGTTTCTGATGGTTCTGAGTGATGGTTGTTTTATAATTTATTTGTAATTTTGATGTGGTTGTGTGAGGAGGCAAGCTGTGTTTACCTATGCCTCTATCTTGACCAGAAGTCTCATTATTCTTTTTGTATTTGAGGTAATGTTATTAGGGCATACATGTTTAGAATTTTGATTTTTAAAAAAATTTTGTCATTATATAGGAGCATAATTTATTCTTAATGATACTTTTCCCCTTAAATTGTGTTTGGCTTAATATTAAAATATAGTTCTGCTATATTTTATATGGGTATTATTGACCTTTTCCCATCATTTTACTCTCCAACTTTCAGGCTACTGTGTTAGGTCTTTTAAAATCCTGCTAAATCTGAGTATAGCAGGATTTTAAAAGAATTATTCAATCAGAAAATCTTTGCCTTTTCCTTGAACTATTTAGTCCATTTATATTGATCGAGATTATTGATATAACATATTTCATCGAGTATAAAATATCATGAACTATAAATATATCACTACTTCATGTATTGCTAAAAAAGAAAGAATATGCTTCCAACTGTAACTATTTAATGCCATCAGTTGTAAGACACATTCTGTTATGAGAGACCTAAAATGTGAAAAGAGCATTTAGAAATATAACTAAGCAAACATATAAGTTTTCACTCCTTATATTGCATAGGTCCAAAAGTCTGACAGTGTATTTATTTGTTGGGAAAGCTACGGAGAAACAGGTAGTTTCACATATCACCAGGGAGAACAGAGAATGGCACAGTCTCTATGATGAGGAATTTGGCAATTTCAAGACCAATTACAGATTGATTTACTCTTTGGTTCGCTACGCTTCCAGTAGGAATTTAACCTAAAAAAAAAAATTAGCAAAGATTTACAAAATGACTAATAGACCATCAATTACAGTGCTATTTGCAAGAGTAAAATACTGAAAGCAAACCAGGTGTTCATCAATAGTGTCTTTGAAGATTCACTGTGATGCATCCAACTCATGGAGTTGCATGGAGCTGCGCAGAAATCACATGGAGGAGACCTGCATTTGCATCAATATCTGTAACTGTATCTGTATCTGTATTAAGTGTATCTTGTTTAGTAGTTTGACCATGGGATCACGTAAATGTTTTACACTAAAAAGTTAAATTAAAAACAAAGGAAGAACAATCTAAAAATTAATAACAAGTAGAAACAAATACCCTAACTGATACCAAGTTGTTAGCATAACTACATAGAAAAGAATTATTTTAAGTGACTTTTAAATAACAGTATTTTGACTCTACATCTTGAATGGGGTATATCCTAAAGGCAGAAATAACCACAAAATTTTTTTAGATAAATTCATTAGTCTTATTTTTAGTAATATCACTAGTGGTATTATTTTAAAAGTATAGACATTTATATATATAATACATATGAGTATGTATGTATGTAAAACTTGAGTAATTATGTGACATTCATTAGGAAATAAGATTTGTAGTACATACAAGAAAAATTGAATATAAATATAAAATAAAAGAATTTAAGTAAAACCCTGTAATCTTTAAAATGAGTTGGGAATATCAATATGCAGTAATAGTTAAGTACTTTATTTCTAAAAATACTCATATTTTTAAACTCTGTCCACTGAAACCTCAAGAGGCAATGGCTATCCAGTAGCAGTGGGCACCTCTGGTGTCCAGATTGGATTCTCTAAATGCCATTTCCCAATGAAAGAAACCAGACCTCCTTTGAGAAACTGCTGACGCCAGGTCTGGAGCAAGAAATATACACTGTGAGCCTAGGACATTTTGTTATGCCAGGAAGCAAGGAAGCATTCAGACTACTGGTGTATAATTAAAAGCACATGGCAGACTAGTCAAAGATGGGTCTTAAGAGTTAAAAATAATAATAATGCCTCCAATAAATGACATGCATCAAATATATAAATCCATGCGTTCAAATGAAATTGAAAGTAAAAATTATACTTATCATTTTTGGAACATATAGAGCACCAATTTATTGTGAAAATGGGTAATAATAGCATTTTAAGCTTTTTATATTGTCTTTCCTGTGTTGCACATATTTCAGAGACAGCAAATTATTGAGGAAGAGTTCTTCATGGACTCTTCCCAGCTAACCCACCTGGGGAAAATGATATAATTACCCTCTCCTCAAATTGTTTTACTAATAAAATAATGGATCTGAGCATTGACCATCAATGGTTACTAACACAATTATGTGTACAACTGATCGGAAACTTTACAAAGGATGAATCAGACTATCATCATCCAAACCAAATGATACATTTTTACTTCTTTAAAACTGGCACAGATATTTACTGGGCATCGGAGCAATCGTGGTCATGAAGGCGGTTTTCCCAGGGCGAGGCTTATCCCTTGCACTCTGGGTGTGCTGACCCCTGCCATTCCCCCAAATGTGGGAAACTTGACTGTTTACTTTGTTGGTAGTAGGGGACAGCGTTTGTGCTCTCTCTGGCTTAAAAAAAAAAAAAAAAAATGGGACAAACAGACATCATGTACCTTTTAAAAAAATTTTAAAAAAGATTTTATGCCCTGACTGGTGTGTCATCCCGCAAAACGAAGGGTTGCTGCCACAGCCTGGGTTGCAGTTGGTCGGGCACACGAGAGACAACCCATGATGTTTTCTCCTCACAGCGATCAGCGGGGAAGGCAGGGTGAGAGAGACGAGAAAACTTCGATTGGCTGCCTTCCATATGCGCCCTGGCTGGGGACGAACTGCAGCCCAGGCCTGTGCACTGACCATGAATCAACTGGCGACCTTTCCTCTTGTGGGGTGCCACCTCACCAACTCAGCCACACCTGTCAGGGCAGACATTGTGTGTATTTTGATGAGATGAAGTAGAAAGTACACAGTATCACCTATGAAGTATTTTTTTGGGAAAAATGTAGGAGACCATTCTGCGTGGCATGGGCCCAGCTCCCACTCAGAGATGCACAGGATCCACGCCCACAGATAGGTTCTCCATGGGGAATCAGGCCTGCATTTGTACCTAAGCTGCTTTGGGACTTGCTTTTGCTAAAATTCCCTCACCCTGAATTGAGAGCAAGTGTTTACTGTAACTTCCTAAAATCTATGCTAAACCCTCCTGGAATGAGTAACTGGCTCAACCACTTTTCCCTTTTCATTTGCAAATATCCTTCTGTGATGTGATTAGCGGCATCATCTCCTTTGTTTTCTGTAAAAGGTAACCCCCTAAATTGAACCGGTGCATAGTAAAAGAGGACCATCATGTAATGGGCGGAGAAACAAACTAAAGGCCTGTCATGGCAGAGGCTGCGGCTTCTGCTCCCCCTGAGAGAAAAGCCATGCTGTCCTTTTCCCTCCACCGTTCTCGGTGGTCCGCGTGAATGTCTCATTTCATCCATAATGATGCGGACACTGCAGGCCTGTGTCTGCATCAGAAAAAAAGAAGACTAAAAACCATTTACTCTTCATCTGATTGAATCATTAGATCTAACTAGAGTTTAGAGGAAATGCATGTTAACGGATACCACATGAACACAATCAGCTAAATCTAGAGAATAAATTCTGTAGGTTTCTCCAACAAATAAGTGGCAATAAAAATAACAACAAAAAGAATGGGAGAACTGTGATAGGCATGAAGAGATACAAAGGACATCAATAACGTGTAGCATCTTTTTAGGTCCTGATTTGAACAAACCAAGCCAAAAAAACAAAAGAGTTTGAGGTATTTAGGGAAAATTGAATACTATTGTTATTTTAACTAATGATGTTTTGGCTTATGTTTTAAAAAGTCCTTGTCTGTTAGTGTTTTTGGCATTCTGTTCTGGAATATTGACAGATAAAGTAATATGATGCCTGCGTTTGCTTTAAAACAATTTGGCAAATTCTTAAAAATAGTGGGGGAATTAGATGAAACAAAAATGGCAAAATGGGACCATTGTTGAAGCTGGGAAATACCACACATGGATTCATTGTATCCTTCTCTCTAAAAATAAGCGTGTTGGAACTGATGACATTCAGTTTGTTTTGTACAGTGTGTAAACTGCAACAGAAAAAAAATAAAAAAACACGTTGCTCCTTTTTTTACTCTACTTAATTTTGTCCCTTTCCTGTCTTCTTTTTGCTAATAGTACTTTCTTTATTCCATTTCACTGTCAATTGGTTTTGAAGAATCCTGTTTTCATTCTTTTAGTAGTTCATATTTAAACACACGTACTTAATAAAATCTAATGTTAATCGATAGCTCTACATGCCTTCTGCTAAACAGTACGAGGTCCCAGGGATGCTTTAACTCCAGTCACTGCACCCCACAGTTGTTGTCCAGCTGGTGAGTTCCATCTTGTTTTTGTGACTTCTGTTTGTTGTTGGTGTATGAGACAGCCAAAGTTTGTTTTAGATTTACTTACATGTCTATGGATGTCTTTACTCATCATTTCAGTTTTACTTTTATTTTGCTTTCAATTTCCTGACTATAGCTGTCATTAATATTTTCTTTAATGATTTATTAATGGTAAATATTTTGTCTTTGTGTTATGGGCTGAATGTTTGTATCTTCCTAAAATTTATATCTTGAAGCCCTAATGCCTCAGTGTGATGGTGTTTGAAGGTGGGGCCTTTGGGAGGTAATTAGGTTTAAATGCAGTAATGAGGGTGGGGCCCCATGGTGTGATTAGTATCTTTATTTAGAAAAGGAAGAGACAGGGAGTAGAGGGATTGAGTGAAAAAGAGAAAGCACTCATGGACATGGACAACAGTGTGGTGATTGTGGGGCAGAGGTGGAAGGAGAGTACAAGGGGAATAAATGGTAGTGGAAGAAATACAATAAAATAAATTTTTAGAGAAAGGAAGAGAGAACAGAGCACTCTTCTCCTCTCCCTCATACCTACCTCTCCAAGTGTGGACACAGTGAAAAGGCAGCTATCTGCAAGCCAGGAAGTGGGCTCTCGTCGGGAGCCTAATAAGTCTGCAGCTTAACCTTGGACTTTGCTGTCTCTAGAACTGTGAGAAATAACGCCTTTTGCTTAAGCACCCAGTCTATGGTATTGTGTTATAACAGCCTGAATGGACTAAGACACTTCCCTTTTCCAAGTGTCTTTAATTTCATCCTAATTCTTGGATGACAATTGGGTATAGTATTTTTTCTTTAGCCTTTGGAAAATAAGTATTCAACAGTCTTCTGTTTTCTGTTATTGTTGAAGAGAAATCTGTTGTTGGTTTAATTGTTAATCCTTTGTTGGTAGTCCATATTTACTTACTGTTTGTTTAAAAAATTTTTTTCTAACTGGTGATCTATAGTTTAACTCTCATTTGTCTAGAGATGGATTTAGTTTTACTTATCTTGCCCAAGAATTGTTGCATTTTTTTAGAAAAGATTTTATTTATTTATTTTTAGAGAGTGGGAGGGAGGAAGATGAGAGGGAGAGAAATATTGATGTGAGAGAGAAACACTGATCTATTGCCCCTTGTACATCCCCACTGGGGATCCAGCCCACAACCCAGGCATGTACCCTGACTGGGAATTGAACTTGTGATCTTTTGGTTCACAGGCTGGCATTCAATCCACTGAGCCACACCAGCCGGGGCTGTTGCATTTTTAAAAATTCTTTTCTTTTATTAATCTGGATAATTATCAACCATTATTATTTGAATATTTCCCTCCCACCAATGTTTTCTGTTCTCTCCTTTTGAAATTTTTATATTTTCTATTCCCTTGTCATTCTATGCTGCACTGTGGATTATTTCCTGAGAATTTTCCAGAGCATCTGAAAAAAGTGAAAGTCTGCTGTTTAGTATATCCATTGTATGAAATTTCAGTGTTTTTCATTTCTAGAAGTCTTAATTTTTAACCTTTAAAATATTCCTTCAGAATATTTTATTTTATTCTTATGTTTTGAATTCTTTATTTTGCATTTATAATCTCACAGATAGAGCTATGTCTACATGTACACATCTATATATCTATTCAACATATCTATGTATACACACATGTGTATTTTGAATGGTTTCTAGCTGATTATTTATTATCTGAAGTTCATGGGGGCTGTTTAGTCCTAGCAGTTGCTGTGTGTACTATCTCAGAGTTCATGGTAGACTTTGCTCATGGGCCTTGCAATTCTGCATGTGAGCTCATCTTCAGCAGGCCTTTACATGTGGGAATGCTGTGAGACCCAGATCGAGTGCTTCATTTGAATGATTTTCTATTTACTTATACCAGGACCCCAAGGGGAGTATCTCATCAGCGTAGGACTGTATTTTATATTTTATTTCTTTTATTAGTATTTTTGAGTAGTTAACATAAATTACTACATTAAAAAGGAAGAAAGTGAGTATAATAACACCTTTTTCCCATCTCTACCCCATTCACCCAGTTCACTTTTCCAGATAAAACTACTATTGATAGATTCTTGTTGCTTCTTCCATTCACTTATGGAGATATTAACAAATGTGGAGTGTCTAATATGGGCCAGACATTGTGTTAAAGCATGAAATACAGCAGTGACAAAGCACACGAAAATCCCTGCCTCCAGACAGCTTACCTCTTATGAGTGTGTACGTGTGTGTGAGTGTCAGTGGTAGAGGAAGACAGATAAGAAACAAACACAAGGAATAAGTAAATTGTATAACATGTTCGAAGATGAGAGTGATGTGGGAAATGGGACAATAAAGCAGTGTTAGAAGGACCAAGCGTGCTGGTACAGGGTCAGGCTGCATATGGTATTAAATAATGCGCTCGGGAGAAGCCTCCTTGCTTAGATTTTATCAAAGATTTAAGAAGACAAGGGAGTTAGCAAGTGAATAACTGAGAGATGCAGATTTCAAATCAAGGGAACAGTGAGAACAAGCAGCATAACACAGAAACATGCCTGGCCTGTTCTAGAAATAGCAGGGAGCCCCGTGTGCTGGAGTGAAGTGAGGGAATGGTGGTGGTAGGAGAGCAAAACGGAGAGGGGCACAAATGAGGCAGGCTCCGGCAGGTCACTGTAAGGTCATTGGCTTTTACTTTGTCTGTGAGAGTGTGTCTGTGTGTTTGCTTGCTGTTCAAAGGAAAGTGTTTTATTTTTATGTTTTATCCAGTCAGTTTATCTCATCACACTTAGCAAAAAAGGTATATTTAATTTTGTGTCAAGTATAAAAGAATACCCAGTAGCTTCCATTTCTTAATTTAGGTTATTACTATTAATTTCTATTCTGTTGGTATAAAAATATTTTCTAAAATATCCCCAGCAAACCTGCCGGCACACGTGGAAACCCAAACAGGACCAAGGCCCCCCCGTAGCTGAGACGGGAGCGGTTCCGGGCGGTGCCCTTGTGAATGGCAGCCCTGCAAGAGAAAGTTCCAGGAACATTATCAACCTTCGTTTTCAGCACGAGAGAACCTCCCATTTCATGGGACATTTTTCACAGTATTAAGAAACAGCCACCTGGTCTGCTTGACTAAAACTGGGGCAAAGGACGATGTTTACGGAGAGAAACCCTTGACAAAAAGTGCCCCACGGACGGCACTCTGACCCAGAAGGCGCAGGGACAAGTTGCCGAATCTTAACCTCTGTAAATGTGTCAAGAATTGACTTGGAACTTTTATTCATTTATTTTTTTAGGGATTCCAGCTTTTATTTTTTTCCCCTTCCACAAAGCAAAGTAGAAGAAATAATAATACAAGATTAAAACCACAAAAATAGTTAAATTGGTAGAACATGTATCCAAAAAAAAAAAAAAAAAATATCCACCTAGGAGGACAGGCTTATTTACAATGAGGAATCATGTAAATTAGGGTAGCTTGAAGTTTTCATATGAAACATGACAAACACAAACATATGCTGTATGGGTGTCACTCTTCACAGCGATGTAGAAGGGGAAGAACAACACTTATTTAGGGACAGATATACGACAAGGTCAAGGTTTTACAGCATCAGTGCAATATATTCACAGAACTTTATTACAGCCAGTTAATTAGAGGTTAAGACCTGTTGCAAATATGTCACATCTCTGGCCCTTAGAGGTTCATTCCACAGACTTCAAATACTCTAAACTTCTAACTACTGAGAGGGAGAGTGACTCTGAGATGCTTTCCAAGAATTACAAAATCTCTACAGACCCAAGCCCATCTATCATCTCCCCAAATTTGCTCTCACCAACAAATAGCCCTTGTATTCGGCAGAAAAATATCTAGTACAAAAGTCAGATGCCAGTGTAGTCGCCTCTTCCTAGGCCAAATCTATGGGACCAAAGCAGCCACATTACCATAAACTGACAATTGAAAAATTAGTAGGATAAGATTATTTTCTACCTAATCTTGATGAAAATCAGGAAGACTCTTGTCCTTGATTAGCTGCTCTTGCAGTAAAAGTAATAGGCTCGAGTCTTCATCTCTTACATGCTTTAGTTTTAGACTGCTGAAAATCTGAAATGAAAAGTATGCTAAATTCCTCAATCCAAGCTTTTAGAAGCTTACTATTAATAAGCCTTTAAGGACCTACTAGCTTGAAGGCTAAGCGCAAGGGGGCAATAGCTCTAAGCCCGTGAGAGTCCCTGTTTCAGAAGAAGGATAAATGTTTTCTACAAAATGCTGTTTTGCACAAGAGAGAAACCAACATAAACAAGGGTATTTAATTTGTTTCATTTTCTCCCACAAGGATTCTTCTCCCATGACACAGAAACAGAATGAGGAATGAATCCTCATTGTTCTCTTCATTGGCAATGGTGAACGTGGTCCCTGTATTCATGAAGCCAGGCAGTTTTGTTAAGCAGACTGTGGAGGTAGACAGTAGAACCAGTGTTCTGTCGCCACAGACCACTACACCTTGTGTCTAGCTAAAAATAGCAAAGATCTACTTAAACAATTATCCGAAGTCACGGTTGTGCCCTTTAGGGTAAAACTCACCACTATATTATTTTAAAGGAAGTTACCTACAAGGACGAATTCAATTAACCCAGGGTAAGAAAACTCAAAACAAGTTGTATTCCTGAATGAGTTGTCTATATCAGGCCAGCTGTTGAGAATGCACGCAGATACACTTCATACACGTGTGAAGCCTTAGGCACATCTAGATTTCTGATAACTAAGGGCCGAAGGAGGGACAGCTTAGAGCTAGTTCTGTAACACTTTATATCCAGGTGATAGAAACTGTTCCCAAGGACAATTAATGTACACACTGTTAGTCACACTGAATAAGGAAGATGCAGTATTCATTTCTCTTTGCTTTTTGCTTAAGAAGCTTGTTCATCTTCCTTTTGGGGATGGGTCATTCCAACATACTTTGAAATGTTTCCATGTTGGTTTAGTTCAGAAAGCAATTGCAGCAAGAGAAATGGTCATGGCCGTGAAGTATGCTTTTGGCTTTTCTTTCTTCCTTTAGTGTGAAGAGGCATTTTGACCAGCCCACAGCTCAGCCTCGAGTGTTTACTAGACTGCTGCACATTTCATGGAATCTTTGCTGCTGCTCGGTTTATTTCTTAGAGCCAAAAATTCTAGGCACTAGAATGGGAACAAGGCAGCCAGCCAAGCACAAAAACATAAGAAAACAAGAAACACCAGACAGAACAGATGGATCTGGATAACAGAGGGTCAGAAACACCAAGGAAACCACACACACGATGGCAGGTGGGAGCCAGGCTCTTTCCAGCCAAGGACGTTATCGGCCATCAGCATCACCCCTCACCTCTCCCCATCCTCAAAGGGGCGCTTCCAGTCTTGCAGTCTCTGCAGCCAGCCAGTTGGTGCTGCGATAAACTCCTTCTGCCATCGTCCCAAGGTGCAGCCTCAGCGAGCGCAAGGAGGCCTCCTGACCAGTCTTCCTCTGCGATCAGCAGGGCGACCGACCCCAGCACCCACACGGAACTTTTAAATGTCCTTGGAGCGTCTGTGTTCGGTGTACTCCCATGGTGACCGACCTGGGGGAGGTGAGCCCCTCCCGAATCGAATCACCCATCAGCACAACTTCCAGACTCAGTGGAACGGCTGTCCTCTCTTGTATCTGGACTTCAGGTGGCCGGCTGAGGACGGAGGGAGTGCTTTCATGTTCCGTCAGTGCAGTTTCTCCACCTCCTGTTGCTGCTTCTGCTGTTCAGACCCCTTTAAGGTGAATGTCAGTTGTTTGCTGTGAACTGGTGTCTGATACACTCAGTGTCCCATTTTTTTTGCTTCAAGTTTTAACCAGTCTTCCAGGGTTTTATTCATCAGCTTCTGCTCAGTGGCAGAATCTTTGAAGCTTCTAAATTCTTTGCCTTCTTTGATCTCCTAAAACTGGGGCTTGAGGACATTCTGGCTGGTCCTCCCTGAGCGGGTCCTGCTGCTTCACTCTTTCCTCTGCCGGAGAAGTCGGCGCTGGTCCCTGATCTCCCCACTCGGGCTTTTCATCACCTGAACTTTCAGAACGTTCTGCATCACTTGGTTTTCCTTCCAGTTCTTTCTCCTGTTCTTTTTCGTGATGTTCTTGTTGCTCTAAGAGTCTTAGTGTCTTCTTCCATTTTTCAGTAATCTTTGAAGTAAATAGATTCAAAAGCCTGAAATCTTCGCTCTCTTCATCTACTTGGGAGTCAAACGGAACTTTAAATTGATCATTGGTGAGAATATTCAGAAGGCTATTAACTTTGTTTTTCCATGTAGGTTTTTGCTTCTCCTCCTCTTCAATTAACTTAAGACCAGCTCTTTTGTGCACTTTTGGCACTTTCTCTAAGTGGACTCTCTGTCCAAGTGTTTCCTCTATCTTCTGTCTTCTATCTTTTATATTCTCCATAAACAAGTGGACTTCCTACCAATTTCACCCTGTGATAGAGTCTTCTATCCATAAAAAGCCCATGCATGCCTGCCCAGAGAAAAGGTGATCCAATGAGATGTGTGAGCCCTAAATTGTCAAGGTCTTTCTTGGTGACAAATTTGTAACTGTCATAAAACATGCTTTCTGGATTTTCTTCCAATTCTTCTGTCAAAAGGTCTAAGAAGGAGCACCACCTGGGGCAGGCCCCCGACTGTAATGTAACAGATACTCCTCTTGGGGGCTTCATCGGGGGCAAGAACCATGCCTGAGTTGGGGCAGAGGCAGGCGTCTTTGCTGTGAGGTTCTGGCTCCAAGGAAGTAAATATTTTTCCTGAGTTCTCATTCCTCGTTTTGATAATTCAAAAGTCTGCAGACAAAATCAAATCTAAAGAATCCTGGAAATGAACCAACTTAATGGGCAGCCCCTCTTGCTGGTACTTAACTGGCAATGGCTTTTCAGATGGAAGGTCACGTAATGAAACCTGCCCTGTGGATGTCCCCACTGACATGGTCAAGGTGCAGCTGGATTTCAGAGCAGGGGCTGCTGGCAAACTCTTTATCTCTGAATCTGCCATGACTCTACCTAACGCGCAGTCTAACAGGCCAGCTGTGTTTCGAGTTCTTGGATCCCCGCACCCCACTCGACCCTGTACTGTTCCTGTGTCAAACAAGCCCTGCACAGAATGTATGTGACAAACACTATTCTCCGCAGCATTACTTTGTAGAGAATTTAGGTACCTTCCTTGTTCTAAGTTTAATCTATAAACCTCAGCGCTTGTGCCAACAACGTTTAAGTGGTGGGATGGATAATGGCAAGAAAAACCTCTCCCAAACTGTGGTATTCTGCCTTGGTAGTAAAAACCTGACTGTGAATGGAATTCACTGTATCTATCATTATGTAAGAAGACAATTTTTGAATAGGTATCAGGCCAAGGTGACAACTTCTGCATTGAAACACCTTTCAAACTTCAAGGATCACTGATCCGTGTCATAGCATCGAACTCAATGTCTATACGTTCCAGCTGCTAAAGTATATTGTCCATCTTTTGAAACCTTAATGTTGGTACAAACAGGCATTTCAAAGTCCTGAATGAATTCAGGTCTCCTACGGACATCGACATCTTTTTTCTGTAGGGCTCTCTTCTTCCTGTCAGAAAACCACTCAGGAAAGAACTTACCGCAGCCAAGACTGTAAATCTTTCCCCTGTGGTGGCTAGAGGCCAGTGTGGTGGTGGACCTGTGCTCTGGTTCACGTCACTCTACCTTTGGTGCACCCAGCACAAGCTCCCCGGGTCTCCGTGGTGCTCCTCCGTGGTCTGTGGCACCGGCAGTCTCTGGCTTTTACTTTGGATGACTGGGAGCCATTGCAGGATTTGGGGCATAGAGGTGACTTTGAGGCAGGTTAGTAAGAAACTAGGAAAATTCCCTAGCAAGTGGAATGAGGAAGCTGAGACAAACCGCTGAGCAATTAACAGCTAGGTGATAAAGTACAAGACTCTATCCTCCCTAACCAAAGATCCCTAAGAGCAGGTGATTTGAAACACCTTAATCATGAAGATAGATAACAAAAAATTAATTAGAGCTGGACTAGTCTGAGATAGAGGTGAAACTAACCAGAGAATGACCCCTGACCCCACTATGCACTCATTTTGATACATCAGCCTGCTAAATGACCACCTATAAATCTAATGACTATTCTATTGAGCTCCTCCCCTGGGACCCCCACTGAAATTCCCACCTGTAGAGAAGCGATGAAACCCTCAGGACAAAGGACAACAGCTTTTGCTCTTCTTTGAGCACACCTGTGGCACCGTTCCCCCTCCCCCCTCCTGCTTCCTCAGGCATGTACTTTGCTGCTTCTTGCCTAAGCTCTCAGGGTCCCACTGAAGCTTGCACCCAGGGGAGCAGTGGGCAGTGGCAGCTCACTCTGGGCTCACCCCCTGATCCTGTCTCCAAGGACCCTCCGTTTGCCTCACTGACCTAAGCTTTGATAAGGTCACTCTCACTTTCACCTGGACTTGTGTCTTGAAATTTTTCCTGCATGAGTCACAAACCTGGAGGTCCCTGACTTATGGTGAGAGTTCCCAGACCGTGCTGGGGCACGGCACTGTTGTGGTCCAGGAACAACTTGATCAGACATTTGTAAAGGATCACTCTGGATTCCGAATTTAAATTAGGATGTGTGTGTATGTAGTCTGGGGAGCAAAGGAAGAAGCAGGGAAACCTGCTAGACAGTGGTGCAGTAATCCAGGTATGCTTATGACGAAAGCTGTGACCGCCTGGTGGCTGCCGAGGACGTACAAAGCAGAGGGACTCTGCCTGCATCTTGGAGATAATCCAACAGGCTTTGCTGGTGAAAGGATGTGAGAGCATGAGTGGAGTCAGGAATGCCTCCAAGGTTTTAGGACTGAGCAACTGGACCAATAGATTTACTGTCAGTGGAAATGGGGAAGGATGTGGAGAAGGAGGGTTGAGGGGACATAAAGAAAGTTTTGTGTTTTATGTTTCTTAGTCATCTACATAGGGATTTTGAGTTGGCCATTGAAACTCACATCTTGTCTTTGGGAGAGAAAGGTGGGCTAGAGATATACATTTGGGAGCGATCAACTTCCAGATGATTCTTCCAGCCTTGAGACTCGGTGATGTCACCAACAGAGTGAGTATCACTGGAGGGAAGATGAGGACCCAGGGCTGGGCCTGGGACACGCCCACACAATCCAGGGAGGCTTCACGCCTAGACGGGATGTATTACATGACGTTGCACTGTTTCTTACACTAATGGTTGTTTTGTTGGTATTGTTTTGTATCTTCCCCCTTTTAACTCATTGTAGGTCTTATTTCATATTGTATGTTATTTTTTAAGTTTGCTATTCCAGAATGCTTGAATAGTGTAAATTTTAGCTATGAACTCAGGTATGGGCAGACCCCTGATTTCAAGTTCTCAGGGAAGGGTTTTCCCCTCTCCCCGCACTTTTGACCAGGATAGACTAGCTTCTTTGTCATCTACTTAGTGGACAGAGTTTTCTAGTCTTTGCTGAGGAGTAGTGCTTTACTTTCTTGTGAGCTCTTCCATGTACTTAAGCAATTGTTTTGTTTTATGCAGTTTTTGGGTTGTGGTTTTTCTTTTTGAGTTTAGTCTTCCATATTGCCTTAAATATATCCACTAATCCTCTCCATTGTTACTGTCTCAGTTCAGGTCACATTAATTTGTTCCTTTATAACTTTACAAGCGTCTGGGCTGGTATCTTTTTGCTGTCTCTCCCCTCTTGCAATTATGCTCAGGTGGACCTTTTTTATAAGCCCTGTTTTTTTAAACAAATTTTTAAAAGATTTTATTTATTTTATTTTTAGAGAGAGGGAAAGGTGGGAGAAAGAAAGGGAGAGAAACATCAGTGTGTGGTTGCTTCTTGTAAGCCCGGATGGGGGACTCACCCTATAATCCAGGCGTGTGCCCTGACTGGGAATCGAACTGGTGACCTTTTGGTCTGCAGCCCATACTCAATCCACTGAGCTACAACATCCAGGGCTCAGTGGACCTTTTGTAATGCAAATCTGAAAATTCCATAACCTGGTCAGTTTTTATGGCTTTCTCTCCCTCATAAAGATAAACCTCTAGGTCTTTAATAGGACTTGTAAGGAATCTTTGACTTTATTGCTCACCTAGTACCCTTCATCCTTGCTTTGTTCCACCGAACCTAAGTGTTTGAGGGCTTGCAATGCTCTGTTACACTTTCTTAACCTTTGTGTAGGCTGTGTTCTCTTCCTGGAAGGCCGTTCCAGCTTTATCTGTCTGGTTATCACCCAGTGTCCTTAAAGGCTGACTTCAAATGCCTTCTTTTTTGGAACTCTTTCATATCAGTCCCATCTCTTTTTTGGAATGAGTGTGAAGACTTTCCTTTGGATTCCTACTCCTTGCTTCATAGCCCTTGGACACAATCTTATTATAACTCTCATTCTTTGTATTATGACCAAGGTTTCTCCCAGGTGACTGAACAAGTCTCAGGACTGGAATTGTCTTTTTATCCCCAGTGCCTAGTGTTGTGTGCACCTGGGACATAACACACACTCGATACGCATTTGCTGAATGGTTGAAAATATGGAAACAGAAATGAGAATATACTGTATAATTATAGAATGAAGAGTCAAACTTGGGGTGGTAAGCATTATACAATATATGGATGATGTATTATAGTGTTGTACATCTGAAACTGGTATAATTTTATTAACTGATACTCCAATAAATACAATAAAAAAATAAGAAATAAAGCATTTTTATCATTAAAAACAGAATGATCTACTTTGATTTCAAAGGATAAGTTCCTAAACATATTGGGATCTAAACATGTTTTGAAATACCACATTTTTAAAAAATGTGTTAACATCTAAATGGCACCTGGATGAAATGGCAGTTGTTTAATACTGGAGAGTATTAAGCTACCACACTTGTTCAAATCTAGTAAGAATAGAAGCCTATTCAACATGGAGGCATACTTCATAAACCTCAAGACTATTTATGTAAATATAATATACAAAATAAAATAAATATTTTAGGGGCATTAATGGTGGAAAAATAAAATAATGGAATGGTAGTTGTGATTTGGGGTGGGAGAGTGGTATGCAAAGCTGGTGATGTCAGCACCGTGAGGCCCAGGTGATTCCCTATGTTTTAACTGACTCTACGCTCCATGAGGGCAGGGACACTGGTATTGGGGCACATAGTAGGTGCATAATATGTGTGCACTGAACTGAAATGTTCTTGAGGATACTATGAAATATTCTTAATAGAAATGAAGAAAGTTTTAACAACAATGTATAAATGTCGGGGAGGAAATTTAAAAAAAAATGTCCTTTCTACCCCTGATTGGTGTGGCTCAGTGGATCACATGCTGGCCTGTGAACCAGTGTTGCCGGTTCGATTCCCAGTCAGGGCACATGATGGGGTTGCAGGCTGGGTCCCCAGTAGGAGGTGTGTGAGAGTCAACCACACATTGATGTTTCCTTCCCTCTCTTCTTCCTTCCCTTCCCCTCTGTCTAAAAATAAATAAATAAAATCTTTTAAAAAGTATAAATAAATAAATATCCTTTCTAAATTTTGTTTATTATCAAGGCTATGGTAAAATACAATGGGAGAATAATCTAATGACTAACAGTGAACATTTGTATAGCACAGATGTTGTGCTCTGCACAAAATACACAGTTTTATAAGCATTTTTACATGTAATAACTCATTTAATCTGTATACTCACCTTACTAAGTAACTATTAATATCACCCCCATTTTAAAGACTGGAAGCCTGAGGCACAGAGACATTAAGTAATGTGCCAGCGCCTTGCAGCCAGCAGGTGACAGAGCTGAGATTCAGTTGTATCACAAGAGCTTTCTTTGGTCCTGTTCTCTCCCAGATTCTGCTCACAGGCTCACATGTTGCCACAGCTGTAGTTGTGACACTTGAAATCAGAAACTCAGACTTTTGTCTAGCATGTTTGAAACATTTCCCCAAAATATCAGGCCAAAACATTAGAATTTTAATTGACTGCACCACAGTCTACTGAGTTGTGTATCATAATCAGCCTGACTGTTTCTCCCTTGCTGGCAATTTAGGTCATTTCCATTTTTTTTATATTCTGTGTGATTATGTTATGCTAATGCATAAAGCTTCTCCTTTTCTAATTTTTTTCCTTAGGATAAATCCTTAAAGTCGGACTAACTGTAAAAGAATGTAAATGATTTAATTACCCTTCATGTATAATGAAATCAAGAAGAGTTGTATAAATATATGCTGTTATCAACAGCATGTAAGAATCTTATTTTCTTCCCAACTGTGCTTAATTTTTGTTAGGTATTCTTGCTCACTTTTAAACATAATAGAATTTTCTCTTTTCATTTTCATTTATTTACTAGAAAGTTTGGATACTTCAAAATACAATGTTTCCCTCCTTTATTGACATACAGGTTCCAGCACAAATAACACCCACTTTTTATTACAAAATCTTTTATTACAAAATCATAAACATGTAATTCTGTAACATAACAGTATCACACTCAAGTATACCATATGACATTTTAAGTGAAATATTCAAATTAAAACTATTAATTATTACACCCATATTATTACTCTATACTCAAGTAGGCGTTACTTCTGCTGGACCCTGTATTGCTGCAAATATTTTTCTGATCTGTTGTTTGTCTTTACAATTTAAATATTGATAGCTACATTCACAGAAATTTGGAACTTTTATACTGGTCAAATTTGTTTGTCTCTTTAGTTACAATGTCTCCTATATTTTGACTTGCAGGATGTCACCATTCTAATACAAGTAGAGTGTTATTTGATTTTTGGTACACACAGTTTAAATTGCTGAGAAATAGGGAATGTCTCAGAAGTGTGTAAAGGAGTTTCTGAAGGAAGTGCAGTTGCAGGGACAGAGGAAACTCTGCTGATTGCTGTGGCTCCCTGTATCAAAACTACAGCAGTTTCCAGTGTAATGCCCAATCTTTCTGAGTTTACTTACAGTTCAAAGACCTCGAATCCTTTCCTGCAACACAGATCTGACCCAGAACAGTAATTCTCTGGTTGTGCAGGATTCAAACGTTCTGTGTTGTGAAGCATTTGAGGTAAACTGGCACATGCATGCCCAATACTGTTTGTTTAAAGCAGAATGATGGTGTTTGGCAATGTCGGGACATTATTAAGGAAGGCTGGTTTGTCAACACCCACATGCCTCCTAAATTGGCATTTACTTTCTGTAGATTCCACACTATCAATACGAGGTCAAGTTGTCAGCTTCGAAGCTTCAGATATTTAAAGTTTTATGTACACTTATCATGGATCCAGCTCCCAGGGGGCAGACTCCCATTAACTCAGGCAATAAGAAACTGATGTATACATCAAAGTGCCAGTATTTTTTTGCAGGGAGAACTCTGAGCATCCCTTTGACTGAGATATTAAGGCCAGTATGATGAGCATATTATCTTTCTCTTGGCAACTGTCCCCGGGGAGTAAAAGTATAATCAAGAACTTTCCTGGTTAATATAGAATCAGAATGAGATAATAATACAAATATTGTGGGTTACTTTCTAATAATAATGTAGCCTATAGAATCAGATAATTTGTCACATTGGGTTTCAGCAGCCATATACGTTCAAGTCCCTTGATGGTGTCACTGGGGTCTGTGGGCACTCTGCCCCCACCATCAGAACTTGTGTGAGCATGATCCCCTTCTGGACCTTCAAGTACAGCCATTCTGTGTGGAACAGGACTGCACTTTGACCTTCAGGCTTTCTCCTGACAGGGTTCAGTGTGGTTGACCACAACGAACCCTGCATTCCTGATCACTATTGCGCTCCAAGTTGGTCTCGCTGTGGTGACTCTTGGGTCCCCTTGACTGGCATTTTGAGTTTTTCTGAACACATTTCAACAGTCTCTTCGCGTAACCACATGACAAACCTAAACCAGGTTGAGCTCTTTGGAGACAACCTTTTCCCCATGTTCGTGGGGAGTGGTCCCTCATTGTTACCCCCTTTGGCTCTCAGCACTGCGGTCCAGGGAAAATGAGGGGTTTGGTCACTTTGTCCAAATCCAAATACCTTCTACTTACCCCTGGCATCTCCTCATTGCTGTCTCTCGGGATTTCCCATCCAGGCAGGTGGCCTTCATCTTTCTTTTTTGGCAAATGCCAAGTCATCCACAACTGGGACATGGTTTTCCTCCTTTAAAACTTGTGTGGGAGGAGGCATACATGGATACACTGCCTCCTCACAGAACCAAAATAAGGACAACAAAAATTTAGAAACAAAAAAACAACCAGAAGTGGCAGAAAATTGAACTGTATGGAAGTCCAACAACCAAGGAGTTAAAATAGACACATTCATCCAGACCAGTAGGAGGGGCGGAGTTGGTGGCTGGGCGGAGAGGGGTCATGGTAAAAAAAGCAGTGGCTGGCAGACCCCAGGCATGGGGTGGCAGGGGGCAGACCCAGTAAGGTGTGCAAGGTGGCTGGCTGACCAGCAGTCCCATATTCGCATGCAGATAAACCAGACAAAACTGGGAAATGAGACAGACCACGAAACCCAGGACTTCTGCATGTGGAAATAAAGCTTCAAAGCACTGGTTGAAAACACCTGTGGGGATTGAGGTGCCAGGAGAGATTCCCAGACTCACAGGAGAGTTCATTGGAGAGACCCACAGGGTCCTAGAACATACACAAGCACACTCACCTGGGAATCAGCACCAGATGGGACCAATTTGCTTGGGGGAAATGGTGGAAGGGACTGAAAACTGACAGAGAGTGGAGCAAGCACCATTGTTCCCTCTTGGACCCACCCCCACATACAGTGTCATGACCCAGCAACTGGGCTGACCCACCCTGGGGAACACCTAAGGCTCCACCCCTTATATGTAACAGGCATGACAAGACAAAAAAACAAAATGGCTCAAACAGAAAAACAGATCAAATCTCCAGAGTGAATACAACTAAGTAATGAAGAGATAGCCAACCTATCAGATGCACAGTTCAAAACACTGGTGATCAGGATGCTCACAGAATTGGTTGAATTTGGTTGCAAATCAGATGAAAAAATGAAGGCTATGCTAAGTGAAATGAAGGAAAACACACAGGGAACCAATAGTGATGGGAGGAAAACTAGGACTCAAATCAATGGAGTGGACCAGAAGGAAGGAAGAAACAACCAAACAGAAAAGAAGGAAGAAACAAGAATTCAAAAAAATGAGGAGAGGATTAGGAACCTCCAGGACATCTTGAAACATTCCAGCATCTGAATTATAGGGTTACCAGAAGGGGAAGGGGAAGAGGAAGAGCAACAAGTGGAAAACTTATTTGAACAAGTAATAAAGGAGAACTTCCCCAATCTGGAAAGGAAATAGACTTCCAGGAAGTCCAGGAAGCTCAGAGAAGAAGTTGGACCCAAGGAGGAACATACCAAGGCACATCATAATTACATTAGCCAAGATTAAAATGAAGGAGAAAATTCTAGAAGCAGCAAGAGATAAGGAGACAGTCACCTACAAAAGAGTTCCCATCAGACTGGCAGCTGATTTCTCAAAAAAGACCTTCCAGGCAAGAAGGGGCTGGAAAGAAGTATTCCAAGTCATGAAAGTCAAGGACCTACATCCAAAATTGCTCTATCCAGCAAAGCTGTCATTTAGAATGAAAGGGCAGATAAAGTGCTTTGCAGATAAGGTCAAGTTAAAGGAGCTCATCATCACCAAGCCCTTATATGAAATGTTAAAGGGACTTATCTAAGAAAAAGAAGATAAAAAATATGAACAGTAAAAAGACAGCAAACTCACAGATATTAACAACCACACCTAAAACAAAAGCAAACTAAGAAAACAGCTAAACCAGGAGCAGAAACACAGAAATGGAGATCACGTGGAGGGTTAGCAACAGGGAAGTGGGAGGAGGAGAGAGGGGGAAAAGGTACAGAGAATAAGTAGCATAGATGGTGGGTAGAAAATAGACAGGGGGAGGGCAAGAATAGTGTGGGAAATGTAGAAGCTAAAGAACTTATGAAACATGGACATGAACTAAAGGGGGAATGTGGGTGGGAGGGGGTGTGCAGGGTGGAGGGGAATGAAGGGGGGGAAATGGGACAACTGTAATAGCATAATCAACAAAATATATTTATAAAAAACTTGCATGGGAGCCCAGACCAATCCATGGAGCTACTCGAGCATGCACATGCTGCATCGCAGCTGCATTTGTGGGGCAGTCCTCACACTCTGTGCTCCACTCCTCTCCCTGTGGGCCTCCCTGGCTGTGCTGTGTGCCCCGCCCCAGTTCTGGGCCTCATGCCTGGCTTAACAGCCCTGCGCAGGCTCTGCCAGCTGCTGCCTGACGGATGGTGCTCACGGGCACGTTGGCAGTTGGGTTATAACCCAAGACGATCTTTGTTCAAACCAACAAAATAAATTATGTGATGCAGTACTTTGGGGAAAATTTTTAAGATGTTTAAAAGTGTATTAAGAACAGTAAATTTCAGAATATTTCACAATGCCTAGCACAACAGTTTGGACTAATTCAATAAGCCAACAAGAAAGCAAAAGAACAGAAGTGAACAGATTTTCATTGTAAAGATATCAAATGTAGTTAACTGCGCACATCCCAGCCAAAACAATAAAGTTTAGTTATCAGAGGTCTGTTCAGTAATCAGGAATTTATGAAACCTAGCAAATGTTGCACTGTCCAAGTTCATCTTCCAACCAAGTCTTTCATTTTGTGGGTGAGAGCACAGCACTGCTAGACCCAGGCCGTCTGGAATTTAGATCTTCTTCTTACTCGCGCGGTACTCTTCTCACTACAGTTGATGACACGGAATCATTTTCTTCAGTGACCAGTTTCCAAAGGCAAACAGTGTAGGAAGGCAGAGGGGAGCAACCAGCTTGAAACTCAGCCAGACCTGAGATCGGTCCTGGCTTTTGTGGTGATAAGTTGAAGGACCTCGAACAAGTTAATTGACCACACTAAGTATCAATGATTTGCCAGCTGAGAAAATGAAATAATAACAACAGTAATTATTATTATGGAATAAATTAAATGGTAACAATGCGTGTAAAGTGCACAAGGAGATTAGTCAAATAATAATTTTTATTGCATGCATGTTTTATTATATTATTATATAGCACTGTTTGATCAACCTCATCAGTAGAGAGAGACAGCACAAGCTACACTGTTGAGGATTGTGAAGATATGAAAGAACTTTCTTTTACAAAGCAGGTTGTCATCGCATTTGCTGAGGTGTTCTCCTGTGAGCTTTTGCCTGGAACATCACTTTGATAGTCTTGAACTATGTATTTAATAGTATTTGCTCAAGTAGTGTTCTATCTCAGCTCTTGAAAAGACAATGAACTTGAAAAATTAGTTGGAAAAAAGTAATTGTATTGAATTTAGGTCAGAGTGAAGCTAATAGCTGTTTTTTGAAAATGTCCGTTTTTGAGAATACAAACATATCCTGTATTTGTATATGACTTTTAAGCGTATAAAGTATTTTCATGTCCATGAACTTACTACATTCTATGATACACTATGAAATGGTGTATTATTCACGCTTTCACATGTAAGAAATGGAGGTTGCTGTGGCCTCGTGGCTCCATTGGTTGGAGCGCTGTCCTGAACGCCGAAAGGCTGCTGGTTCAATCCTCAGTTGGGGTGCGTACGGGCGGCGCCTGATTGATATTTCTCTCTCACATCCATCATTCTCTTTCTTTCTCTCCCTTCCTCTCTAAAAAATTGATAAAAACATATGCTTGGGTGAGAATTAAAAAAAAAAAGAAAGAAATTGAGGCTTATTTTATAAGTGGCACATCTGGAACTCTAATTTCAGAACTTTTCCTCCACATGGTGACCAGCCCTGCAGAAATGAAATGATGTCTGTATGTGACTAATGAAATGCAGGCTTCCCAGAAACACACACTCTCTCTCTCTCTCTCTCTCTCACACACACACACACACACACACGCATTTTCGCCAAGAGCCTTTGCATTATTGGGCTGCTATATTTTGTTGTTAACAATGGCAATGTACTAAGAGAACACCTCCTCTAAGTCTGAGGCTGTGCACATGTATTTAATTAATTAATTAATTAATTTTGAGAATACATTTATTGAAGCTGGGGACAGAGAAACAAGGAAGCGCTCAGAGCAGAAGAAGCAGCAGGAGAGTATAGGCAGGGCTGCTCTGGCTCCCTGGAAAGTCAGAGAAAGGGGGTCTTGGAGGCAGGTTCAGGGGGTTAGCTTGGGTGAGCTGCCGCTGCTCATTGCTCCCCTAGTTGCAAGTCCTGTGGGAACCCTTAGAGTTTAGGAGGTGCACCCCTGTGGGGGAAGAAATGCATGGGTGTGCTTCTGGGAGGGAAGGCGTGCTGCGTTTATGCTAGACATTTGCTGATTCACTCTCAGGCCCCATGTCCAACCATTTTCTCTGCTTTTCACCTCCAGGAACTATAGTCATCCCTTGGTATTCACAGGGCATTTGTTCTAGAGACCCCCCACCTCACCCCCCAGGACACCAAAATCTGCAGATGCTCAAGTCCTTCACATCACATGGCATAGCATTTGCATACGACCTACCTTTGCATGCAGACTGCAGCAGGGCATGGCCACACATCACTTCATTCGCACGGATTCGGTGTAGTGCTTGGCATGTGGCAAATTCAAGTGTTGCTTTTAGGAATTTTCTGGGATTTTTTTCCCCAAATATTTTTGATTTGCAGTTGGTTGAATCCATAGATGCAAAACCTGTAGATACAGAGGGCTGATTGCATACTTCTTAGGTTACCCTGTCTGCTCACCCCTACCTCTTCTGGTCAGCAGAGACCCTGGCAGGAGAGGGGACTGCAGGGGGTGGCGACGCCTTCTCCCCCTTCCTGTCTGCCTTGCATGGTATCTCTGAATCCAGCAGCAGCTAGTCTTTCTCTGCGGCAATAGCTCTCCTGCCCATCTGTGGATGGTCCTGGCTCCTGCTAGCCACCCTGACTCCTTCACAACCACCTCCCTCCTCTGTCCTTTCAGCAGCCAGTATCCACACGGCCTCTTTATTCCATTTGGCTCCTCAGCTCTTCCATCTCTTGTGGAACCAAATCCCTGCCTTGAAAGGCCTGGAGTGGTTTCGTTTCATGACCAGACTGTACTGCTCCACTGCAGTATTCAACCTTCCCAACATTCCTGGGAGAAGCTTGTAAACATTTACGGAGAAGGATATTGAGGTGCAGTGGAGGCAAGTGATGTGCCCAAGCTTGTACAGCCCCTGTTCCCTGTACAGGGATTCTGGGACTCAAATCCAGCAACATCCAGGTGACAAGGGACACTGCCAGGGCCAGTGCCTCTGTGCGCCATCCCATATAGCACTCTACTCAATTACCAGTGAGGAAATGGAGTTCAGAGATGTCAGCTTGCTAAATGTGCAGAGCTAGTAAGTAGCAGAGATGGGATTTGAACCCTGATCTTTCTGCCTCCAAGCTATTTCCTTCCACTATTCCTCATGTTTCCCAAAAGTTGGTGTGCAGCACAGCCATGGCGGTGGGATGAAATGTCATTTCCAGGCCCCACCGTCAGTAAAACTATTGCAGTAGGTTTTGGAAGAAGAGGCTCAGGAATACCCACTTTGCACCACTGTCCTAAGTGATGCTGAGGCTGGCAATGGTGAACCACAGGAGGCTGGCCTTGCTTACCTCCTTCTACCTGTGACACCTGTGTGTCTGCTGTGTGCCTCTCTCACCGGTCTCAGTTTCCCTATTTGTAAAGTGAGAGTTTGAACCAGATAATCTCCAAGGTCATTCCAGGTCTCTGCTGAGTCCCCTAAACCTGTGTGCTGCAGGAGAGTAAGGCACATGGAGTCACGATCCCAAGGGGACCACTGCTGTGCCACTGAGCACCCCCAGGGCTCGGGGAGGGCTGGGAGTCCCAGCTTTCTCATGGACTCCCGGGCTGTGAGACTCAACGGTAACCCTGTGGCTTGAGAGTAAAGGAAAGCCCTGTTTATTGCTTTGCAGTCGTTGGCAAACTGGCATTTTAAAAAGGAAGTGAATTGTGGGGTAAGGGGTTTAATTCAGGGAAATATTTGAAGACCTCAGTGTTTGCTCCGAGAGGTCATTAAATAAGTTTTGTTCCCACACCCTCTGGAAAAATGATGCTTCATTAAAATGGCAACATGAGGTGTAGTGAAATGGTGAAATTGGGAACACTAAAAAGACACATTCACTAGATTCCACTTAAAATGTAAAAGGAGTGTAAAGAAAACAAATGGACATTTTCTTGAGGCAGCTGAGCAATACAAAACACAGGCATCTTTGTTTCCTTCTTGAAAACCTCCACAATGCCTTCTCCTTTCTTCCTCTTGGCTAATCTGTACTTCTAAGAGGTGTTGAGTTTCGGCCAAACTTTCTGCTCCACTCTCATCAAAGCCTGCCTCCCTGTGAATAGCCAGCTCTCACCTACCGATCCGATCCGCTTACCCACTGCTGCCCAGGGGCTGGCCACAGGTCATGCCCATAATTAGCTCACAGACAGAATTTCCAGGCAGGCTCAGGAGCATCCGTCACAGGGATGAATGGAAAGTCCATGTGTGGGAACACGCTGTGGCCCCTCTGACCTTGTCACCACTTATCTGTCCGTTGGATGCCTCCTTAGTTCCCTGAGCTGCCGGTGGCCTGGCCCCATCTTGGGTTGAGAGAACAGGTTATTCTGGTTACCACACCAATTCAGAGGGGTTCTGATGCCCCATGAGTGGGAAGGCATGCAGTTTCTGTTTCTGTTGTTACATCGCCTTTCTATGTAGTTCCACCTGTGTCTCGGTTCCAGGTTGGGGGCTTGTACCACTAGAGGTTATGTGCTGTGGGCACTTAACAACAAATAGGGTACAAGGAGTACTGGCATTCTGCTTTTGTTCTTAATGTAAAGTGCTGATTTCTCATGAGTCAGCCTTTCAACTATGATATGACCGATACTCCAGAATTATTAGCTTAATGAATGAGGATAAAACACTTTGAAAATACAAGTAGTGCAAATATGAAATCCTTGTTGGCTCCTTACTAATAACCTTTCCTAAGTCCTGTTTGACCTCCTTTTCTCTCCTGACTGGGGTTTGGTTTTGTTTTTCCCCCTGCAGCTGCTCCAGGTGTTCCTGCTTTCCTTTCCCTATCCCAGAGCCAGTCCCTGCTGCTTCTGCTTCCTGATGCTTTAGAAAGAGCAGAGCCTGGGAAACTGAACTCAGCGCCAACATAAATATGGGCAGTTCCGATGCCTTTATATTGTATATTGATCCTGTGCCTGATATCTTTACCCACACCTGTTATCTGGAACCACCACCAGAAAAGCCTAGTGAAGTCTAAGCAGTATCTGGTGTATGCTTCCCCCTGGTGGTCCTTTGTTGCACTGCAGCCAGCTCCGGGAGTGTAAAATGACAATCGCTCTAGTTTCTTCTATTGTACAATATGGACGCCGGAAACTATGAAGAATCAAAGGTAGATTAAAGGCAGTAAAAGCATAGATATAAATTTTCTTATGGGATTGAGGACAGAAGTTTTACTGTGGGAGCCATTCATTCTTCATTTTGTAACAAGTATAAACTATGCCAGAAGAAAAATAACACATTTAATGGATTTAAATTAGTTTTGAGAGCTAAGAATTAAAATCATATTTATTGAATTCATTTTGAATTTTACCAAGTTTTTTTTTGAGTTCCATTCCATTTTCTTACCTTTCGCAATAGTTTGAGGGGAAGAGGATGATATATTTTTAATCTCTATTTTAGTGACAAGGAATCCGGCAGTGAGTTCAACGTCTGCAGAATCAGCAGCAGACTCAGGACGCTGGGCCATAAATCAGAAGTCAGATGTGGGGCAGGGAGATCTGGGGTCGACCTGGAGAGCTTTAACCTAGGATTAGTGGTTTCACACCATCTACCTTTGTCTCATTCCTGTCACAGCGCACTAGGGACGTTTCTGCTCAGCTGTGTGCTCTGTGTTAGGCATTTCAAATACGTTTCTGGAAGTTGTCAGGCCTGAAGGCAAAATTCAATGTTTGCAGTAAATAAAGTACTAAAATTAAATCAGCTATTAAGAGAATGGATTATTTCCAAGTCACACAGCCATATTGGCTGAGTGTCGAATTCAGCGCTGGTGCCAGCATGCTGTACAGGAGAGTTTTGGATTCCTGGGCACGGAGAATCACGCTGAAGAAGGTACCGAGTCTGCTGAGTGGGCTATCAAGAAGGAGTTCATGGAGATGAAAGAGCAGGGTCTGGAATTTGCCGGGATGGAAGCGCCACTGGATCAGTTCCTGGAGAGGCTGATGCTGAAGAGACAGGTGGCCTCTGAAGCTAGATCCCCAGTGTTTCAACCACTGGGCTTCAGCAGTATTTGTGCCTTAAACTGAAGGGGCCTCTATATGGATGCTCTCTTCCCTGCTTTCTTAGTCTCTGTCAGGGCTGAATTTCTCTGCTGCCCCCCACCCACATCCATATGTTGAAGTCCTAGCCTGCCTGTACCTGAGAATATGACTTTATTTGGATATAGGGCCTTTATTTTTTAAAAAGTTTTAACTTATTTGGATATAAAGCCTTTAAAGAGGTAATTAAGTTAAAATGAGGTCATTAGGGTGGTGCTTCATCCAATATGACTGGTATTTTTGTAAGAAGAGGAGATTAGAACACAGGCATGTATGGAGGGAAGACCCTGTGCGAACACAGCGAGAAGCTGCCCATCTACAAGCCCAGGTGAGAAGCCTCAGAAGAAACCAACCCTGCTGACACCTTGATCTCAGGCTTCCCATCTCCACACCTGTGAGGAAGCAAATTTATGTTATTGAAGCCACCCAATCTGGTTCTTTATTATGGCAGCCCTAGCAGTCAAAAATAGTCTCCTTATGCCCTGGCCAGGCAGCTCAGTTGGTTAGGATGTCATCCCAATATGCCAAGGTTGCAGGTTCGATCCCCAGTTGGGGCACAAACAAGAATCAACCAATGAATGCATCAATAAGTGGAACAACAAATTGATGTCTCTCTCCCTTTCTCTGATATCAATTTTAAAAAAGTCTCCTTTTGAATTTAGAGAATATGACTGGATGACCCAACCATTCAGTATTGACACCAACCTGTGAACACCATGAAAAGCCACTCTGTAAGGAACTAAAACATCTTAAAAATACAAACAGGAAAGTGACTTGTGAAGTATCATCTGGTTTGAATGGCGTTCAGTATCATGTACTAGAAAAGACATATTGACATAATTTCTGGAGAAAAGCCCAAATACATGCCAAAATATGTATACCATAGCTATTATTGAATGTAAATCTTTTATTCTCTTTGGCTCTATGGTATTCTATGGAAGGAATCCAAGTAGTGTGAAAAATGTCCTCAAGTCTAAATGAATCTTACAGCTAATATTTATGGAACCAAGGCACAAAGTTGTCAGTTGTTATGAGAAAAAAATATTCACTTATGTTACCTTTACTTTCTTCTTAGCTCTTCTGAGGTATCTGGTGTTGGCTTATAGATTATTTGGCATTATTATATTTGATGAAACAGTACAAAAGATTTAGTAAAAAAGAGGAACCTAGACTCAGAATCCTGCAAATGCAGGGTGTACTATACGGCAGGGAATCCTCGGTGGTGGTGATAAGGCTGATGTGGGTGATTAGCCAACCTTTCCGGAGCATTTCCCTTGGTACAGGTGCTAAATTGGTGCGTGACACATTTCACTTAGGTTTCATAGAAACACTAGTGGATAAGACAAGGGCAATAAGGCAGCAGTTCAAATTTGGCCAACACTATCATGCAGCTGTGTGATCTTGAGCAAATTACTTTACTCTCTGTGACTCAGTCTTCTCATTTGTAATAGGTTGTTAACACACCTAAAGTGCTTGAAGTAGTGCCTGGCCCTGATCAAGGTTTCAGTAAGAGCAGGCTGCTAGTATTTTCCTTAGGAACTTAGATGAAGAAACAAAGGTCAGTGGAGATGTTAAGCAGTTTGCTCAAGACCTCGGGTGCCATTGTGAAGGGGGAATCCAAGCAGGCACATCCTGCCATGGCGTTCTCTGGGCCCTCCAGCGCCTCCTGTTGGGTCATACTATCCTTTGCAGGTCCTTGTAACCCTATTCCTGCTGAGTCTCATGAGGATGATTTCGATATGTGTGACATGCGCTTCTTTACCCCTAAACACTTCAGTGTGTGTTTTTTAAAAACAAGGACAGCCTCACAGCCTCTTACAGAACCAGAGTTCAAGGATCAAAATCAGGAAATTAACATGAATATACTACCATCTAATCTGTAGACCTTACTCAAAATCTGCCAGCTATTTCACTAATGTGATTTATAGGAAAAGAAAATTCTTCCTGGTCCAGGATCCAACCCAGGGTCCCAGGGTTCATTTAGTTGCCAGGTCTCTTTAGTCTTTTTCATCTGGAACATTCCTCAGCCTTTTTTTTTCTCCTTTCCTGACTTTGACACTTTTCCCATCCAAGTTTTAGTTGTAGATTTCCTCTCAATTTGAAAACAGGTTTGCTTTTATTGTGCCTTGTCTGGGGACACAGTAACTTTACATAAAAGAATGAAAAAAAAAAAGGTGGAAATATATGAGACATCGTAACAAACACCAGGTGGGAGTATTTTGAGACCAGTGGGGTCTTCTGAAAACACTTACTTTGAGCTCTGCTGGTAGATAGCAGCACGGTTGGCTCTGACAGTCTTGGTGAATCAGTTGTCTCCTGTATAAGACTGCGGGTTTGCTGTGCACGGTCTTTTATATTCTGTCCGGTTCTGGAACTCTTCTGCAATAACATCATGGCATTCTGATGCATTGTTGTTGATACCGTTTCCATGCTTTGTTTAAGAGTTCCCACACTGGCTTCCTCACCCCTTCTCAACAACTGTTCAATTCTCTCTTCCCCTGACCTTCACAATTTTCATTCCGCTTGCTTCACATTCTCCCTTGCCTGTTTTGACTGTGCCATGTGGCTGCTGTGGAACACAGGAAATCCCTCCTATGCTAGGACCAAAATATTTCCTCTGTAGAGGACGCTCAGCTCCTGGGGAACAACATTGCCAGAACACTCTGCTTTCCGTGGCTGCCCTGGTCGGCTCTAGTTTACTCTTCCCAAGAAACTCATTGCTGTGTACATACACTGGCAGGAACCGAACCACCTGCTGGATGGCAATGCGGACCAGGAGTTGCTCTCAATGCCATTGTTCCCTAGGTGGCAGTCCCCAGGTACACTTTCTAGTTGTTATTTCCAAGGGGCTCTATTTGCTCCACGTTTGTTTTGTGGAGTTAAAAAGAGAGAGGCAGAAGGCCCATTAGAATGTTAGAGTTTGCAAGTGAGTATGAGAGAATAATGATGCTAAAAAAAGATGGCATTTTGCTAATAATTACATAGTGAGGGTGCAGAGTTTCTAGTTGCTGTTGAAATGGCAAAGAATTGACTATCTTCTTGGAGGGTGAGGAGGGTGGGGGTCGGGGTAAAAAGGGAGGTTTCAGTTCTAGGAAGCCACTTCCATCTGATAGTTATGGAACCAATGGAGATAAGGCAGTTTGCTCTTTCAGAGCATTTTCAAGTATCCATCCATCCACCCTTCCCTCCATTACTTATTTATTCAGCAAGGCCCAGCTTCCGTTCCCAGCCACCAGAATGCACAGGTGGAAAGAGGAAACTCCCAACCCATTCAGTGGGGCAGGCATCACAAAGTGTGACTGCCATGCATGGCATGTCAGGGGCACAGAAGAAGGACCGAGTCAGGACATGCACGTGGATTGGGAACATTTAGCTTGGATGTTGTAGGATGTGTAGGAGTTTGCTATGGTGTGAACGAGAGGCAAGAAAGCATTTCAGATACATGCCAAGGCCCGGAGTTACATACGAGAAGTGACCTTGCGAGGCCTGGGGAGGCAGAGCCTGGGTGTGTGACTGGCATTCACATCTGACTGGGCAGAACCAGCTCAGTAAAATTGGGAAGTGGAGACACCTGAGCCCCTGCAGTGTCCCTTCCTGTGTCTTCTTGGACTTCTTTTTTTTGTATCGTCCGAGGGAAGGGGCTCAGTGGGTATTTGTTTAATTTAAGAGGAAGACAAATAACAGTTTGAGAGGGTTGTTCTCACCCAGGCTGCCCCTCACAATCTTGGGACATTTCTGAGATTGACCTGGTTAGAGCTGATGTCCAGAAACCCTGGGAACTCAGCCGCCTAGGGTGGGCCCAGGACTCACCTCCCTCCACAGGCTTCCGGGTGCGTCCTTGTTTAGGAGCATCTGTTCTGTGTGTTTCTTTCTGTTTCCTTTTTAAAAAATGTATTTATTAGTAAGTTTTCAATGAAAGATTTATAGTCTTTTTATTATTAATTTATTTATTTTTAGAGAGAGGGGCAGGGAGGGAGAAAGAGAGGAAGACAAATATTGATATGAGAGAGAAACATTTATCAGTTGCTTCCTGCACACACCCCTACTTGGAACTGAACCCACAACCCAGATATGCACCCTGACTGGGAATCGAACTGGTGGCCTTTCCCTGTATAGGACAATGCTCAATCAATAGAACCACACTGGTCAGGACTGTTCTGTGTGTTTCCTCTACAAGGAGTCTGCATCTGCCTAAAGGAAGAAAGGACCCTGGATGCTATACACCCATCTCTGATGACAGGACCTGCGGGATGTTTCATAGTGACCACATCCTTTATCCTGCTGTGCAGGGTGTAAATTCTAGTGGTGGGAACATCAGCCGGTGTTCCCAGGAGGCCAGCTCAGTTTCAGGACAAATAAGATTTTCTAATCTGCTTTAGAGCCTGAGAGTTTATTTATACCATATTCCTTTGCTAATTTTTTATAATCAGATTTATCGTCATATTAGAGGCTGGGAGGAGGTATGTTGAGAGCTTCTGGGTTGTTGGCAATGCTCAATTTCTTGACTGAATGCTGATTATGTAGGTGTATTCATGTCATAAAAATCTATTGTGCTGCTCATTTACCACATATACTTTTTCACCAATACATGATACCTTAATAAATAGCTGACTTAAAAATAAATGAACAAGTTTTGAGTTGAAATTGTAATGTAATGAATGTGGAGACTGTCTTCCCCGTGACCAGGGCCCCCGAGGTGGGTGGCCTCCTGGTGTAGCTCCCACCGTGGTTCTGCTCTCCAGTGAGGATGCAGGGCAGGGCCGAGGCAGGGCCACAGAGTCACCTGTGTGCACAAGGCCTCCGTGGGCTGTGGGAATGGCAGTCTTGGGTTTCCTGACTTTTGTGCATTGATGGCTTCACTCACAGATTCTCATTAACCCACTTTGGCGGAGTGAATGAAACCATTGGCGACTCTCTGATTGTTCTCTAGCCTGAGTGGAAGCTGGTAACTAAGGCAGGAATTCCCAGGCTTTCCCAGGCAAATGTGCAGGAACACTGGGGAGCCTTCTCCTCTTCTCCGTCCATCTGCAGGCCAAGTGTGCACTGGTCAGAGCAAACTCTGAATCGAGCTTTGTGCAAGTCTGGAAGGGCACCCGAAATTGTGTGATGGGGAAAAGTGACAGAGGCGGTGGCAGTGGCATCTGCAGAGCCAGCCCCGTCCCTATCTGCTGCAGAATGCGTGTGGGCTTTAGGGGAACAATTCACCGGGCACAGAACGGGGCTTTTGACGCCAGCTGAGACCCAGGCTGCTTACAATGAGAGGCCTGTTTGTCAGAGGGACACTGTTTGACCAAGTGGAAACCAGAGGCCGGCCCTGGCCACCTGCACCGAGGATCTTTGGAGAAGCACTTTCCTGTAACTGCTGCGCCGAAGCACACTGCTTTTCAGAGAAAGCAATGGCAACAATAAATTCCTATTTCAAAATCAACTTTTAAGTGCGTGTGCTGAAAAGCAGTATATACATATTCTGCTTTATTAGCAAGCAAGCCTGAAAAAGTATTTTTTAGCTCTGAGGTCAATAATGATAAGGGCTTTTTCCTTATGCTGGGTAGCCATGTCCTATCAAGGATACAACCACGCTTTTTGAAAATGAAATTCATTAAAGCCCTGAATAATCAGGTGAGGCAGGCAGGTGATCATGATTGTCACTACTTGGCAGAGGAAACACCCAGGCTCAGGGGGAACAATGACTCACGACCAAGGTCAAGTGGCAGGTTGGAGGTGGGGCTGATGTCTGATTCTGTCCTCCAGCCACTGGCACTGGGGAAGGACTCACAAAGCCTGCGTGACTTTTCCTGGCAGGCTCGTCATTCCCAGCCAGAATGCAGGTGGCAAGATTGTGATTTCCTGGCGTAACCTTCAGGGCTTCAGTGATAATCTCCATCAGCGCCAGGAACCAGCTGAATGTCACAGCGCAACTCCAAGGCTTAAGCGATGCCTGCCGAGGTTTGCATAGCAGCCTCTCATTTATTAGTGGTGTTGGAAAGAAATCTCTAATACCTGACTGGGTACCTCTGGATTTTAACAGCTGTGGCTTATAAGAGATTTGGGAGGGAGGTTGTTTTCAAAGTGCCTTTCAGAAAGTGTCACCCCAGATTGGAGTTTTCATTCTGTTCCTTAGACTGACTTGCAAGATTCTGTGCTCAGAAAACTAGGCTTGCAAGAAAAATCAGTTTCTATTTTCTTACAACTCATTTTAGCAAGTTGCCTTCACACCACTTTCCCATCTCCTCCCCTTTATTGGACGTAGTTCTCACAAAGGGTTTTATGTCGGATGTTGAGGATCATGGAAGACACCCTGCAAAGACAACTGTTTGGTGGGGTGGTGGTGAGTCGTGGTGGGACTTGGGGAGTTTGAAGTTCCCTCCATTCTGAGAGGTTATGACCCCAGAACTAATCAATTCCTACTCACAAAATGAAATGATGATAACTACCATTTACTGAACACTTTCTGTGTTCTGGACTCCATGCTGAGATCTTAACATCATCACTCTGAATTCTAACAAAACCCTTGCTAATATGATCTCCATTTACAAATGAAGAAATGAGGATTTAGAGAAATTAAACATTTGTATGGTGGCACAGATTTAGGATTTAGGAAGTGGTGGTTACCTGGAAATTGATTCCAGATCAGGCTAATTGCACACTCTAAATCCACAACTTAACCAGAAGGAAATGTAGACACTTTGTGGTTGACCTCTTCTCCAATCAGCTCGTGATCTATGCTCTCAGGGTGGCCAGGACTGATCCTCTTGTCAGACTCAGGGTTGAAGTCAGGGAAGAAAACCTCCAGCTAGGACTAGGGGTGTCCTGGCCCATGAGATCACCTCTAGGTGGACCAGATGGCTGGAAGATTCCTGTTTTCCTGCCAATTAGAGATCCACTAATTGTAAACAGTACAAATTCCCTGCAGAGAGAATACATTAATTGTCACCCATTAACACAGTTGTGTGAATTAGTGTAATTCAGCAAATGCCCTGAAGGAAGAAGCCCAAGGTCCACAGGTCTAGACTAATCCCAAGGTGGGTGTCTGGAGACTAGCACTGGGGAGTTTTGAATGCGTCTGTCTCAATGTTTGGGTGTAGGCCCTGCTCAATAAGGAGGTGTTGGCTTAGCCACACACAGTCTTGCTTTCCAGTGAGTTGGAAGCACAATTTCTGTGAGAAAAAATTCTCAAAATTCAGACCTGTGTATATGGAAGACATATATAACAGTAAAATTACAATTTATTTTTAAAATATGGTCTGTGATATATATATCACAGATACATATATTTATATATAATATACAAATATATTATATATAAATAAATATTAAGTATTTATATATATTCACAAAAGGAGATAGCTAATAGACCCTCGCTGCCTGGAAAGTATCCAGCCATGTCATATGAAAAATAGAGACATTTATTGAGGAAGATAGAAGAAACATTGTACATAGAATAATTACACCTTAGTCTCCTTCAAAGCAGACACCTTGGGACCTCACACAGTTCTAGTATCTCTTCCGCTGTTCAAATCACTCTGCAAAATCCTCTGTTGGAATCACCATCAGCTGCCTTGTTGTAGTTTCCAGAATCTCCTGCATCAAAATCTCGGACACGGTATGTTTGGAATCCCCAGATCAGCTTCTAGTTCTCGCATGGTCAGTCGCTGATCTTCATTGATTGCAGCTAATACACGTTCAACATTCTCAGGTGTTCTGCTTATTGCAGGCCTTTGAGAATGTGGACCACTTTCAACAGATTCTCGACCATCTTTGAAGTGTTTGTGCCGCACTTTTATTGGCGCTGCACATGCTGCATCATGCCCAAAAACCTTCTGAATCATCCGAATAATTTCCATGGAGGAATGTTCACGCTTAGCACAAATTTTGATGCAGATTCATTGCTCAGTCATGTTTAATGTGACGGCCACACAGTATGCATGCTCACTCAGTGGATCTATCATCCCCACTGACTAGTACAGTGAAGTTTTCATTGTTCACACATGGACATTCCAGTTCACTCTCCTTGGCTGCCAGGTTACATTGATATCACACAAACCATTCTCGTTATATTAACAATGGCTGGACTTTTTCTGGACAGGCCTCATATACAGGATAGGACAAAAGTGGGTTTACAATTATGAGTACACAAAACACAGAGTTTATTCTTGTATTGTTATTTATTAATTATTATATTATTTCTGTATATACAGTTATATATCTCTGTATAGCACTACATCTATATATCTGTATCTACATGTATATCTATCTATTTGCTTTTAGCAGAAAAATTATCCTTACAATTCAACCCTAAGGGGACCTTATTGCTCATCCAGTCTGTGGCTAATTGTATTACCAAGTAGCTCTTCCTGTTTTTTCAATGGGGGACAGACATGGACGCTCTCTACACCAACTACTTTTAGCACAAATGTTTTGTGGTGTCGAAAGTCAAAGTCACCTCTCTTCCACAGGAGACCCTTCTACAATCAAAACATCTTTGTCATAAAGGTGATATGAATAACAATGAAGTAGCCTAAAGCCATGTGACACATGGAAGTACAATCTCACACTCATGATGAAAAATATGATATTTTAGAGTAACTCAAGTTTTTCGGTTTGTTTTAATCTTGGGATTAAAATGTTCTCAGAAGCAAAAAAGAAAGAAAGAAAAAGAAAAAATATGTCTTATTATATGTGTCAGGGTATTGAGATAAGGTAAATATCAGATATTACAAGAAAATATGCTTCATCTCATCACTCAGTGCCCATTAAAAAATCAATCCCAAATGCAGATTTCATCTATGAAGCTGATATTTTTTCAGATTTCACGAGGACTTTTCAACTTTGATGTTTCCCAAAACACTGATGACGCTGAGTGAGGAAGGTGCCTGGCCAGTCTCCTGCGGGCACCAGGATAAGGAGGTCGCTGCGAGCACCCCACATGGCCACACGGCAGGCATCTGCGAAAGGGTGCTGGCAAAGTGCCCCTGGCCAAGACCAGTGCTGAGTTCTTTCCATTTTAATTTTAATTTTAGAGAGACAGGAAGGGAGAGGGGGAGAGAGGGAGAGAAACATCAATATGAGAGAGGAACGTCAATTGGTTTGCTGGACGAAGCACCAACCAACTGAGCCATGCTGGCCAGGGCCTGACAAAATGTTTAATCACTTGGGCCCTAAAACCTCTGCAAGGATATCACTGAAGCGCTTCCATTCTGGCAAAATAAAGAAAACCGACTTTGATATGTACCTTTCTCACCTACATTTTATCATTTGAAGGTGCTATGAAAATTTCCAATGGGTATGTCAGGTGAGAGCTATTCCACTTTTAATATCTATGAAGTATTCCTTCTTTCATTTCCCTCCCTCCCTTCATCCCTCCCTCCCTTCCTTCCAACAAACAAGAAGAGCATGGAAAAAATTATTTTGGAAAATATCACCAGTAGAAAGTGCCCCCCCCCCATTTAAATGGGAAAGGGAAGGAATGAGGGAAGCAGGGTGGCCAGGCTGGGTGCAGCACCCTTCCCCCACACTGGCCCCATGTCTTCTAGGGGTGCCCTGCCTGTCAGTCGGCCTCCTCAGCGAGGCTCAGGCAGCGGTCAGCCCTTTAGGGAGGACATGCGCTCTGAGGCCGGTGCAGGTGGGAGCTCAGTGATTTCAGCTTCTGCCCTGGATCTCTGAAGCCATCTAGAGCTGTCGCTTTTCCCTTATTCTTTACACGATCTGAGTCGAGGCTGCTTTTCTGATCGCTAATATTGCCTCAGTATGTAGGAAAGGGAAAATACTGGAGGTAAAGTCAATTCTTCAGCCAATTAATACACCAGTTTGGTTTCAGATAATAGTACATCTGGTACAAGAAAGGCTGCTGCTACGATAGGATTCTGAAGGTGTTATATTTGAAATTTAATCATTAATCCATGCATTTTCAACACACACTTCACCCAAACATCGGTTCTACATCTTCAATGTCACAATGTTTTTGTCCTATTATGTCTTAGTAGTTATCTTATTAAAGTAATTGTGTAAGTTTTCCAAAATCCTTTTAGAGCTGGCTAGATAAGTAAATCCTAAATAAATGAGAAAGTATACATTTCTACTTACAGTTATGTCACATCAGACTGAACCAAGCCCTAAATCAAACTTATCTAGCCAGCCCATCTCAATTCTAATGATTTCTTTCCTTTACTCCCTGTTTTTCTTTTTTCTTTCTTTCTCCAGGCTGCAGATATAGTCCCCTATTCAGTCTGGGCTGCCACAAAGACAGACAGAAAGCTCAGGGGTTTTTTTCTTTTGCATCCTAGTGCAAAGCAAAAGAACAATGCTAGATTGTTCAAGGTCTGTCAGTGGATGCAATACTCCCTGTTTTTCCACATCATTCTGCTATTCACACAGGTAGAACATCAGGAGACCCACCATCCATTCATTTATTCATCTATTTGTTTTCCTAATCAATAGGTATTTATTGAACACAAACTAGGCACTGAAACTAGGCACTGTTCTGGGAATACAGCAGCAAACAAAACTGATAGTAAAAAAATCTCTGCCTTCTTGTAGATTATAGATCAGTTGGGTAGAGTCAATAACCATGATAAATAAATTTGATACTGAGCAGTGATATATCTCCACATGGCCTTCCCCACTTCTAGGCGTCTGTGTCTTCTCTTCTGTCTCTTACACAGACACTTGTTATTGGATCGAAGGCCCACCAGCTAACCCAAATGACCTCATCTCAAGATCCATGATTTAGTTACATCTGCAAGGACCCTCTTCCAAACAAGGGCATAATAGCAGATTCCAGAGATGGAGGCACGTGTGTCTTTTTTTGGAGCCACCATTCAGTTGCGTTTTTCTTATACAGAAGACCTTTCTGAAATGGCAACGTTTGAATAAACACCTAAAAGTGGCAAAGGAGGGAAGCAAGCAGACTTCTGGGGCAGCGCACTCCAGTGGGCAGGGTGAGTGCGAAGGCCTTGCCCGTGCTGCTCAAGGAATTCACAGGCCAGAGAGAACAGATGGGAGGGGTGGCGACAGAGACAAGTTCTGTTCAAACATGGCAGTGAGGTAGGAACAATGGTTGCTTGATCCACAGTGGTCGCTGCAGAAGTGGTGAGAATTGGTTGGATTCTGAATATGGTTTGATATCATGGACAGGATTTGCTTCTGAATCAGATGTGGAGGGTGAGAGGCAAAGAGGGGTCAAGGCTAACTCCAAGCTTTTGGCCTGAGCCACTGGGAAAAATGAAGCTGACGTTTGCTGACATGAGGAAGATGGAGTGTCAGAAGCTAAGCTGTGGAGCTCCAGATGTGGAGGTGGCTTCTAGCCATCCAGATTCAGGCCAACAGCCAGTGGGATACACCAGACCAGCAGACAGTGGAGGTCGGGGCTGGAGATTTAAGTCTGGACGTAGAGCATAGAGAAGATCCTCAGCCATGAGATGGAGTGGAAGCCCAAGTGTGGGATGGAAAGAGAAGCAATGCAGGGACTGGGCCCTGGGTCATCACGCTCCAATGCTCAGAGGTCCAGGAAAGGAACCAAAGGTGTCTGAGGAGAAGAGGCAGGTGGAAAGTCAGACAGCATGAGGTGTGGAAGGCAAGCAAAGAAAATGTTTGATTCTCTGCTTGTTCTTCCACTTCATCAGATGCATCCTTCAGTGTTAGCTGTTTCTCCCCTTTAATCATTTCTTGTTACTCTCCTGGTCTTCCTATTCTCATTGTCTTCCTCATTTCATCAGCTCACACTGGGGTGATTGTACTAGAAGAATTTGGTGGTTTCAGACCCCCATTTCATCCATCACAGATGTACTGGCCCCTCCCCAGCTCATATCCACAGCTGTATGGTGGGGGGAGGGGTCCCTTATAACCACCTGAGAGGGAGAAGAAAGGCCAAGCATAATTTGTAGGTGAATCAACTTGGAACAGGATACAAGCTCAGTCTGGACTGCTGAAAGGCAGAGGTGAGGGGAAATCTAAGGGTTAGTGAGTCGGGTGGTGCATCTAATCATCCAATTAGTGAGTGAGGAGAATGGCCCAAGGCACATGGGCTCGTGAACGATGGTGGATACAGTCAGGACTGCAAGGAGAAAGGTGGGCCATCAGGGAGAAGCAGGTCTGGGGAAGAAGCAAGTGGATGGGCACTGAGTGCAAAGGGCTTGTTTCTTCTGTGAGAGCCTCCCAGACAGCACCCACCATGCACGAGGCACTCAACAAACAAGTATGGAAAGGCTCACTTACCTGAAGCCAACCAGCCTCATAGGTGACTGCCCAGTCCTGGCAGCATGGTCTGTGGATGGAGTAGCTACAGTGGCAGGAATGGTGGCAGTGTGTGAGCCCGTCAGCGGGACTCCCACTCACAAACGCTGCTGTACTGCAAGTGTCCAACCAAGACCAGCGCTGAGCCCTGTATGGCACTGCCCCTCCCACTGGCCACTCGTTGGCAGGTGCAGCACAGCACACTGGGTGGCACTTGTGTCACAGTTCAACTGTCTGCCCCCTGGGACCCACACCCAATGCTGCCTCCTTCACTCCCTTGGAGGGTCTTTACTGAGAACACTCCCCATTTAATGTCCTGTGTGCAAATACATACGTGGCCCAAGAAAGGAAGGGATGCCAAAGCAAGAGAAAAAATAGAAAATGAGAAAAATGAACATCTGATATGTCACTGATTAACATACAGAATGTTACGTCTTTTCTCTCTGCGTCTCTGTACCATATACCTGCACTTGCCATTTTTATTCCATTACACGTTTTTCAAAACATCCACTAGGTGGAGAACTTGCATCAAGTTTGCCCCAAATTATGAGGCCATGCCAGCCAGACCAGGGAGCAGCGTTTATTTATTTATACCATTATTGAAATGATGGGTTCTAACCGACAATGAAATGCATTTATGGCTCTTCTTAGGGCCTAAGCTTTTCAGCCATTATAGACCTGAACACATTATAGAGAATTACATTTCTCTTGTGATTGACTGTTACTATGGATGTTTTTTGTAGGAGAAGATTAACTATGTGAGGACAAGGCTCAAATTTCTGCATAATCATTTTTGTTGAACACTGCCTCTCCGTTAATTTATCACAATTTATTCTAAGTTCTTCTACATTTGCAAGATGATTTTTTTGAATTTCTGGAAGTGAGTATTGATTGAAAGATAACTGCAGATTAAGAAAATAATTTTATTCATTAAAAAACCTTCTCCATGGATATGATTTTTTACCCTTCAATTTTCAAACACTGGGCAAAGAACTTTCTTCTCACATACATTGTTATTCTTGCTGATTATTGAAAGTTTTATTGAGGTCACAGAATGTAGGTTAATAGAATTTAGTATACTGCGTTCTTGGGTGGCGCAGCTGGGAGCAGTAGGAATGCGGCCGAATTCAGTGGCCAGCCAGCCCAGCCATGGGAGGGAGCTTTGCACCAGGAATTCTGGCTGGCTCCAGGTACGGGAGCTCATCTCCTGCCACCAGAATTGAGAGCCATGGAGGGCATGTTTTTTACATCCCATCCATGTGAGGATGCAGATCTGCTAAACGAGTGTTGGACACACCCAACACTATTTCTGCGGCTGGCTCTAATTCTTCCTTTCTGCAAAGCTGGGTGAATACAGGTGGCCTTTACAACACCTCTAATTTTTCTGGTCCTGGCCTGGCTGGTCCACAGTGCAGTGTGTCCTCCCTACAAGAGTCTGTGGTCTCTTTCTCTGGGTGCATCTTAAAGTAGGAATCAGCAAACTGCCACAGCCTGATGGTCAAATGCAGCCCACTGCCTGGGCTTTTACAGATGACATTTTTCAATCGATGTGATGATAGGGAGTATTGACTTTGGACTACAATTGGGTGAACTATTGTTCTTTTCTCCCCCTGCCAAATTCCATTCTTCTCGCGAACAGACCTGTGTTACAGAAATTATATTCGATTATGTTTTGAATTTTATCAATTAAAAGTTGTAGGCATTTGTTCTCTCTTGTTATGTAAGTATCTGGATAGTATCTCTGATTTTGCCCCTTGGCCTGCAAAGCCTAAAATATTTACTATCTGGCCTTTACCTAGAACAAGTTTACTGACTCTTGCTTTAGAGTGTCTATTAACTTTTTACACCTTCTAAAATTACACATCAGGTTGTGCGTGAAGCATGTGATTTTTTTCTGGAGAGAGGGTACCTGGCTTTCTTTCATCTGAAAGGTGAACGTGATCACCAAAATGGTAAGAATTGCCAGTCTCATTGGACGAGTCCTGTCCACTGCCGGTAATAGTCATGGCTCTAAGCATTATATGGGGCTGATGTATGAGGAATGATCAAAACATTGTCCATAAAAAATTTAAGGCAACTAAGTAGGGGTTAATCAAGTTGTTAAAATTTGAGAGTGATTCGTTAGTTATAATCACAGAGTTTATTAATTTTGCTGAAAATAATATAGGTACTCAGTAAGTTATTGTTTAATCAACTTTGTGCCATAAGGTAAAAAGAATAGGTCCCCCTTTTCGGATGCACTTGAGAAAAGCAGAGTGCCTGGCACTGCGCAGGTTTTTAGTTTGGGTTTGTGACTGAATGACCCATATGGACACGGTTCACGGTGTATTTGAAAATGGGTTACTGTCAAATGCATGTAGCAATTAGAGTTATGAAATCAGCTATTCTTAAGAATTTTAAGCTAACCTAATCAGGACGGTACCTATAAGGAGTGGGGGTATAAATAATGTTATTCGGCATTTCCCGTATTTTGTAGGGCCCACTCTGCTATAATGACCACAAGGCTAAGGAGTTAATACATTTTAGAGAAACGGCAAGAGAGCCCTCCGGCAATTCATAGCGATTCCTTAGAATGCAAGTTCGATGCTTTGGTGCCATTCAGTTAGGATTTCTGGAAGGCTGAGTCCATTTCAGCCATTTCAGATCCCATCCATGTAGGTATTCAGATCTGCTAAATGAGTGTTGGCCACGCACAGCACCCCCTTCATTTCTGGAGCTGGCTCCAGTTCATCCTTTCTACGAAGGTGGGTGGAGACACATGGCTTTTACAACACCCATCGTTGAGAAAAACCAGGGGCTGAAGGGAAAACAGAGGTGCGACCATTACCTGGAATCGAAGCCAGTGCATTCTTGTCCAGGCAACCTGGGAAGTGCCGTCTCAGAGGACTGCACCTTTTTCCCCATAGAGCACTTGCTCCAGTTTATCAAAAGGAGGATTCACACATCTTCTTTGATTGAGCTGTTTGTGTTGCTGTGGATTCTGGCAAATGTCTCCCAGGGCTTAGCTGAGTGGTTTGGGTACAACATTGCCGGCTGTTCCAATTTAAGAAACTCTCACGAGATTGCATGGAGACAAAGAGTCTGCAGAGAGGCTCCATCGCTCTAATCTGAGTTCTGCTCTGGGAAGTCCTTTCTAATCCTCTTGTGTCCTGCTGTGGCTAGCAGAGTAAGGAAGGGCAGCAAGAGCAAAAGCTGCAGGATACTGATTTAATTCAATCTAGCAAACATTTACTGAGCACCTCCCGAGTGCCAGACACTGGGCCAGGTTCTGGGGATGGGAAGATTAATAGGACACGATTCCAGAACTCAAAGGGGTCACAGTTTACAGGGAGAGATGCACAACCACATGAATAATAAAACAGAGAGGGGAGCAGAGGGGATTCATCACCAAAGGGATGACATGGATGTGTCTTCCTTGATAAAGAGATGTTACCAGGTAGAGGGGGGCAAATGGGCATCCAGGGCAGAGGAAGCAACACGAGCAAAGTTAAGAGGTATCAAGGTCTGTGGTATCTGGGGTGGAAGTTGAAAGGTTTTATCTTAAAGAGAGGTGAGAGAAAAGAGTTACAGTGTGGATTGGGGCCTAACTGTGGATTCATTCATTTGCTGTTGGAGAAGGAATAGCAAAGATAAACAAATCCCTGCCCCTGAGGAGCTTACTCTTAGGGGAGAAAACAGATAATAAGTACAAAAAACAGGCTGATTATATAGTATGCATATTAGCTTGCTAGGGCTACTGTAACAAAGTACCACAAACTGGGTGGTTTAGACAATGAAAGTGTATTGTCTCTCGGTTCTGGAGGCCAGCAATTCAAGATCAAGGTGTCAGCAGGGTTGATTCCTCCAGAGGGCCTTGTGGGAGAGTCTGTTTGCAGGCTTCCCCCCTACCTTCTGGTGTTAACAAATACCAGAAGCCTCGTTCTGATGTCTGCCTTCATCTTCACAAGACTTTCTTCCTGGGCATGTCTCTGTGTCCTAGTTTCCCCTTTTAATTCAGACCCAGCTATACTGAATGAAGGCCCACCCTAATGACCTCATCTGAACTGGGCCATCTGCAAAGACCCTTTTTCTCAAAGAGTTATGTTCATAGGTACTGGGGATCAGGACTTTAACATCTGTTTTGGGACATGCTTCAACCCACAATAGCATGTAGGAGAGTGTAATAATGCTTTCGAGCAAAAAGCAGTGTAAGTGTGTTGGGCAGGACATCTGTGTAGGAGGCAGGGTAGGGGAGGGTTGCCATTTTCAATAAGATGATTCAAGGTGTGGCTCACTTCGGAGGAGGCATTTGAATAAAACCTGAGGGAGAGGAGGGACTGAGCCTCTGGACGGAGGAAAAATGGTGCAAATGAGTTAGAGCATCTGGGGGATCTGAGGCGTGGGGAGGAGGCCAGTGAGGCTGCAGCCGGGTGAGATGAAGGCACTAGGAGGAGACGAGGTCGGTGACCCTGAGCTGTTGGGACATGCAGAGTCCTACTGCCACTGGGAGGACTCTGATGATGGAGCCATTGGGCAGTTTGAACAGAAGAGTGAGATGATCCAGCTCGGGTTTTCGGGCTTCTGTGCCGAGATGGTATGGGTGCGGGGCCAGGTGGGTTTGTGAAATGGGTCAGGAGGAGACTGTAAGGGTCCAGGTGACAGGCAGAGGTTGCTTGAACTCAGTTGGTGGGAGGTTTAGAAATACTGCGTTTGACCTCTGTTTGTCTGACACATGAAGGTGGAGATGGGGAGGGAAGCCAAGGTCGGCCCTGCAGTTAGATAGACCTGAGCTCACACAAACCTAGACAATTTTGTCATTTTCACAGAGATGAGCCTCCCTCTCTTTTACGAAGTCATGGACTTACATATGCAGCAGGACACTCCACGAGTGTTTTCAGTTATACGTTTTCTGTATTCTTCAAGGCACAGCTCCATTTCTTTCCTACTCCTACCTAGTCTGAAGACACAGACATTCAATGATAAGCAATTGTGTCCTGTGGACTCTCTCTTCTTAAAAGTAGAAGGCAGACACAGAGGTAAGTAACTCAATATGATCTAGACATTCTGTGCTTGCTTGTTTTGGGTCTGGTACAATCCAGAGCAGTGACTTTCTTATTGAGGTGGCGGGCTTTGCCATGTGTGTGCCGAGAGGGCACACTCTACTAGGCAGTAAGGTAAAGACAAATCAGGGTGGCTTCGGGGTTGACATAACCTCATCCTCACCCACTTCTCCAATTTACTTGTGTGCCAAGTTCCCAATCCTTTTTTCTTCTTCCTTCTGTAACTGTCCTAATCCCGGCCTGAATCTGTTCTCCTGGGCTATTATTCCAGTGGTTTACTCAATGATCTTCCTACTTTTGATCTTTCATCATTTCCTTCTAAACCATTTGTAAATTTATTTCCATAATGTTACCCCTAAAATATGAAACTGAGGATAGACATCATTTCCTGCTCCCTCTTGAAACCCCTCAATGACCCACGTGGTCTCCCATAAACCCGCATTCTCTGTCCTCGCCAGCGAAGCTATTCCCACTCTGGCCCGGATGCGGTTTTTCAACTTCTGCAGCCCCTGCTCTTGACCTCGGATTCCAGGCCTTGACCTCATTGCACGAGTGCTTTCCACACTCCCTTCCTATCTCTGTGCAAGAAAACTTTCCTCCAGAACGATGATGAGGATTTACTATCCAGCATTTTTGTCTGTGTTGTTCACTGTTGTGGAATAGTCATAGGGCCTGGATTTCTAAGCCAGCAAGACCAGATGGCTCTGAAAATGATCAGCTGTGTGACTCTGATTGGCTATATGACCTCTCTAATCGGAGACTCAACATCCTCATCTGTACGATGGAGATCACGCCATCCACCCAGCAGGGCTATTGTCGAGGTAGAGGCAGCTCAGGACCAGACAGGGAAGAAGCACTCAGTTAGTGGTGACTGTGACGGATAAATTTACATTTGGAGCTCGGCGGAGAAAGCCAGGAGTTGGACTTCCAGGAGTTGTGAATGTCTGTGGAAGCTGTGGGCCATTTACAATTTCGCGGCCAGATTGAGAAAGTGTAGAGAAAGAGACAGTGACCCAGGGCAGAACATGCATGATTAATTGACATTAGGCTTTAGTCTAACACATGCTCACAACTCACCAACTTAAATTCGACTAATTTAGATTTTATGACATTGCAGACAAAACTGGGTTGCAACTGACTTCCGTGCTATTTATGAGAAAGTTAATAGGGAGAACATGATTCGGAGCTCCTAATGTGGGGCTGTTTAACCTACTTACACAAGTCACCTAAAATTACGTTGGTATCAGTTTTGCAAGATTCATTTATATTGAGACACTGCGTTACTTTAAATGCTTTAGAGATGTAAGCTTAGAATCTTGGAGCTGGAAAGGACATAGAGATCATTAGCATATGCCCCTCATGTTTAAGATGAAAAGATAGAGGAATGAAAAGGTCAGCTGACTTGTACAAGCCCACACAGAGTAAACAACAAAATCGTGACGGGAACTTAGGCCACCTGACTCCTGAAGAGTGTTCCTCTGATTATGCGAGACATTAAAAGTGATCAGTGCTTTTTTCTAGACTATACCTGGTTAGCCAATAGTGCTTTTTAAAAAAAATTTTTTTTTGATGGCAATTAAGGAAGTGCTACTTACAAATTACCATGTAATTCAGACTTACTCTTCCTTCATGCCAGTGCTCCCAGTGAGGTTCGGGAATGGACTGCAGGGATCTGGCCCATTTACTTGGGCAGAGTTGTGGCAGGGAGACCCGCACAGTGGGTAAAATCCTGTTGGCATCATCACTCTGAACTCATGTTCTTTATTTTTCAAAAAATTGGCCTCTAAATACTGTGTTTAACTTACTGGTCCTTAATCAGGACCATTATGAGTTTAGATTTGTTGTGCAGAGTAGATTTTTTTGAATGCTGAGGACTGGCTGGTTTAGCAACTTAGTCTCAGCTAAGATCAAAAGCGTTTCATGAGCAATTCAACATCCTCCTCCTGTAATCCGATAGCCAAGAACTCCGGTCAATGTATTTTCAGGGTCACACCTTTTCAGCCTTTCTTACTGACTGAAACATGAGCATGTGCACATTTATCTCATTGGCGGTGTCCTGAGAAAAGTTAGCTGAGGCAAGTGGTCTCAAAAGTTGAATAGTTGATATAGGTCATTGTTGGCTATAACATTTTTTTTTTGTTGTTCCAAAAATATACAGTCCCCAGAATCCCTATTATCTGACTTCAGGAGAATCTGAAAACAAGGAAATCTACTGTGATTCATTTTCAAAATGTCCGTATATTTCTTTGACTTACAAATTTTCACCCTTAGGAACATTGCCCCAGAACATCAAGACAAAATAAATCAGTATATTAATTACTTGAATATTTAACAGTAATAAGATAAATAACAGTAGAAAACAGCTGCAGCTAATGGAAAGAAAACAAATGGAAGCTACCAGTATTATTCCACCATGGAAGGTTATAAATGAGGCTGGACTTACATACAATAAGAAATCGGTAAAAATGGATGCTTATGAACTCTGCAAATCTTATGACTACAGTTACACACTCCATTCTTCTTTCTACTCTGGTTTGAAGAAAATTATGTCTCACCCTTTACCATCTGAGATATCTACAGCTTTATCTTTTCTTCTTCGCCTTCTCCTCAGCCTTCTTCTTAGATTTAATAATTATGATGGGAATAGAAATGTAGAACAGACTTAAATATTATATTAAATCAAATATTATATACTCTTCATATAGTATGTTTTACATATGATGTAGACTATATATTTAGTTTAAGTTAAATATTAAATCAAGTACTATATACTCTGTTTCTTTTTTGGTCAGAAACATAAAGAATATAAAAAGGGCAGTGTGATGAACCTACCAAATTCGCGGTTTTACAGACTGACCCAGACTTCAGCATGCAGGTGGGTGGCCATGGGGTGATCGGGTGCTCTGTGCCCAGCTCCAGCGCTCATGATTTGCAGCAGGTCCATGTTGTGGTGAATGAAGGGAAATACAAGTCCTTCTCACCGAAAGCTCTTTTTCAGGCAGCACTGTAACTTTCAGGCAATGATGGAACTAGCTAAATTATAAAAACTCATCTATCATTTCTAACACTTAAAAATATACTGACATAAGCATGTGCCAGGACAAGGGACCCCAAAAGCTCTAGCTAGTTCTTTACTTTTGGTGAAGCCAGGAAAATGTCATCTTAAGCCACAAACCAGGTTTTCTTGAAGCTGAGATATTTTCATAGCTTCCTATGTTATTTCCTCCAGAAGACTGCAGAGTGGGACGAGTGCGGATAATTAATTGCTCAGTTGCTTTCTAGGGCGTTCCCAGCCAGTGTCCAAGGACACAACTCTCAAAATGAGAGTGTCAGGGCACGAGAATCTCCTTCCTTGGTGTTTGTCCTTACATCAAGTGTGTCAGATGGGGCATCCTATGCTTTTGCTCAAGTGCCAGCTTTCCAGAAATGCTGTCCTGGATCACACTTTCTAAAACAGTGTTCCCTGACCTTGTCCTTTTCTATTCCCGTAACCACTTTATTTTTTCCTAAACTTCTCTTAGCAGGCATTGCTGCTATGTATGTGTTTATTGCCTGACTTTTCCACAAGAATGCATGCCCCATTGGGGCAGGAATATCACTGCTCTATCTGGTCAGGCAAAACCAGAGCTGGCACATAGTAGGTGCTCAATAAAAAATTGTTAAATAAGTGTCAGATGGACAGTGTTGAGAGTAATTAATTGGATAGGAAAGTTGGGGAAGTTGTTACAGCACATGTATTTGAACTAGGTTTTGAAGACTGGGCAGGTTCTGATCAAATAGGGAAGGTTGGAAACAATGACCCAAATGGGAATGGAAAATTCCACTTCCTGTGCAAAAAGCTTTTGGGTCAATTTAGGTCATGTGATTCTTTAAAATGATGGGCAGTAGTGAAGTGAAAAAAATACGGTCACTGCATAGCTCGCATGGTTTTGAAAATATTGGCTGAAATTTATTGAAGACTTGTGTTGCATGAGTTACCTTGGTAAACTTCATCCTAAAAACAACCCTTCGAGGTTTCCCCACTGGTTAAAACTGGAAGTTGTAGGTGGCGAGTGGTTTGGAAGGTTAAGTAACTTGCTCGAGGTCACACGACTAATATGTGGATTTGAACTCAGTTTCCTCAGGTTCGAAAAAAATATAATGAACCATATGTGTAACTAGAAAATTGGTAGTAGCCACATGAAAAATAAAAAGAAACAAGTAAAATTTATTTGAATGAAATATTTTATATTTTATTATTTTTAATTGGTTCTTGGGTGACATGGATTAATAAAATTATGTAGGTTTCAGGTGTACACTTTCACAATACATTGTCTGTATTATACTGTGTTCACCACCCGAGGTCAAGTCCCCTTCCGTCGCCATTTATCCCCCTTTACTTTCTCTGACCTCTGATTATTGAATGATATATTTTATTTCCAACATATCCAAAATATTGTTTCAACACATAAATCAACATAAGGAAATTATTAATGAGATGATTTATGTTTTTTCATATTGCCTTTGAAATATATTTTACACTTAAATTCCATCTCAATTTGTTCAATAGCCACATTTCAAGTGACCATTGGACATAAGACACATTGGACAGAACAGATCAAAGCCCTTATCACAACCCGTGGGTCTGGTGCGGTAGTGGGTGGTATCCAGGTTGTGCAAAGGACCGAAGTATGTAATTTTGCCCTTTTCCTGGGAAACTCCAGATTCAGCATCTTGCTCTCAGTGTCCTCAGTTTTATTTATGGAAACTATGATGAGTCTATTTCTGGTTGTCATTTCTAGGACATCCCTATTTAACTGCATTTGTTCTCTAACCTTTGTTCACAAGAGACAGGATCAGGCTGATTGCATGAGGCAGGCGACACTGCCTGTCGATGCTGCTGAATGGGGTTATTACTCGTCTCCAAACTTGCTCCTAGGCTTCTGAGGGCAGGCGCTCTCCAGCGCCTAATGAATAATAAGTGTGCAATAAAGTCTTTGCTGGATGTTAAATGGAAGATTTCCACAATAAACCTTGGCACCTAGTTCTTTCTTTTGGCTAATTACTTAGGAATCATGCTGACTACCAGAGATCCTAACAGGTTTCACCTGTAAAATTACTTATTCAACTTCAGCATGGATCTCAGGACCCAGTAAGACCACAGGAGCAACCTGTGTGTAAGTGAGTTTTCTTTTCCTCTTGAGTTACCAGTTTTGCAAAATGGAAAGTTTTTAGAATATTCTTCAAACATTTGAAAAACAAGACCTAAGAACCCATTAAAAGGAATATGATTTAGTTTACAAAATGATTCATAAAGTTCATGATTCTTTTTTAATTATATTTTATTGATTATGCTATTACAGTTGTCCCATTTTCCCCCTTCATTCCCCTCCACCCTGCACGCCCCCTCCCACCCACATTCCCCCCTTTAGTTCATGTCCATGTGTCATAAGTTCTTTAGCTTCTACTTTTCCCACACTATTCTTGCCCTCCCCCTGTCTATTTTCTACCCACCATCTATGCTACTTGTTTTATGTACCTTGTCCCCCTCTCTCCTCTTCCCACTCCCCTATTGCTAACCCTCCATGTGATCTCCATTTCTGTGTTTCTGCTCCTGTTGTAGTGGTTTGCTTAGTTGGCTTTTGTTTTAGGTCTGGTTGTTAATACCTGTGAGTTTGCTGTCTTTTTACTGTTCATATTTTTATCTTCTTTTTCTTAGATAAGTCCCTTT